>CP045903.1:10352007-10376943 GCA_013387185.1 Caligus rogercresseyi
TTTCATAAGTACATATGCTACATCTATATAGCATAGGAGTTGGCTATATGTTAGTTCTTTTTTTTGCTCCCTAGGGGGCGCTCTAAATTATGAATCTAATGTAACCTCTAGGAGACTTTTTACTGCATAATTGTATTAAATTAGAATACAAAAATGAAACTCACCAAAGGTCCTGCATAATAAGATCAGGGCAATACAAAAACTACATGTACTCCTAGCAGTAGACCGACTCAATGACGTCACTGGAGAACGAATATATATATTATTTAATAATTTATATATATTTTTTTAATTAATTTATTTATACCACACACATACATACACACATATATATTTATATATATCATATATATATATATAAAATATATATATATAATAATATATATAAGAATATATATATATAGTATATATATATATCTATATATATATATTTATAAATAGATAGAAAGATTGATATATCAACTAGAATAATAGGTCTCCAGAGACGTCATTGAGTAGTCACACTGCTACATGTTTGTTTTTATATTGCCCAAACCTTGGGTCCATAGAGATATAAAGATATAGAGAGCTGATTCCCTTCAATAGCAGAGAACAGCGTTTTAATGTTTCTGTGTGTGCAAAATAACAAAGTAAGTTATACGACGTCATCGTAAGCTGATCTTAGAGATAGAATCTATGAATGATGAAGTGAATAAACTCTCTACAGTAAACCCGCGATATAACGACCCTCTGTATAACGAAGTTCGCATACAACGAACCTCCTGGAGCTAGCCGAACAAGCCTCAGATATAACGAACTTAAGTCGTTATATCTGAGGCTACCGAACCTTTTGTGTTCATGATCGAATAAGCCTCAGTTATAACGACCCTAATTTCGTTATATTTGAGGCTACCGAACCTTTTTGTCCATGACCGAACAAGCCCCGAATACAATGAACCTAAGTTCGTTATATTTAAGGCTACCGAACCCGAATTATGAGCTGCTGCGGATCATGCGGTTTGAACTCATGCGTGAGGTGCAGCAGAAGAAGACGCAGACGAAGATCTCTGACTTCTTCAAGGCTGGCCCCTCCCCAGCCGAGAAGAGGTCTAGGACAGAGTCTGAGACCAGCAGTGTGTCTGTGACTTCGACCTCCTCCACTAATCTGCCAATTTGTCCTGCAGCAGTTCATCGTCACTCCTGCAGGATATACCTTACACTCCAGAGCCTTCCTTTAACGAATTTACGGATATAACGACCCTGCCCTCCCCCCATATAGTTCGTTATATCGAGGGTTACTGTATATCTTTTTGAAGTTTTTTACGGTCGCTATGACGTATTTTTCTGAAGGATCCAATCAGCTCTCTATCTCCTATGTTGGGTTCACCAATCTTATCAACCAGTTTGAATACTCAAACTCTTCCCCCTTTTCTCACAGGAAACACAAGTGGACGCGCTCCGAAGTATAAAGAAAGAGAAGGAGAAGCTCTATGAATATGAATATTTGACATGTACTCATGAATACGATAAACATGAAAATAGTTTCCCGCGCAAGTTTATAATGTTGATTTTCCCTCCAAATCATGAAGAAGGTTTTACGGAGAAGAGCATTTGCCTCTTACTCACATAGGAGGCTTTTTAAGTTGGCCGTTATTTCATTATAAGTAAATATATGTAGTACAAGGTATTTATAATTTCCTTAACTTTTAGTGCATAAGTCTTTTGCTTCATATTTGCCTCGCTGCACGTTGCTAAGTATATGTGCCCACTTTTTTTAATGAGACGATAGATGTTTTTTAAAGTAAGACAAAGGGAAAGAAAAAATACATATGTATGTATTTGTAGTTATAAGGAGAGGAACTTAATCAGAATTTACTGGATAATATAAAAATTTCACTCTATTTTTTTTGTTGAAAATACTCATATCATTCTCTATCATAAAACTTCTTTCTATACGACGTCTCCATCATCATAAGCTTCAAAAACTTCATTGTTTGATGCAAGCAAGTTCAACCCTTGCCTCAACATATTATCCAAAGATATGTTACCATGTATAATGCTGTGGCCGTAGGCCACCCACCCGCCCGGAGGCCTAGCACAAGCCGCGGAGCGGCAATGGGCTAGTACAACTAATTTTGTAATTTTACATGACTTATTAACAATTTTGATATGAATTAACTCCTAAAATTGCTTAAATTAGTAGTTATCTCTATTTTCTGGGCTGTTGCAAGTCTGAAACACGCACCTCTCACCACAACCACCTCAAAACAAACAAATACTGTATTGAAGCTGAACCAAACCACAAGTACAACACCAAATTGTGACAAAAAATCACTTGAACATATGCCATATGCATCTTGAATAGAGCGTGAAATGTCCTCTGCCCTTCTGTTTTCATGATACCCTTTTGGGAGTCTGATATAATTAGGGGAAGAACTTTCATCATTCGATCGTTTAAGATTCCAGTCAGGATTTTGTTGGACGTGTTCAGAACTTGGATTGGTCTATAATTTGAAATATCAATCCTGTCTTTACCTTTTTAAGAATTAATGAAAGTATTCCCCGTTCATAAAATGGGTACGTAGCCCAACTTCCAAATTTTATGAAATGCCTGCTCCAGAAGTGGTGCTAATTTTGTATCAAATTTTTTGTAGAACTCAAAGGAAGTCCAGAGGTGCCCGGTGTTTTATATTTCTTTCTATAGCCTTGTAGTATGATATGATTTCTTTTTCAGATATGGGGGCTTCTAAGTCTTTATATTTTTCTTCCGGAAGCTGTACTTCTGGGTCGTCTAGGATGTCCTCGATCTTTATATCGTCCTTGTTCAGTCTCCATTTTTGACAAAATGGACAAGTATCGAGTTTTTTTGCAGTCGCTATATTGATGAAGATCGATAATAGTCTTTTATTTCTTCTTTCACTCTTCTAGGATCGTTGACAATTTTACCTTTTGTATTTCTTAATTGAATTATCTTTCTAGAGCTTTGGATTCTTGTTTCCATAGCAGGAGAAGAGGGAAGAGGTTTAAGGTTATTTTCGACAATTTCTGACTTTATTCTTATCGCCCGTCCTATATTTTGAAAATTAATAATGCTTTCAATTGCTTCATTTATATCGGCTCTGTTCCCTTCTGTGTCTCTCAGTTTTAAGAGATCATTAAATTGTTATTTTTCTTCAGAAGCTCGTTTTTTTTTCCTTTCTCTATCAGATCCTCTTAGCTTGGGCCTCTACTCTTTGCAGAGCAGAACACGGTGAAAGTATATTGCGTTACACGCTATACCGCTCTATCTCCTTACACGTAGAGCTGTCCCTCAAGCGAGACGTTCAGCTTCCAATGGGTTTTGAACGACGTATTTGCAATATGTGCATAACTCATAAGTCATGATAGGTGAATAGTCGGAGATGAATGAGGGTAGGGTTTTAAAGTCTTCGAGGTAATTTGAAATAGAAGTTGACATTAGTATATAGTCCAGTCTGCTATTATATATTTGCCAGTTTTTATATAGTTAGGTAAATGTCATTTTTGGCCTTTCTTTGTCCAGAAAGAGACCTGCGTCCTCTAGTTTGAGTTTATTGATAACTCTTTCCAGGTCCTTTTTGTTTTTTAAATTTATGAGACCCATTGTAATTCAACGAGTCTCTGCTTGGTTTTAGAGTTACATATAGGTCACCAAGGATGATGGTGTTTTCATTACAACTATCGTCGACTATTTTGGAAAATAAATAATCCTCATCTCTATTAGGACCGTAGATGGCGTGAATCCTTCTAGTTTTATTGGAGAAATTGCAGTCAACGGACACAAAATTATGTGTCCGATTGGACTAGTTTTGGATTTTATTACAAAGAGCGAAATTCCTCTTGAAGGATGTGAAAGTTTCGATGTAGAATTAGCAGAGAAGAATAAATGTGACGGTGGATAAAGGTGAGTCATTCTCAGATGGTCTTTTTAAACGAGTATCGATCAGAGCAACTACATCTGGAAAACCTATGGACTTGATGTAACCGAAGCTCTTCGAGGCTCTCACAGGAGACGAAATAGAGTTCACGTTAAAAGACATAATCGAAATCTTCATCGTGATATATAATTTTTTAAAGTTATATTGTATCTCGAAACCAACGATAAAGCTTTCTTAAATATGAGGGTAAAACTTGCGATTAAAGAAGATATAAATATGTCCCACTAAACTGGTCGCATAAAAAGTTTTTGGATTTAAAATTTTGGGCGCCTTAATCACGACTAATAAAAAAGTTGGTGTATGTGGCTGAACTGATCATATTTTTCTGGGCTTTTTTAGGAGTAGGTTGGTTCTTGCCATTTACTTTGTTTATATTGGGCACAAAATACAGCTGAACAATGTTTCTTGCTATTGAAGGGGAAAATCTATCTTCAGGTATGTTAAAACGAAGGTGCTGCCACCTGGATTTTATCCCTGGGTATTTAAATTTGAACTTTCGGTTGGCTATTGAAGATTTCTCGACGATTCATAGTTTTGTATCCAAAAATAAGATTATGTTTATTTTGTCTACGCAAATTTTTATATCTGTTCATTCAATTTTATCTTTTACTACCCTTTGCAATTAATTTCAATTCTTTAGCACCCGTTTTGCATAGTGAACTAGCCTTTAGAAAATGTATATGCAAATATCAAAAATGACTTCATAATACATTTTTCCTATTATTCTTTTGTTTATTAGCGTTCACTCAAATTTAATACCTGTACATCAAATTTAATCTTTTTACCACCCTTTGTAATGAATTTTAAGTTTTAAGTTTTCATAGTGAACTAGCATTTAGAAAATTTATATAAAAAATAACGTCATCACAGACTATTGTGAGATATTAGTATTTAAATTTAAACTTGCTAGAATACTAGAAAACTACAACCAACTAGAAATGAAGTTTCTAGTATTTCTTTGTTTGAGCACTCTATATGTTTATAGTTCTATGAGTATAAGCAGTTGCTTTATTCAATGGGGCGTGAGAGTAAACAAGGAACTCTAAAATGATCCGCTAAATGAAACTCCCAGTAAAAGCCAAAACAAATAAATTTATTATGTTTAAAAATTAATTTAATAATGATTTATTATATCAACAACATAAAAGTTTTACTAATAGTAACAATTCTCCGCAATGGATTCAATATATTCTGATTGGGTACTTATACAATTAAAACACAGCTTTTAATTTAAATATATTGATGAAAGCATTTACATTACATAAAAACAAACATAAAATCTGTTCTCTCATTGGTGGATTACTATAATCGAGTACCTTTTAGATCTTTGCAAGTCTATAATTCGTTCAATATACATCCGCTTAGAAGCAATTTTTAAGTCATTTGAAACAGTATAACTTGAAAATCGATTGCTTCTGCTCATTTAAAGATTAACTTTAAAGCTTAGATTAGCAAAAAGATCTTGAACCATAATACCATTACTGGCTAAAACTGAGTCCCTTTTGAACGCATGGGTTATTCACTAATGCATTTGTTACTACATGATCCTACATAAGCTGACGAGAGATAGAAAAGTACATCACTTGGCATTATTAATCAAATTCTGACGTGCATTCCAGACTTTATCTGCAACTTAAGTTATCTTCCACACCCTTGCTTTGGAGTTTGGAAATTTTGGTTTGAAATAGATCTTGCATGGATGCAAATGACGGCTTCCAAAGCTTATCTTGACATATTACTCTCTCTATAGCAACACGTCATTTTAAGCAAACGGCTTTAGTCTTTTGGGAAATGAAATCCTCCTCCATGTGAGTAGCTAGATGCAACACAGCACAAAGGTATTTTTAATCCAGTAAAAGTATCCATATCATAGAGATATAAAGATATAGAGAGCTTATTGGACTCGTCAGAGAAATATGTCATTGTGTCAAGAACATAGCTGAACGATGTTTCTCTGCTATTGGAGGGAAGAGAAATACGTCATTGGTTTATGTTTATATCTCTATGATTCTATCTCTATGACCAGCTTACCATGACGTAGTATCAATTACTTTGTTTTTTTTGTGGACACACAGAAACAATAGAACGCTGTTTCTCTGCTATAGAAGAGAATCATCTCTCTATATCTTTATATCTCAATGATCCATATATAGTTAAATTATTTTATTCCACATAAAGCCAAAGAGAAGACTTCCAATGATAGTTCCTGTAAGGGGACGTAAGGTCGAACTGTCACCCACATTACTGCAAATACAATACTTTAAATGTCACCAATAGTGTGAAACATCATAATGGATACATTACTTAGAATGTTCCAAAAGGCGCTATGAAAGTGGTTTGTTATGCTGATGATGTCCTTCTACTACTAGTAAGTGGGAATATCCTCACACCTTGGTCAGCTCCATGCAAGAAGCAATTGCTACAGTTCTGGAATGGGGAAATGAATGGTCTAACGTTTAACCCTTCCCAATCTATTGTCTAAAGCATACAAACTGAGATCTAAACATTTTCCCAGATTATATATGAATGGAAGAATATTAGAATACAAAAAAAAATTGAATACATGGGAGTAACTTTTGATCAGGGGCTTACATGGAGGAAAGACCTAGCTGAAAGGGCTGCTAAGTGCTCTTGTTTGAGAAATATTCCCAAGGTCACAATAGGGCAAAGGTGGGGATGGACCCCCAAAAAAATACTCTGGCTCTATGAAGCAATAATTAGGCCGACACTGACTTAGGGGTGTGTTGTTTGGGGGCATACCATTGCAACAAAAAGAGCGCAATACGAGTTTTAGATAAGATTCAAACGAAGGTACTTCTAGGAATGACTCACACACTTCGATCAACACCGTAGGCGGGAATGGAGTTAGTATGTGGTATAACCCCCTGGACTTATACATACAACAATCCCTTGCAACTCAATATTGGAACAGTCACCACATCACCAATTTTGCCAAAGAAATAGGCGACCATTTACATCAACAGAACGGCAGTTTTTGGACGTCCTTCACGATGAATTCATTGAACCAATTTTTCCCAGTGCTATAGGATAGCGCTTCATCCCATAAAAATATTTAAGGGAGTGCGATAGCCATGTGCGAAAAGGCGTATTCTACTCTCAACGTTGGAGGCGCGGCTTATAATCCCGAGAGGAGATGGTCATTTTTAGGTATACTTCTTTTGATAAGATCCAGGTTCGATAAACTAATTTTAATGCTATAATGCTTATTTATATCCAATCGGATACTGCAATTCTATCGAACCATATAGGCAAAAACAATTAAGTTCATTAATGCACTCTTTCTAAAGATTCATGTTTAAAAAAAGAAAATTTGTGTTACCAACTGAAAAATGGTTTTTCTTGGTTTGCAAGGTTACCACCATATATTCGTTCTTATATTTATTACAAATAAGGACATTAGGAAGAAATGGCCGAGGAAAATACAGTATAGTAATATATACCCATGAAAAAATGGACCAGGAATAAATGATCATAGATAGAGAAGGAAAATGATGATGCATGAAAAAATGGCCTAAATAAATCCTTGCCCCGTCTAATAAAACATCAACAAGGAAATCATTTATCGATAATTACAAGAATAAAATTATTTTTGCCATTGTTTACTCAATTTATATTAGAAATAGTATTTAGATAATACTTAGTGTATTTCACTCAAATACTTACTGCCCATGTATTTGGGAGCTATTTTGCCATAAAGTCATCATTTTCTTTGTCTTTCTTGGGTCATTTTTTCTTGGGCCATTTCTTCATAGGCCGTATTTTTCTGGTCCATCTCTTCTAGACACTACCAATAACTTAAGTATTGTATTATTACATAATATCACCAAAGTAACTATAATGTATATATTTATTGAATGCATTAAAAAATATATATTTACATTTATCATATAAATCATACTATTTAAAAAAAGAATATACGTCATCATCAACTTATTCATCTCAGAGTCCGAACGTTCATAGTCTTTCAGGCTATACGATCCCCCTTGTGTCCGTATCTTATGCCCCTCAATCTCCAGGAAGACTGCCTTAGTCTCTGCATGGGGGTAAGTTCATAGGGAGTGAATCCCGAGGCATTTTGGTGTCTTTAGATGGGCAACCTGGATTGTAGGAGCCTTTGACAGATCTCTGTCCGACCGGAGGAGGCCGCTTTGTGAAGAGGGGTGTCACCCTCTCGGTTGACTGTGAATGATCGGATCCCTGGGACTCGTAGGAGTCTCTCAAGGATGTCCAAGTGTCCGCTCTTGGCTGCGTAGTGAAGACCAGAGTTACCTGAAAGAGTAAGGGATTGGTTAATAAGGATGGGAGGCCAGGCACATGTGGGGTGAGGCAGTGGAAGGTGACGTCACCAGACTGATTTAAAAATATGAATTATACATAAATAAATCTGGGTCAATGATGAAATCTGAGTACTTTTTAAACTCATAAACAGCCGATATATGGCACCCTTCTCCCTTTTCTTTTATTTTTTTCGGTGATAGCTTTGCCATTGAGCTTTGAATTAATTATTACGCAACCTCGGCCTCAGGTGTGTTTGTTAAAGAGTGCAGAAACCTGCACATCAATAACCATTCATTCATGTGGAGTTACGATTCGGTAAATAAATAAGTATGTCTAATATACTTTATTTCTATTTTTAAATGAATTAAAATAGAAAATAACAAATATAATATAATAAAGAGATTTTATCACTCTTTCTCTCATAATATTTCCCTTTTTTAATCCTGTAAAACATTAGAAAAATAAAAAAGTCATATGTACATTAGAGGAATTACTTATTTACTGAAAGTTCCTATCAATAAATGATTACTATGAATTCATGTTTTTTTATCATTCAATTATATCTTAACCATTACAGCCCTTAATAATTGCATGTAGACATTACTGGAGTCAAACCAAGGACGCCTATCATCAAACAGAGCCTCACCCTTTCAACAACTTATTTCCCAATCTGTTAATTGTACAACTTAAAATATATGAGCAATTAATTTGTACGCTATTTTCGCATATCATCAATAAAATTATTCAGACATTCAACATATTCTTCAATAGCTTATATACTATGACACTTCAAAACTCAACTGTTCATCACAAACTTCCAAAATTAAGAACTCTTATAAGATCAAAAGGTCCGAATAAAAAGTGGAAAAACATTCCTCTTGGAATGAATGGATAGAAAAAATATTAAAAAACTTTTTCGTTACATAAAATAATAAGCAGCTCCAACATTTGATATGACTATTATTACATAAATAACTTATATATTATAAGACAACACTTGATATTTCTTCAGCTCTTCTTCCTCTTTATATAGTAGATAAGCACTCTATATATTTCTAACTCTATGAAATTGCTTTTCCCTTCTTTTATTATTAGTTATATTCCTGTTTTAGCATGGATTATACCGAATTTGAGGGAATCCTTTTAGTTGTAATATAAGCAGAATCCTTCATTTTAAACATCCACGTCACTTAATACTTTGATCCCTGATCCCAATTTATATATGAACATATGTTTACACAAGACGCAACAGCTACTACATATAAATATATATATATATATATATATAGTTGGTCCAATACTAATTTGAAAGTAGCATGTAATATACTACTTTTTACTGCGTAGTAATATTTTTTTAGAATATTAGTTATTACTTCTCAAAGTAATATACTACTTTGAGTAATATACTACTTTTTTGAGCATTTCGAAACAATAAGTAAAGGCAATTCAAACAGGATTTTTAAAAATCCTCACCAAACCTAGTTTGCATTTTTATAATAATCCTATATATGTTATTGCAATATTATGTATAAAGTGAGCACATGACTCAAACATGATAAAGTCGGTGAATTCAAAGACTAAATAATTGACTTCTGATATCATGAGAGGCATAGGTTTAATTATCCAACCCCGCATGTCGATTGAGGCTTTTAGGTTGAAACCCACCGCAAATCCAAATTAGTCCTTACTTTCAATATCATATACCCAAGCCCTCGGGTCCTGCCTGCTGATATAGTTTCAACCCTAAATAATAGCCCATGACAGCAGGCGGGACCCAAGGGCTTAGGATGAGTGAGAATGAAAGTAGGACTCCTTTCATTCCTAGCCAGAGTTGGCGGTGGGTTCAACCCTAAATAAAAGCCTATATCAACAGGCGGGACCCGAGGGCTTGGGGTGTACTATGTGAATAAAACTCTGGCGTATTTTTACAACCCGTATCGACTATATATCAAGCATTGATCCAAATTTAAACACTTTATATGCTGTGATTTACTGAGTCTCTATCTGGGTGACCCATTTACAGCTGTCCATTTTTTAGCTTATCAGATCATAGAGAAGCAAATGATTTTATTTTTATAGTTGTTCAATTCTAGCCGAGCTTACCTGTTATATCCTGAAAATTGATGGGGACCCGCATGGACAGGCAGTCCTCGAGACACTGAGCATTCCCTCGTCGGCATGCATCCAGAAAGGGATTCACACCATCGTCATTTGGAATCGGAGTAAAGTAATTTGCGGGGACCAAACCCTTTTTGTCCTATGGAAAATAACGGTTAAAAGAGAATAATATAAATAAAGCTTATTTGAGAATATGCACAAAGCATAAATGTTTTGATACAAGCAAGGAGAGATAAAACTATAATGTGCGATTCCATGAAAAATGCTCAAAAGAAATAAGTTCACAACTGTGTTCAAAAATAACTCAGTCTTACTCGATCATTATGGATATAATTATGAGCAATAGATCTTATAAGAACCAACAACAACTGGATCCGATGGGAGTGTATTCAGCAGATATCATTTTCTTGCAGCAAACGTTGCCTGTCAACTGACCTTTTGTTTTGGTTAGGTGTACAGTGTGAATAGTTTTAATTGCCAATAAGACATAATTAATTAAGTATTATTTGCCAATAAGCTATAACTTATATTTGTAATGAAAATAAATCATATAATATTGTGAGTATTTGTCCATTTTTATTGAGGGTGCGTGCATATGTCAATGTGAACAGGTGTGTGTGTGCGTATCAAAGAGTGCTTATAGAAAGGAAATACTGAAACTTCAACTGTTTATGATGAAAATAATTAACATTGACTATGTTTATGTATTAATGTTATATTTTATTAATGGCGTAGCTATACATTCATAAGTCAAGTCAACACACATACATAAAACACACACATATATATGTATGTTTATATATATATATATTTTTTTTTTGCTTATTTGATTCTATAGAATATATATATATATACATATATATATCTATATAATATATATAAATATAAAGAAATCACGTTGACAAAAGTATATATATATCTATACTTATAAAAAAAGAATTCCGTTCGTTCGTTCGTTTCCCTGTATAAGTTTCAGTTCATACATATATATATAGCCTGCTTAATAAATACTGACAGCAAGTTGGTGTATAGACTTATAAAAATAAGGGCTATTGTACCTGGGACTTAAATACTTTTAGTATTTATTAAATAATTATCATTTAGTCGTACTACATAAACACGCCTATTAGAGTGAAAGTGGCAATTTTCACTAAAAGTTATACTTACTAATATAAGAGTGTCACATTTATTGAATAAGAAGCTATCAAATAAGGGCTAGGCTAGTAGCCCCTGATGTTTTAAGACTGAATTTCTTTAGGATAATAAAATTACTATTCTTACTTATGTTTTTATTAATAAGGATTAGGTAATTGTACCCCATGCTGAAGTTGTTTATTGAAATATGAGATTTTTTTTATGCATTAGAAGATATGCTATTAGGATAGTTATGTTGTATTTTTTATAAAAAGGTAAGCTAAGTAAAGCTGGTAGATTCATAATCTATTTATAGAAATTTCTCCTTTTTAAAGATTTTCAAAGGAATTTCTAATTTCTATAAGGCTTAGGTCAAATCTTTGATTATTATACAGAAAATTGCAAATTTTCTAAGCCGCCAGGAATAATCTTGTTTAAGTAATTTATATAAAATATCCATTTGCGGGGTGGGAAAAGCTTTGAGTCTTAAACAAATGGCTAATTGATCACAGTTTAGATTTCAAGATGCATCTTCACCCATAATAGAAGAGTTTATTCTATTTCACGACCTTATTATGGTTTGTTTAGGTTTTATTTTAATATCAGTTGGGGGTTTACTCTTGTCTGTTTTGTTAAAGGGTCCATATGTAAACGGTTTAATTGACGGTCAGTGACTTGAGTGAATTTGGACTGCACTGCCCGGGTTAGTACTATTTGGGGTAGCTATACCCTCATTATCCTTATTATACATATACGATGAAATATCTAACTATGATTTGGGGGTAAAAGTTAATGGCTATCAGTGGTATTGAAGTTATGAGATGCCTTCGAGTGAGGGGCTGTCTTTTGATTGTTTTATAATCCCTAGTAACGAACTGTCAAATGGTCAGACTCGACTTTTAGACACTGACGTAACATTAACTTTACCTATTAAGAGCATGATTCAGCTAATAATTTCCTCTAAAGATGTTCTTCATGCCTGAACAGTGCCAAGCTTAGGGGTCAAAATAGATGCCGTTCCTGGGCGGATTAATACTTTATGCCTGTATAGGTTTCGGCCTGGCGTATATTTGGGCAGTGCTCAGAAATTTGTGGGGCTCATCATAGTTTTATGCCCATTATATTAGAAATGGTGAGGCCTGATAGTTTTGCTGAGTGGTTAAAAATTATTAGAGGTGAATAAAACGTAGAATCTACATTGTTGTTAAAACTCCTAACTTTCTTAATTATTAGAGTGCCCGTGCTAGTTAATGTTGCTTTTGTAACATTGCTGGAGCGTAAGATTATTGGGTATTCTCAAGCGCGAAAAGGGCCCAATAAGGTGTCCTTTATGGGAGTACTGCAGCCTTTTTCAGACGCTATCAAGTTATTCATAAAAGAGGTGGGAAGATTTGAGTTCACCAATACCAAGATTTATATAATCTCTCCTTTAGTTGGGCTAAGAATTATCTTACTAATTTGAAATTTGTACCCTCTTGAAATAGTGTTTACAGGGTGAAAAATCTCGTGGATTGCATTGCTAGTCGGCATGAGATTAAGAGTTTATCCTTTGTTTTTAATAGGATGAAGATCTAATTGTGTTTATTCGTATATTGGAGGTATCCGGGGGGTGGCTCAAGTTATTTCATATGAGGTCGTATTCACTATATTGATTTTTGTCTTTATACTGTTAGGCAGGAGTTACACAATGGCGATAAGCATAAAATTTAGAGGGTATTTTTAGTATACATTCTGAGTCCTTTGTTGATCTTTATATGATTTATAGTAGGCTTAGCTGAGACAAATCGGACTCCCTTGATTTTTCGGAGGGGGAGAGTGAGTTAGTGTCAGGGTTTAATACAGAATATGGGGCAGAGGCTTTGCCTTAATTTTTATGGCGGAGTATGCTTCGATCATCTTCTTAAGGTCCTTATTCGGAGTACTAATAGTAAACAGAAGGGGGTTTCTATTTTATATTATCATAAGATGTGGGTGTTTTGTGTGAGTATGAAGACGGGTGACCTACCCCCGGCACCGTTACGATTGACTGATAATACTATGTTGAAAATCACTTCTACCAAGAGTTTTACTGGTAAGGGTGAGATTTTTAGTTATATTAATTTGTATTTAATTGTCAACTTTTAAAAAATGGCTTTGGTCTTGCAATCACAAAGATATTGGTACACTATACTTAATAAGAGGTTTTTGGTCAGGCTTAGTAGGATTAGCTATAAGAGTAATCATTCGTTTAGAATTGTTGCAGCCTGGTATATTTCTAGGGGACTCTCAGGTCTATAATGTCATTGTCACAGCTCACGCTTTTATTATGATTTTTTTATAGTCATACCTGTCTTAATTGGGGGTTTGGTAACTGATTAGTTCCCCTACTATTGGGTGCACCCGATATGGCTTTCCCGCGTTTAAATAACATAAGATTTTGATTTTTAATACCCTCACTAACTTTATTATTACTAAGAGCTTTAGTCGAAAGAGGGGCCGGGACAGGGTGGACAGTCTATCCTCCCCTGTCTTCTGGAGTATTTCATTCTGGGGCTTCGGTAGATTTTGCTATTTTTTCTCTTCATTTAGCGGGGGTGTCATCACTATTGGGGGCAGTAAATTTTATTAGGACGATTCTAAATCTACGATGCCTAGGTATACTAGTAGAGCGAATACCTATATTCCCTTGATCTGTACTGATTACTGCTGTGTTATTATTACTGTCTCTCCCAGTCTTAGCTGGGGCAATTACTATGCTATTAACTGACCGAAATCTAAATACCAGGTTCTTTGACCCTAGAGGGGGTGGGGACCCTATTCTTTACCAGCATTTATTCTGATTTTTTGGGCACCCTGAGGTTTATATTTTAATTCTGCCTGGATTTGGGTTAATTTCTCAAATCATCACCCAGGAGACTTGTAAAGATGAGGCTTTTGGTTCTTTAGGTATAGTTTACGCCATGGTAGCAATCGGTGTATTAGGTTTTGTTGTATGGGCTCACCATATATTTACAGTAGGTTTAGACTCTGATACTCGGGCGTATTTCACAGCGGCCACTATAATTATTGCGATTCCTACAGGAATTAAAGTCTTTAGGTGGCTGGGTAGCTTGTATGGAAGGAAAATTATCTACACTCCCGCGATATATTGGGTATTAGGGTTTTATTCTTATTCACGGTAGGGGGCTTAACTGGTATTGTTTCTTGCTAATTCTGCTTTATTTACTGGGGTCAACTTAACTTTTTTCCCTATACATTTTTTAGGTTTAGCTGGGATACCTCGTCGTTACTGTGACTACCCAGATTTTTATTATCTATGGAATCAGGTGGCAAGGTTTGGGTCGTATATAACTTTAGTCTCCGTCCTATTATTTATTGGCTTGGTGTGAGAGTCCATAGTGAGCTTACGGCCAAGCCTTGTAAGGTTTGATGGGGGAAATTCAATTGAGTTTAAACATACATACCCAACGTACAACCACTCTTACAATGCCTGCCCTTCTATTGCTTTAGCATAGTTCTAAGCTTTAAATAAAGTTTAAATATTTAAAAAGTTCCTTTCGTACTATTTTTAAAATTCTAATCTTAAGATAGAAACCAATCTGACTTGCGTCGATTTTAACTCAAATCATGTAAGTATTAGAGGTCGAACAGACCCTAAACAAAACCTGCTGCAGCTGTGCTAATTACTTAATTCAACATCGAGGTCACTAGCACATTTTAAATAAGGACTTGAAAAGTGCGTCGCGCTGTTATCCCTAAGGTACCTTTATTAGCATAAAAATGGTTTAAAGAAATTGTTCTTACTTTATTTTTATCACAAACTATCCCAGTAAAACTTAGTAAAGGTCTTAGGGTCTTATCGTCTTTAAGAGCTACATAAGCATTTGCACTTATATTTTAAGTTCATAGGAGTAAGGAAAAACATCCTCATAAAATACTATCGTTCATACAGGTTTACAATTAATAAACTAGTTATTACGCTACATTAGAGCCATTTAATAATTATCATTGGGCAGATATATAAAATAATATTTTACTATGTTTTTGATAAACAGTTTTTATGTTTCCAAGTTATTATCCCTACATTAAAATTCTAACACATAAAAATTATTAATAATTTTTATAGACTTAAGATTACTAATACTAACATACTTAAGTTGTAGTTTTAACATTCAATAAGAGAGAAAAAAGTAAATAATATTTATCAATAGCGATTTATTAAAATAAAAGATATTATTAGTCTTAGTGTATTAATTTAATAAATTTTACAATAACTAAACTACCTTAAGGCAGTTTAGTTAATTACTAAATCATTAGTAATATTTTAATTTTTTGAAGAACCAGATTAAAGACATTACTACCTATCATATTGACAACTAATTTTTAATTAGTATTCCACCTAATTGGTTAGTAGTTGTTGATATGTCTTATCGGGACGGCTTATAATATTTTTCTTTGTTAATCCATAATGCAAAAGGTACAAAGTCTAGTGAGTCATTTTATACTAATTATAGAAGCAATAATGCATAATTATTCTATCAAAATAACCCTTAGTTCAGGCACCCTATAATTTGGTGGGGGTTTCCCATGTTTGGCGCTTAAAGCCAGTGCACTCTCTCTGCCACACCAAATTTTATTTAATAAATAATTATTTAAGGCCTAGGTATGAGGCATTTCACTGTTAATGGAAAGAGGGCTAAAGTCTAAATATTTAGTTAGTATAATATATTACATTTAATTTCCAATTAAAAGATTTAGTGTTAAACTAAATAATTGGTGGTAATATAAAATTATACACCATTTACAATGGTAAAGTGCCTTAGTGCCTACCAATTACTTATTGAGTATATATCTCTAGTGTGTTACTATTTTACATGTAATGACAACTAAGCCGCAGTATATAGATTTACTAATTACTAAAGAAGTAGAGTTTAAATTTAGTCTGAATAAGAAAGTGCCAGCATTCGCGGTTATACTTTCAGTCAACTAGATTAATGAAATTTAATATTTTACACCCTTTTTTGGTCAAATATTATAGGGTTTAAAAACACATATTTATAATTAAATTTGTAAATTGGATTAGTCCCCAAGTAATATAAGATTTTTGGTAGTATTGAACAAAAACCAAACTCAAATGGCAGAATTAACTCTCATATTAGGGAAACTCGTAAATAATGAATTTACTCACTATAAAATTATTTTTTTAAAGTATGGCTGTCTAATAAAATTAAAAGATAAGTCGGTGAAGTTATATTTTATATAATAATATATTTATAAGTTGCAATATTAATAAAATATAGTATTTAATAGTAAGTTAATCTTCACTGAATTTTTAGTAATTAGTTCAAATTGTCCGTCACTCTCATGTGAGATAAGTCGTAGCAAAGTAACAGTTATAGAAATAGCTGTTAAAGTTCTTTTGAGAATTTTTTTTAAACTAAGGTTGATTCTTCTTTTGTTATTATGTTATTGTGCAGGGATGGTAGGTAATCCTTTCATCATGTGTCTAATAGTTGTTACAATTATTGGCAGAAGGTGTCTCATTCTAAGTTTCTTTTGCCCGCTGTGGATTGCTTACTCTTTAATTATTGTATTTCTGGGGGGCATAATGGTTATATTTTCATATGTAAGCAGTATGTCTAGGGGGGATAAAGTGTGGTCTAAGGGTAGTATAAAGTCTAGTGTTTTATTATTAAGGAGGGTTGCAGTATTTAGGGCTTACCAATGAAGGGAGAGTTTAATTTAAGTTTGATGTACCTACAAAACAACATGACAGTACTTGTTCTATGCACATTTTATTTATTATTTTGTCTTTTTTTAGTAGTTAAAATGGTTGAAGTGAAGAAGGATGTTTAGTAAATTAGGGTTAAAGATACTAAACTTGCACTTTAGTTACGCCTCCTGGCTAACCTTGTTTCTAGGGTGTAATCACGCTATAATTTCATTATAGAAATAACTAAGGTTTAGAAATAATAAAATATAATAAGGTGTTAAGCACGTAGAAATTTGAGTTCTAAGGTAAAGGAATTTTGTTATAATATTTGAGCTGCAGGCATTTACTATTTACAAAATAGTTGTTTTTGTTAAACTATCAAATAATAAAACTTTAGATCACAGCTCATCAATAGTGGCAGTGCTAGGACGTTAAAAAAGTAAACTACAGTGAGTAATTGGCCTAAAATAATGTAGTCACCTTCAACTGGCTTAGCCCCAATTCAGGTAAGAAGCACAAAGACTCTAATAAGAGTTCAGAATCTAAAGGCTTTTAGGGGGTTAAAGTAGCTGGTACAACCTTATGAGGGTTAAAAATTAAAAAGGGTAAGACAAAAAGTACTGCAACAGATAGGGCTAATGCGACGACACCTCCCAACTTATTTGGAATAGACCGTAAGATGGCATAGGCAAACAAAAAGTATCACTCTGGCTGAATATGGCTGGGGTCACAAGAGGGTTGGCCGGGATAAATTTTCAGGGTCTGCGAGGAGTCAAGGGTCGTAAGAGATTAAGAAAGATATTAGACAAAATAAGATAGCAAACACAAAGGCATCCTTCAGTGTATAATAGGGGTCAAATGGGGCTTTATAGTAATTACTAGGGACCCCTAAAGGGTTTGATGATCCTGTTGAGTGAAGAAAGACTGTGTGTAGGACTACAACAGCAGCTGAGATAATAGGCGTAAATAATGAAGGGCGAAAAATCGCCTTAGTGTGGCCTTATCCACTCTAAACCCCCCTCAGAGTCATACTACGATTTCTTCTCCAATACCGGGGATTACAGAAAATAAATTAGTAATAACTGTGGCACCCCAGAAGGATATCTGCCCTCAAGGTAGCACATAGCCTAAAAATGCTCTAGCCATAATCAAGATTAAAATTATAGAACCAACCAGCCACACAGGTTTTAGTTTATAGCTCGCGTAAAAAATCCCCGTCCCGTGTGGATATAAAGACACATGAAAAATAGCCTGGCTGTATTACTATGAATAGCCCGCATACCTCAGCCATAATTAACATCTCGTATAATGTGGTCCACAGACATAAAAGCCGTCGTAATATCTCTTGAATAGTGTATAGCTAAAAAAATGCCTGTGAGGATTTGGGTCCCAAGACACAAACCAAGTAAAGACCCAAAATTTCACCCTGTGGTGATGTTAGCCGGGTAGGTAAAGTTAGTAAAGGGTTATAGATAGAGACTGGTTTAAAAGAGTTCATTAGTTAATAAAAAAATTTGAACGAGTCATTGCTGAATCTTTATTTCGAATACTTGAGATGAGGCAGGCAAGGCCCATGCAGGCTTCACACACTATTACAGTAATAAATAAAAAAATAACTATTGAAGATAAGTTGTAATAACTAGAAAATAACAAAATAATAGGTAAAATTGAGGCCGAGACACCTTCTAAGATTAGAATAGCAACAAGCAAGTTCCCTTTATTAGTTAAAAACCAATTGGTTAAGACCAAGGGGAAAACTAGAAAAATATGGGTGATAGAGAGGGATAAATAAGTGGAAATAATTAAAAACGTAAAAATGTAGATAAAGAAGTAAAATAACAATAACTAAGAGTTTTCTGGCAGAGTTAAGTGCACTAATTTTAGAAGTTAGATATAGGGTTCCCTGAATACTTAGAAATATTCTAAAAAAGAAATTAATTTTTACTTTAATTATGGTTTTATCTCCCGAACGGTTCATTAGATCTTGACGAAGTTTTCAGTGAATAGTTTTGAGAGCTCAGGGAGTGTTTTAGTGGGGTTGTCAACTCCCGGAAAATTCGTTATCGACATGCTTATTTTATTCGCCAAAACGTTTTTTGCCGATTTTTTAAAATTTACAAGTTAGATTTTGCCCAAATTTTCTGTGGATAAGACTGAGGTACTAAGACGTGTTTTTGTTTTTTTGAGTGTTTCCCGGAAAATTCGTTTTCTACATGATTACTTAAAAATATTTTTCTTTCTGTCCCTATATATCCCCCCAAATGTAAGTTTTGTGGAAAATAACAACACTTTTTTATATTGCAACATCGTGCTAATCAAATTTCAATAATGCCTAGAGATGGAGAGGGATGTCAATACCCAGCCTTTAGGAATACAAAACGGAAAAAATGGCAATGCGATGCAATGACGACTTTTGAAGGAACTACTTCTCATAAGAAAATACATAGGCACTCTATGAAACGACTTAAAAATAACTACTTTTTAGATGTTTAAATTCCCAGCCTTAAGGAACCAAAAAAAACGGAAAAAAATGGCAATCAAGACCCAGGACAACTTTTTAAGGAACTGATTTGAATATGAAAAATCACATGTGATGACATCACTAAAATTATTCATCTTCTTTTTACGATGTTTAAATACCCAGCCTTAAGGAATACAAAACGGAAAAAATGGCAATGAAGAGCTATGATAACTTTTTAAGGAACTGGTTTGAATATGAAAAGTCACATGCAATGATTTCACTGAAGTTATTTGTGTGATTCCTTCTTTGTGTGATATTTAAATACCCAACCGTAAGGAATACAAAACGAAAAAATGGCAAGGAAGACCCAATGAAAACTGTTGAAGGAACTGATTTTAATATGAAAAGAAAAGCGATGACATCACTGAAATTATTCGTGTGATTTCATCATTTTACGATGTTTAAATACCCAGCCTTAAGGAATACAAAACGGAAAAAATGGTAAGGAAGACCCAATGACCACTGTTGAAGGAACTTATTTTAATATGAAAAGTCACATGCGATGACATCACTGAAATTATTCGTGTGATTTCTTATTTCTACGATGTGAAATACCCTGCCTAATGAATACAAAATGGAAAAATGGCAATGAAAACCAATGATAACTTTTTAAGAAACTGATTTTAAAATGAAAGTCACTTGCGATGACATCACTGAAATTATTCGTGTGATTTCTTCTTTGTGCGATGTTAAATACCCAGCCGTATGGAATACAAAACGGAAAAAATGGCAATGAAGACCCATTACAACTGTTGAAGGAACTGATTTTAATATTAAATGTCACATGCGATGACATCACTGAAACTATTCGTGTGATTTCTTCTTTTTATGATGTTTAAATACCCAGCTTTTAGGAATACAAAACGGAACAAAGGCAATGTAGACCTTTTGACGACTTTTTAAAGAATTTATTTTAATATGAAAAATCACACGCGATGACATCACTTAATTATTGGTGCGATTTTTTCCCATCCAGACTATTGCCAAGTTGGAAAATCCCGGCAGCGCCGGGTAACATTCGCTAGTATACTTATAAAAAAAGAATTCCGTTCGTTCGTTCGTTTGTGCGTTCGTTCGTTCGTTCGTTTCCCTGTATCTCCCGAACGGGTCATTAGATCTTGACGAAATTTTCAGTGAATAGTTTTGTGAGCTCAGGGAGTGTTTTAGTGGGGTTGTCAACTCCCGGAAAATTCGTCATCGACATGCTATTTTATTCGCCAAAACGTTTTTTGCCGATTTTTTCAAATTTACAAAGATTTTGCCCAAATTTTCTGTGGATAAGACTGAGGTACTAAGTCGTGTTTTGTTTTTTTGAGTGTTTCCCGGAAAATTTCGTTTTCTAAATGATTACTTAAAAATATTTTTCTTTCTGTTCCTGTATGTCCCCCAAATTTAAGTTTTGGGAAAATAACAACACTTTTTTATATTGCAACATCGTGCTAATCAAATTTCAATAATGCCTAGAGATGGAGAGGGATGTCAATAACCCAGCCTTAAGGAATACAAAACGGAAAAAATGGCAATGCGATGCAATAACGTCATTGTTGTCTCTACGACCACATTTAAAGTCAGCAAACCAACGTTTATTGTGGTTTCTGATAGAGCAGAATCCCCATAACACTTTTCAAGCCATTGCTTCGCTGAACAGTATTTTTTTCTCCTCAAGAAGCAGTGTAGAATTAAAACACGAAATTATTTTTGATTCCTTGTTTTAAAAATAACAACAGTAGCGTCACTCTTAGCACATTAACTCAAAACTAATGAATAGAATATTATGAAATTTTAACAGCTGTCTTTTGAAGGTTAGTATTAACTGATAAAAGGTTATTGTAAAAATATACCGTCATATATGTGTTAGGCCCGGGACTTTCAGCCCATGTGCTATATGTAATATATATATATAATTTGTTGCAATGAAATATATAATACTTTTTATCATCTTGGCCATAAAAGAAACCCGCCAGCTTCTTCACTCTGATTTTGACGTAAGAGATAGCTTAATATATTTTATCCCTATGATATCGAGGGATCATTCCTGATCCATAGATTACTTTCCTTGGTATATGACGGGTTTAAATAAATTACAATATTTATAGGCATTCTCTAGGTCGTACATAAAGTACTTATTTATGCCACAATAGTAAATGAATTTGATGGTTGACATATAGTACCTCATAAGGATTACAAATAAAGTTATTTGTATGGTCACGCTCTTAGAGACTTAATATACACACTCCAAGGATCTAAAGAGTCAACTATATCATACATATCTCCTCAGTCCTTATATATATATTATATATATCTATATAGATATATATATATATATATAGAGAATATATAAAGAAATATTATATATATGATATAATAATATATATATCTATATATTTATATAATATATATATATATATATAGATATATATATAGATATATATATATATATAAGTATTATATATATATATATATGTATATTTGATGATAATTAAAATATTCTTCGTCCAGACCATCGAGATGTAAAGATATAGAGAGCTACTCCTTCAGTACCAGAGAAACATCGTCGTTCAGCTGTCGTCTGTGCCAATATGAACAAAGTACTTTGTACTACCGCATCGTAAGCTGATCATAGAGATATAAATATTTGTTTTATTGGGCAATATTACGTATTTCTTTGAAGAATCCAATAAGCACTCTATAGCTTTATATTTCTATGGTTAAGACCATAACTCAGCTAGTAACTATTATTGTCATTATTTACTCAACTTATATAAGAAATAATATTCCACATTACTAGTTGTATTCCACTCAAAGAGTTCTCTAACCCATGTATTTGGCCATTTTTTCATGAGTCATTATTTTCCTATTCTATCTGATTCATATCTTCCATTTATTGAGCTATTTCTTCGCATTTTCCGTTGGCATTTCTTCTGGTACCGTTTAGCATGTACCTGATAAGGCTTACATATATGAACGTCCCAACAAATTCAACCAAGAAAAGTTGGCAACCTTTTTTAATTTTTCTATTCCTTCGTCTTATCGTCAGAGAAGGATCTTTTCTCGTCATGTAGATGAAAACAATAAATATACTTTCTTTGCTTGAGAATAAGGAATTCCTTTAATTCATTTCTTTGAGTAGATCTTGTCAGAATAGTATTTTCAAGGGATTCGTATAAGACATGAAGAAGGTCCATGGCAAATAGGATTTTGTTCTTAGGAGGACAGTTATTTACTTGAGTTTTCATGTTCCACAACTCAACAGCGGGTGGTTGTAATACCAACGCCTTTACTATTATTCAATTTATTTTTTGAGAATGTTCTTGAAAAAAAGTAATGTAATTTGATGTTATGTTGTTCTTTTATTGAAACTCAATTTTCTTTCTTTATCTACGACTTATTGCCATCTGAAGAGGATAGGAGAGTATTTATAAAAAGGATCACTCCAATGTCAAGTCGAATAAATGTCCGGTATATCATTTTTAGATCGAGAACCAGCCTTTTTCATTTCTTTATTGGAGGAAAACAAACTATGGATCCCACTTACTTTGTTTCTTGTTCATACCGCCTGATACCGAATGAGTTCCGATGGGCGTGGCTGATCTAGGAGTTAAACAAACAAACGTTGATGGCTCATATTACTGTCAATAATAATAATGTGTAAGGGAGTGCTATAGCCATGTGCACTAAGGTGTGTTCCACTCTCAATTTAGGGGCGCAGGTTCGAATACTCCCAAGAGGGGATGGCCATTTTGGTCTACCTCATTTATAAGATCCTTGGTTTGAGTGACTAATTTTAATGCTATAATGCTTATTATATTCTGTCGGATGCAATTCTATCGAATCAAATAGGCAAAAAATGGTATAATAATTATTTTGGATTTTTTGCGATAGTGCATGAAGGATTTTTTACGTAATTGCGAACAGCAATATAAATTGTAACTCTTAATTATCTCGCCAATAAAAATCTGGACCTTCTCAAATCCTTGAAACTTCGTTCTGTACCTTTAACTTCGCAGTCCACCAATCCGGATTACTCTTCCAGCGATGATATAAAGTAGATCCCCCTCTTTAAGCATAGTTCATCCGCTCACTGGACTCAAAGGCGAAAGAGCTCGCTTAAGGTCATATTCGTTGGCTTCCGAGGTACTCGAGCTCTTCTTAGTAGACATGGCTGCTGAGGGCAAAAGATACTTTTTCTTATCACCTATTATGCTTGATGATGACTATAAAGCAGAACATGTAATCTATCTTCCTATTTATAAAAAAATCTATGTGGACAATCCTTTTTTTTCTTCTTTCTTTGGGAATAAGAAAAACTGATAAGAATACATAATAATTATATCAAGTAAAGTTCCGGTTAAGTGTTATAGGTGTGCTATGAATAACTATAAGAAAAAGAAATCTCTTCGATCCCGAAAAATCATACCCATGTCGGAGCTTCGGGCCTTTCGACTAGTGGACGTGCGATGTTATAGGTATGAGACGGTCTTATAATCCTTTATTTCGTCCTTTGACTCCTCTTCCTCAGCAGAGCAACAATGAGCAGCTCTTTCTCCTCCTTCAATATCCCACACACTTTTTCAATGATTCATTTGTCCTTGCACACAAGCACAAATGAATGACGCCCGCCAAATCAGCTGTGTGTTTGTTTGAAACAACTTGGTTTGGAGTCATCAGACTCTTCCTCTTCTCTTTATCTCTCTACTTGGCTTCATTTCTCTCTCTCTCTATCAAAATACATGATGAGAAGGCCATACTATCCAACTGCATATCCATTCAAGTGGAACTATCTAATTAAGGAGGATTACGATTCAATTCTCCTATAAAGGAGACGAAGCTATATTATAATGCTATAAGAAGGGATATGATATGCGCAAATTAGATGGGATTTTGTTGTTTAAGTCATTATTCAATGATATAAGAGAAGGTTGGGAACAATTCGGATCGGATTAAACTAATAAATAATATGTATAGTTTTGCATCATGAGTGTTTAAGGATTGTTATGTTTTGTCTAGGTTTTACATGTAATGTTGTGTTATAAATAATTTATGTCCGATTAAAAAAATATACAATTAATAAACATTATAGTTTTAAAAAATTGCTCCCCTCACATCAACCCTTAAGTGATCAGTAAAAAACTATACATAGCAATAAACATATTAATAAGGTATACAATCATAACCAGTGTTGGTCGAATATTACTTTGAAAGTAGATGTAAAATATTACTTTTTACTGTGTAGTAAT
>CP045903.1:10377043-10431669 GCA_013387185.1 Caligus rogercresseyi
GATAAAATAAAGCATTAAATGAATGTTAAAATGTTCAAGATAAATAGTTGGCAGCCTACTTAGCATTCTAAATTTATTTATTTACGGAAATAATGAATTGGTCACCACTCAACAAAAATTAATATGAATAAAGGCCGTTATTATGATGCCAAAAAACGTATTTTGTTTGATTGTAAGGATTATGCTCAAACGAAGGCTTTGTCAGCGTGGTATTTTTAATGAAAATATAATAAAATTCCGTGGACTCCCTTAAAGAATAAGGGGTGAATTCCACAATTAGGGTTCCCTAAGTGGTCCATACACACTATTTTTGAAACTTTACTAATCTCTTTTTTGTTTTCCCTGCAGGTGATATTATGTCTGGGACATCTAAAATATGTTCGGCTAACCTTAATGGGCATTAATTGACGAGTTAATTGAGATTTATACAAATTAGCTTAAATTGTCATACATTGTGTTTTTGATGATCTTATTGCGTCCGTAAAAGTTGAGGTCATCCTCCTCTCTGTCCGTCATCTAAGGCTTGCTCGGACCTGTCCTTCCGTATCACTGTCTGTCTGTCTGTCTACGGTGTGTTCCATGCACCTAAGTCCTAAAAATCTTGGATGGAAAGTACATTTTTTTTTCGTTGCATTTTTACCACAGGCTCGTTCATAAGCCTGGAGGAAAAATCTTGAATGATATTGAGGGTTTGTCTAATTGTTTTTCAATTACCGGGGCTTAAAATATGACCTTTGATTCGTCATTCATTAGATCACCGCCTCTTCATTTTGTAACATCGTCAGTAATTGCGAAAAGGGAAACAAATGAATGTTCTAAAATTATCGATTGCGAATTTGATGCTTTACTGAATGATTATCTCATGTAAATATATGGTTTCTCTTCTGTAAACCAATGCTAAAATTTTCCTTGTTTTCATAGTGTGTGAGGTTTTCGTTTACAAATTTTGGTTTTGAGTGTGGTTCGAATGTTAGGATGTTACAATCTAAGAAAATTGAAAAAAAAATGTGAAAGGCAAAGGGCTGAGTGACCTGTAAAGTCGCGTGCTGGTGCGACAAGTCGCGCACTAGTGCGACGAAAAAGACTTTGAAAAGACGTAGTGAGGCTTTTGGTCATATTAGAGGAGAAATTTTCATTCATATTCTAAAAAGAATCACTAAAACTTACATTTATTGCGAGGGTAGGCGATTTTCAAAAAGGTCTAAAAGGGAAAAATGTCTATAACTCATGATAAGCATTTTTGGTAGCAATATCAATTGTTTTTTAAGGAATAATTTTCTGAAAGACTATTCTCATTTATACTTTAAATATACTTAAGATTCCGTCTGTAATGCTTCGGCAAAATATTTTTTTCACATGGTAGACAGACGAAGACAATTAATTTGGGTCTAAAAGGAAAAAGTCTATAACTGTCTACCTTGGGATTCAAAAATTGAAAAGGGAAACATTGAATCTTTGGGTCTTTTGAGCGCGATGTTTACCTAGTATTGTTATACTAACAAACAAGATGAAAACTAGCCTTGCCAACAGATCTTTTCGTGTAAAATCTCAATTTTTAACTTGCCCCTTTTTAAACTGCCAAATTTGCTCGTAAACAGGCGGTTCAATACTTGCACTTAATTTCCTAATTTTTTAGTCTGAATCATTTCTACATAGTGGTTATTTTTCTACCTCTTTACCCAATGTCCTAGTAGATATTTTCAGTCATAAAAGTTTTTATATTTCATAATTTTTCTCCAAGCATGTGAAATAGTGACTTGTTACATATTTGTTACATAGAAAATTACCGTTTATCTGTAGTCAAAACCGATATATTAGAGTAAAAATCCAGTTTTTCTAGTCTTTTTTTTTCTCGTAAGAAGGAACCTTCTTAATGATATTAAAATAAGAAAGACAAAATTTGTTTCATTTTGGTCTGAATGTGAAGCAAATTAACTAATTTTCTATGCAAATTACGAGGGGAACCCTTTTCGTGGAATCCACCTAAGAATGGATGTCGTTTTTTGGTTGGCTTTCTCATAACGTTGAGCAACCATATAAATGAACCCTTCTGAGTTCCCAGCAGCCTTAAAAACGTATCATATTTAGTTTATTAAGCATACAAAAAATTATCAAAATCGCTGAATGTAATGTATCATGGTATATTATCCTACTTGACATGGAATTGCTCATATTATCCATACAAAAGGTAAAGAGGCATGTGGGTGCTCCAGTGACGTCATCGTTGAAAGATGCCCTACCAGTGACGTTAGTATTGAAAATCAATTGATTTGCCAACTCTATGTAGAAGGGAGTGTGATATTCACATCGACATTGTATAATATGTTCTCAGTATTAGCCCTTGAAATAACTTTTAGACCAGATAGCGTATGGTTTCATATATTTTATGTACTCCCTCCCCCCCTTGGAGTTCCCTCCGCCCATTATTGACCAAAAGCCCATAATATAATGACTTTTCTTCTCCCCCTTACTTCAACCCCCCCCCCCCCTCACTGCAATCCTCAGTCAATGAATACTTAATTAAGAGGCCATGAAATTCATTTCAAGACATTTGTATACATACACAATCTTCCTCCTCCTCCTAATTGGCCATTGTTGTTATCCGGAATCACCCCACCACTCATGTTCCTTTATGTGGATGTGTGACTAAAGCACAAAACAAACACACAAACACACCATAATGATTATAACCCTTTTAGTTACAATTGCTTAAAAGTACTTCCTTTAGTCATAATTTGTCCTTAATGCCTAACTAATTCCATATTTAGTACTTGCTTGCGTCAAAAGATCACATTACCCATTTTTTTTGCCTATAGGGTTCAACAGAATTGCATCCGACTGGATATAAATAAGCATTATAGCATTAAAATTAGTCACTCGGTGACAAATTATGCGCGATGAAATTACTGGACACCCATTTTGTGAAGTAATTATATACAGAGAGAGAGAGAGACAAAGTAGCATGCCAATTATTTCAAAGGCAAATATAAAAGCGAAAGCTTTCGACATGGAAGCACAATCCGACTGTTGAATAGCCTCTCAAAGCCACATCCCACGCACCTACAACGACCTTGTCTTAACGACTCCTAAGAGTCCGATACGCTCTCGAGTGGCTGGCCCCTTCATGAAGTAAATAAGCCAACTTGAGGTCATCCACGGGGATCAAGAGGGGGTGTGAAGGTAAGGCTTTTAATACTGACGTCACTGGCTGGGCATCTTTCAACGATGGTGTCACTGGAGCACCTCCTTCTTCAATATTTATATGATTTTTCATGTCCTTAACGGACTCTGGATAATAAATAGTCACTTAATATATAATATGTGTAATTGGATCCATGGATACCTAACAGTAATCACTAGCACATGGGCTGAAAAGTCCCGGGCCTAACATATATATGACGGTATTTTATTGCAATAACCTTTTTATCAGTTAATACTAACCTTCAAAAGACAGCTGTTAAAATTTCATAATATTCTATTCATTAGTTTTTGAGTTATTGTGCTAAGAGTGACGCTACTGTTGTTATTTTTAAAACAAGGGATCAAAAATAATTTCGTGTTTTAATTTTACACTGCTTCTTGAGGAGAAAATACTGTTCAAGCGAAGCAATGGCTTGAAAAGTGTTATGGGGATTCCGCTCTATCAGAAACAACAATAAAACGTTGGTTTGCTGACTTCAAATGTGGTCGTAGAGACACCAATGACGCAGAACGCAGTGGACGTCCAAATGAGGCGGTAACACCAGAAAACATCAAAAAATCCACAAAATCGTTTTTAATGATCGAAAAGTGAAGTTGTGTGAGTTAGCTGACATTGTAAAGATATCAAAAAAACGTGTTGGCTTTATATTGCATGAGCATTTGACTATGAGAAAGCTCTGTTCAAAGTGGGTGCCGCATTTGCTTACTGTTGACTAAAAACAGGAAGGTGCTGATGATTCTGAGAAGTGTTTGGCCATGTTTAAACGTAACAAACTGGAATTTTTGCGTCGATATGTGACAATGGATGAAACATGGATCCATCACTTCACTCCGGAATCAAAACGATCGTCATTTGAGTGGACAGCAACTGGTGAACCTCGTCCAAAGCGCCCGAAAGCACAACAATCGGCTGGAAAGGTTATGGCCTCGGTATTTTGGGATATGCGTGGTTTAATATTCATCGACTATTTTGAGAAAGGAAATACCATCAACAGTGAATATTAAATAGCGTTATTGGAGCGTTTGAAGGCCGAAATTGCAAAGAAACGACCGCATATGGCAAATATTTTTTTGTTTTATCTAGACAACGCACCCTGTCACAAGTCAATCAAAACAATGGCGTGAATTGAACTTCGAGTTGTTCCCACATATACAGTATTCGCCAGATTTGACTCCCAGCGACTACTGGTTGTTCTCTGACCTGAAAAAAATGCTCGCCGGAAAGTAATTTTGCACGAATGAAGGGGTTGTCGCTCAAACTGAGGCCTATTTTGGGGAAAAGATGGATCGTTCTACAAAAGTGGTATTGAAATGTTAGAGCGGCGCTGGAATGATTGCTTTGCTCTTGATGGAGATTACTTTGATGAGTAAAGCTAATTTCGCACAAAAAAAATGTGTTTTCTTTGTCAGGCCCGGGACTTTTCAGCCCATGTGTTATATGGAGTTATAACTTTTTTTAAAGGGGTCCGATAGCCGTGTTTGTACAGGCGTGTATTCAACTCTCAATGTTTGGGGGCGCAGGTTCGAATACTCCGAGAGGGGATGGTCAGGTCTACCTCATTGATAAGATCCTAGGTTCGAGTGACTAATTTAAATGCTATAATGCTTATTCATATCCTATCGGATGTAATTCTATCAAACCCTATAGGCAAAAAAAATCACAATATTGTTCATTATTTAGATATTTTAATATTTAGATATTCTAGGATGGACCTTCAGTTATCACGATTCGTATACTTATTATCATGTTGAATACTTTAAGCTTGCTGTGAACTCAGTTCTTGGATTTTTTCTATGTTTGGATAAAATAGTATTAGATGTTTTTTTATGAGGTGGCAGCGAGGTATGACGAATTAATGGGCTATTATTTTCCCCTTATCGAAATTATCCTTGTTAGACATATCTACACTTCAAAATTTACTAACGATTGACTGCTACTAGCTAGCACTATGACTTAGGTAAAGAGACCCTTTAAATTTTGAAGAAAAAAACTCCATATCACGTTGCCCTTCATTTGTAAATGAAACAATGCAATTTGACATATGCAAATTATGCATTACTAAAGTACATACATTCATTCGATGGCAAAAAAAATATTTTTATACTATAATCAAAAATGAAATGAAATAAAAAGGTAGGTAATTACTTGTCTTCACCTTGAACGATGATATATTTATAGTATATATTAAGCAAAATTATAGATACTGTTGGTCGAAGTTTAAATCCTTTTTCTACAGTAAATATTCGTCCTTTAAAAAGTATGAGCTATTTGCTCTACTTCACATCCTTGATTTAGTCCGTTTAGATACGCCCAATTCGTGGAGTGTGGTCGACTTGATGATCTTGGAGGCACATGGTATCACCCTTCATCAAATGCCGTGCTTGAAGGCATTATTATTCCTATCAAGAAAACCCTTCCCAACCATTTTCTTCTCTCTTTCTATTTTCATGGTGTGTGTAAAGTTATTTGACATAAAAAATATACATTTTTAAAGTTATTTAAATTATATATGGGTTTAGATAATCTACAGCTAAAAAAGCTTTTTAAATCAATAAATTTGGGGGGGAAATGCTTCATAGTGGGAAAAACAATAATAATAAAAAATATAAAATATCCCTATCCTAGAAGCTAGAGGAACTTACATGGGGGAAGAGGGTGAGACGTAAAATCGTGTTTTTCACGTAAAAAAATATGATACAATAGATATGTCCTATTTTAACGTTTATGTTCAAGTACGGTCAGAGGTCAAAACTGTTTTAAATCCATTGTTTTTCATTATACTCGATAAAAAGAGTTTCAACTTGCTTTTCTCTACCATTTTTTCAAATTTGAATAAATTATCATTTTCGGAACGCTCAAAGGACGCGGTTATACCTTATAGCTAATTAATGGTGTAATGAAAAACCCGAATTTCGAAAAAACTCACGGTAAAACCCGGTTTTTTGTAGAATAAAATGCGAGCCGATGGAATATCGTACTTTTTTCTCTAAATTTATCAATCAGAAAGGCAAAAAAAATCCAAATATGTTGTGGAAATATAGGAAATGACAAAATATGAGATAAAAATTGAAAATTTGAAAGATAACGTTAAGAAACATGTTTTTCCAGATTTTTATACGTATTTAAAGTCCAATCATGGCTTTTCCGTCATTCACTTTCCATTAAACGATGTTATCAATGCTTAAGAATGCCCATCATTATTCATAGAATGTCTAAATGTCTATGATGAATACATAATAATACTAATGTATATAATAATACTCAATACATATAATACTATTTCATTTATTATTGCATTGCAGAGAGAACGTCAGCATTTCCGTCAACATTAAATCCTCATCCAAGAGTTCGTCGTCATCATCCACACCGGTTCCTGAAGGTAAGAAGATGCATCCATTAGGGTTATCTCACGTTTATATCAGCTTGCTTAGTATACATACATGGAAAATATGATCAAACAATTGGAGTAAAATCATACAAATTTGTGAAAATAGTGGTTAAAAATATTGTGTAATAATAAAAAGTAGAAAACCATATTTTCGTTAAAAATACTTAATATATATTAGAATATTTAGTTGCAATGTTATTATTCATGAAATTATTTATGATAATAATACTTTTTATTCATAAATAATAGTAAAGTATTAAACTATAAAGTGTATATTACGCTATTAATAAATTAGACATTAAAACATAAGTTTAGTATATTATCATCTACATGTATAATAGATACAATAAAATGGAGGAAAGAAACAGCAGGTGGAGCTATATTCTTTATATAGTTGATCGTGGTATATATATATATATATATATATATTATCTATATATATATATATGTGTGCGAGAGCAAAACGCGGAAAATTTCTAGCGATATGAACGAGGCTTTGGTGATCAAGAACAATAAGGAGTACAACTAATACAATTATAAAGTAGTACGCTTGGTATATTTACAAATCTAATTTTCAAAATGGCTGCCTTCAGCGCTCACATGGCCTCGAGGCGAGGCCTAAAGGCACGGCAGACCTTGCGGGCATAGTGCTCAGACATGTCTGCCCACTCCTTCTCAACAGAGGCCTTCAGGGCATCAACACTTGGGTGGGGAGTGGCACAGGCCTTACTTTCCACAAAACCCCGAATTCCATAGTCAAGGGAGGAGGGGGGGCCAGAAGTGAGCTGGCAAAAAGTTCATGAGGTTGTCCTTGCACCACTTCTGGGTTTCTTGGCTTTGTGTCCAGGTGCACCATCTTGTTGATAGCAGTAGTTGCCCTTGGGGTATGTGGCATCCAACCATGGCTTGACAACATTCTTATCACAGCCAGATACTCCTTGGCACCAACCCTCAAGCCTTGAGGGAACCAAAACGGGGGCATCCTTTTTCCGACACTTGCCACCACCCCCAACATCATGGATGAGGCCGGGTGCTTTGTTGGTTAACTTCCTCAACAGCAAGCAAGAAAACGGTCATTCCTGGCATTCCTGCTTGGTCCACGTCCATTCTTCTTGTCTGAGAAAACCAGGACTGTGGACGAAGGTTTCTTCTTCAGTCACGACAGAAGCTTTTTACCACTTTTTACTGCTGTTCTTGGCCAAATTGGAGAGAACTGACACCTCCGGCGCACGTACGAGTACAGTCCCAACTTGCGCACAGCCTTTCGAATAGTCCACTCGGACACCTCAAAGACTTTGGCCATCTTTCTCATGGACCTTGTGGGATCGGCCTCAATCTCAGCCATGAGCCCCATCAAGAAGTCCTCATCCACCTTCCTGTTGTGTCCTCCACTTCCCATCTTTCTTTGAGGCCCTTGCCAGTCTCAAGCTTCTTCTTGACATCATACACGAGGGTTTGCCGCACTTAACAATCTCCATGATGTCTATAACTTTGACTTGGGCGTGAAGGAAATCTGTCACACGCTGCCTTTTGCCTCCATCTGTTAACTAAACAACATAGAGAGATAAAAATATCTGGTTTGAAAGCTGAGATTAAGAACTAAATTTTTTATTCAACAAAACCTCTCATATATGACTAGTAAGCAAGCTACGGCTGCTAAATTTGATTCCGCGTTTGCCCTCGCACACTGTATATATATTATATAGTATATATAATATATATTATATAATATATATAGATCGATATATATATATATATAAATATATTTATTATATATATATACTATATATATCATATATATATATATATATATATATATATATATATATATATAGTCGCAGTAGAGATGAGATCCAGTAGAGGCGTTGACTCTCCTGGTAGAGATCACGATCGTATCCTCTCCTAGGAATGGCTACAATCGTGATTTATATCAGAAGAATCAACGACTCTGCTAGAAAAGATCAGAAGCTGTATCTCTTAAAAGGGATGACGACTTAAATATGGAGATGTATGACGATGTTTTTCAAACTATTTAATTATGCCCGATTTCTTCTCAGACGAGTATCAAATTCTTATTAACATACCTATAGGACATAAATATATACAATGCAAGCAAAACATGCGTCGCATTTGCTTCTTGAACTCACAAATGAAATCATTTCCACCAAAATATAGTATAGAAATTGCAAATTAAATAAATAGTTTTTATAAAATTGTAAAATATTATCTCCATATTTAAGTCGTCACCTCTCCTAGAAGAGATAGGACCGTAATCTCTACAAAAAAAGTGAGCAATTCTACTGGATCTCCATCTCTGCTGCGACCATAAAGATAAAAATATATAAGAAATTCCTTTTCTGATGTATCTGTGTGTTCAATATAACAAAGTATTTGTACTACGTCATCGTAAGCTGAGCATAGAGATAGAATCTATCTCCATGATCAGCTTTCGATGACGTAGTACAAGTTACTTTGTTTATAGTGGACACACAAATAAGCTGAACGATGTCTCTCTTCATTGAATGGAATTAGCTTCTATATCTGTATATTATCTATGGCTTGCGACAATACATTCTAAAAGTCGATTAAGTAATGCAGAAGGAAGGTACTTTTGAAGAGAATAAGTCTAAAATACAAAGGCCAGAGAGGAGCTTAAAAATAATTATTATATCAATAAGCATAATAATACAAAGAATTGTAAACAAAGGGTGAGGACTAAATAAACTTTTGTTACTTTATTCACCCAGATAATTTGATTGATAAAACGCTATATAAAAACCTTGATGTCCCATCAATTTTTTTCATTTTGTTGAGCTTTCATTGATGTATGTATGGCAGGATATAGTTAATATTCTCGGAGTACTGAACATGCTTTTATATATATTTTCATGACAAAATGCTCAACTCTTGATCTTCTCATAATTTGTTGATGAATGTGAGTGAAAGTCATAATTTAAGTCCATATGTCATAGTCCTTTTGATCTATCAACTGCAACGGTCCTGCATTTCCTATTTATCAAAAGTCTTTGGAGAATACTAACTTTCAAATATAGTTACTTGGTTTTTGTAACTATTAGCACCCTTACTTCTTCTAACAAAGAAAATGTTACAATCTTAATGGAACAATCAAACCCCCTTTTCTCGTAAGCAAAGGATAAAAGGAAAATACATATTATAGCAAATGATGCCTATTTATTGTCTTCTTATTTATTTGTTATGTTGTTGCAGCATACAGTTTAAACTTTTTATATATAATGATTGTAAAATATTCTTGTATGAATTCTTAGGATAAAATGTCATACAAAATAAGAATATTTCTGCAGCAATTAAAAAATACGAGTAAATGAACACTTGGGAAATAGAAATTAATATTTACTTTCAGTAAGCCAAAAAATCTAGTAACGGATTATATAATTAAAAACCATATAAAGAAGGCTTAAGTTATTATAAATATCCAGATAAGAGATCTCAGAGTGTACACAATAGAGATATAAATATATAAAGAGCTGATTCCCTTCAATAGCAGGGAAACAACGTCAGCTGTATTCTGTGTTCAAAATAAACAAAGTAATTGTACTACGTTATCGTAAGCTGATCATAGAGATAGATTCTTACGATGACCTAATACATATTACTTTGTTTATATTGGACACACAGATACAGATAAAGGGAATAAGCTCTCTATATATTTTTATCTCTATGATCTACACTTAAAAAGGGAAGAAATATTGTAGAATAATAGTTATACGTTAAACTAATTTAAGAGATAAAAAGTTTTATTCCTCTATTCTCTGACAAAAAATGACTCCCACCTTTTTCTATATTAAGTCAAAACGCATTTTATGTTAATAATAGTTATAATCGAATATTTAAAAACAAAGTTCAAGTTTTCAATAACGTTGCATTTTATAAAGTTTTATTTGTTGTCGAAATTGCCCAAAACAATTACTATACATCTTCCATAACAAGCAATTTAATTTTTAAACCACATTTCAAACCTATTGCCAGGCCATTAAAAGTAACTAATATATTTTTATACATAAACTTGTATGTAAACAAAAGAAATATATATTTAGAAAAGCCTTTGTTATATTATGTCACTGTTTTTCTCAAATGTTTGTTATGATGGAAACAAGATAGGAGCGCCAATGGGGAAATGGGCTGGCGATATAATTAAATATATGCCTGAAAGATCAAAGCTCTACATAAGCACTATCAAAAGAATTTTAAGAAAACATCGTACATTTTTAAACCAATCCAATTAATGATTAATCCTTTTATATAAGGTTATCTAGGGCAGTAAATATGAACTAAAATGTTCATTTACCTATGTATTTTTGCAACTGCCCTGAATAGTTATACTCTGTTTCTGTATATAATTTTAGTGTATTTTATTATTCAACTGTATAAAATTGTGCAGTTTATTCAATAAAATGTTTTTAACCCGAAAAAAACACAAGATATTCACATGAGGAATCCTCTCAAAAAAAACACAAGAATCTAAACCAACTTTCAGCAGCAGCATGCATTTCAAGAACTGATGAATGAACTGATCATGATAGCTAGGCCCTAATTTATGAGAATGGACAATATATATGGGTATATATATACGCACATACACACAGAGTATAGGACGGGTGCTCATGTTATACAAAGTGTCCAGAGTGAGTGAAAAGTGCTAAGTTATCACTTGGCTCTCCTAATAAATTATCCTATTAAGTCCAGGTAGACCCGGTGGTGGGTGGCTTAAAAGTGTATACAACTATACCAGGTATAATACAATATGTGCATATATTTATATCCGAATAAGAGTAAACAAGGACACACTATAAATAATAATTAATAACGATAAAAACCCTGGTCATTTTATTGAAGGGATTCTCCTTTATCATATTTGATGACTGCTTTTATTATGAGGGTATAACTTTATAATGAGGAAGTAGGTTAAAGATTGCTTTAGTTAGTAGACAGTTGAATCAATGGTTTACGAATCATCATCTCCTTGTGTGGTCGCCTTTACACACACACTCTCTTGGTTTTAAATTTGCAATTGGCCTCATAAATAACATACGTTTGATATGTGTGTGTGTGCTCTCCGTCATCAAGTCTACTCACACATACACAATTCATCTCATTCGTTATATGTTTCTTGTTGTTCAAGGATAGCTGCCCAGGCCAATTTCTAAATTCTTTATTTAAAATATATCATATACTTTCAGATTATATATATATAACATATATATCCCGGCTGTTTTTTGAACGTTCCGGCCCGGCCCGTGTCTAAAAATCACCGGGCCGGGACTATAATAATTTCTTTCCTTTGTCAATCTGAAAGTGACACGTTTTTTTTAGTATATATTTTTTGTATTTTTAAAATATATATAAAAATTGATTTCTAAAAAAACGTCATCACTTTTTTTGGAAAACTAATTTTTACATTTTTTAAAATCTTTTCTAAAAGCGTTGTCACTTTAGATTGACGAAGAAACGAATATATTATTAAAGTCCCGGTCCGGCTTGAAAAATTTAAGTCCTGGTCCGAATCGGGTCCCGGTGAAAAAATGTGTCTCGATCGTTTCCTGATATATATATATATATATATATATATATATATATATAACAATACATGTAACAGATTTTACTTTACAACAATTAATGTTTGTTCTTTCGAGAAAGCTAGCTATTATAACTACTCCCAATGAATGACACAAATTCATTAAATGAGGGAGTGCGTTAGGGTATCAATGGTGAGAGAACAGGGCCGACTTCAGAGAGGAGCGACGACGGTCAAGATTGATATTCCGCATTAAAAGGTTATAGGTTCGATGGCCTAATTGAATGATAATATGCTTATTAATTCCTCATTGATATTGCAAGTCCATCGAAATACTGCTTAATATGTCTAATAGGCTCTGAGGTTGACGTCAAATATGCAATAGTTGTGGGTATATGGATTGACTATATAATTATATCGTTTCTGGTATAAGTTGACCTTAGATTTAAAAAATACTTAGGATGTCTTACTGTCCATACAGAATTATAACAAAAAAAGTCATGCCAACGACTTTGAATACTTATAATAAAATAATACCAAGTAACTGAGGATTAAATTGATTTGAAGTACTGATATAAATAATTATGAATTCCGGATCTACCCGATTCTCGGGTGCAGAGGATTTGATCCCCCAAACTGCCATACTTCGATATTCCGTAAGCCCGTGCGCCAAGAAACTGTTGATTTGAAAATGCATGGAAGAGTATTTGAGGAGAAAGAGATATTAAATTAAATAGTCGCTAATTGACATGAGATTATATATGTCCTTTGACGCGCTTTGGATGTGTCTCAGACATGTTGTTTTGTCAGTTTGTGAATTATAAGGTTTTGTGCTTTAAAATCCAAGATTATATATAGTTGGGCATCTTCAAACATGAAAAAAGAAAATATACTACAGATCATTTATAACGTTCTTCCCGAGAATTATTTGGAAATGCTTAAGGCTTTATACTTTTTTCAAAAAATAGTACTTCGAAATGTATACTTAATGATAATAACATTTTTTTATTTATGAGTTTATGGAGAACATTGTTTATAGAGAGGATTTTTTTTTTCGTATGAAATTAACTTTTTTTCAAAACTATAATATATAATCAGAGCTGGGATTCGGTAAAAAATCTACCGCCGGCTCGAAATTCGTTGTATACATTCTACTGATCAATATCGGTATTCGGTAGATTTTATTATATATCTACAGTCTCGATCGATATTTGGTACGGTAGATTAGAAAGAGAGAAACATTTATTTATGTATCTGCTCTTGACTTCTTTATAAGCATTTAATATAGGACAATTAAATACATCATTTGTTATAATTTATTTTAGATTATTTGAAATTTGATACATACTAATCTTAATATACTTGGATTCTGTAGGAAATGGAAGGCTATAGCATTTTTTTCATTAACTGTCTCTTATTGTCCGATATTAAATGCACTTTCAGGTACTCTAGTATTCAATGCATAGCATAAACCTCTATTGAATGTATATTTATGTATCTGCTCTATTATACTATAATTTGTAGTTGTTTACCTATTTTGCGAAGTTCAAGTTCATCACACAAGGAAGCGCTTGGGCAAAGCGAGAGTTGAACGATGTTTCTCTGCTATTGAAGGGAATAAGCCCTCTATATATTTATGTCTCTATGTGAATGTTACAAAAGTCATACTTTCAAATATACCGTACCGATTGTCAATCGGTACGTTATTTGGTAGTTTCTACCGAATATCGTAAAATCGGTTCGGCATTTGAAATCTACCGTCGGTAGTATCGAATACCGATTTACATTCGGTAGTCCCAGCTCTGTATATTATAATAACTATAGAGCATATATAATATCATAAGAACTACAGCATCTTATTGGTAATACGATGCTTGTTCAATTAAAATGACCTACTTTTCCAATTTTAAAACTTAGATATACCCCTTTCAAGTCCTGTCTTTTATAGACATATAAACTACAATGTGATAAAGAAGAGATAAGACACGACAAAAAGAGAAGGAGATCCACAAAGCACCCTCAAGTGGTCATATTTGTAATAGACGCTCTCTGAGTAATTAAATTATTTGCACTTTGTTCCACTTGAAGAACTTTGATGGTTCTTTTCCTCTTCTCTCGTAGTGACCTCGTAAGAGCTTTATGCCTTCAAGCAAACAAGTAAAGCACAATAAGACCCTTTGATACGGAAATTATGAGAATATGTATTATAAAGTAGTTTTTCGATATTCATTAATAATATTGAATGCATTTTTGAAAGCATAAAAATAAACAAACTTTGACAAATATTTATTTTATTTTAAATGATTCAAATAAAATAGCTAAATAAAAGTAAATATAAGTTTAAAAAGATATTGGATTTTTTTTTCTTGGCCCAGTGGTTATATACTTCGACCGATCAACCAACGATATACAAAAAGGTTGTGCACATACTTAGTGAAAACGATCAATAAATAACAATTTTTTAAACGAAAATATAAGAAAACAATAAAATAATTTGAAAACAAACATATTAATAAAAATTATATCTCAATAAAAATTTTGAATATAAAGAGGCGATTGGGATGATACAAGTAAGGTCGTCATTTTTAACTGTTCGCATTTTATATAATATGTAGTGAACTTTAGTTATGACGGCGTCACATTTGGCATTCTTTGTGAATGTCAGAAAGTCTTCCTCAGAAGTTTTGGTCTTGAAGAGGTTTTCTAGTGAGATTTGGAGGGCTTGGTAAGTCTCTGCTAATGCAGGGCAGTTCCAAAGAGATGATCTGTGGTTTCGGGGTGTGTTTTACAAAGAACAGTTCTTTCGATCGTCTTTGAAACTTGCCTGCCACCTCCAGCGAACCGGTCAAAAGTCATTGGAATAATATATAGAACATTCAATATTTTATTCATAATAATGTATTTTTGGGATTTAAAAATGATTCATTATCTAAGAATAGTTGGTCTCATAACATTTTATAATTAAATAGTATATAATATTTAAAAAATACTATAATGTTCATAATCATGAATTAAAATTTTCATAATTTTGAATTATAATGTTCATTATGTTTTGTTTTTTACGTAACTGTCTTAAATGGTGTTTTTTAATCTCCTACTTTCTAGTGTAATTTTATATTTTTTACACTCTATTTTTAGCTAATAAATAAACATCTTAAGCAGAAAAATAATAAATTTATTATATATATATATATAAGTAGTATTAAATTAATAGAAAATAAGATCTTAACTTTGAAGAGAAGAATGTTGCCTCAAAAGTATTTAATACACGCTAAACGCTTTGCTAAATGTTCGTAACATGCACTCCAAAGGGTTATTGTTTGTTTAAGTCCTAGATATGTCCCACCACATCGGAACATAACCTGGCGTCAACCGATATACTTTTTACATGGAATTTATATAAGTGTAATGAAATGAAATATAATAAACTTTCAAAAGTATAGCTTCCATTGGCCAATTCCCAGCTTTGAAATTATCAACGACTAATACACTTTATTATTGGTAGGACTACAACCATAAACGAGACGGTCCGCGTTTCCCTCCTTCTCCTGGAAGAGTCCAATCTCGTGTTTATTAAGGCCAATATATCCGCTGGCAATAATAATTATTTATATTTTATTTGATGTCTTTTAAATCGATTGATATTAATCAAGAAAATGAACTCTCTTATGGATAGTTTGGACTCTCGACATGTATTAAAGTTTTCCGAATCTTTTTTTTCTCCCAACAATCATGTTTGCTTATCGTAGGGCGCTCTTACATTGACACAACTACAGTTCATGCTGCCGTTGGCAAGCAGACGGGCTCTTGGGAGATTGGTTGAGACAGTCTTCTTCCTTACATCAATGATAGAGTTCAAAACGCTACGATGTTGCAAGAAGTCGGGCCCGACTTCTTTCAAGCCAGTTATTATTCAGCAAATAAAGTCTCTAAAGTTTGCAGTATTGGCAAATAAAGCCGTAGCTTTTCTTATATCAAATATAAAGCTTATTTTATTTGCAGGAATTCAATCATTTCAAATGGGTCCAAAGGCTGGAAATATTTACATCATTGAACAAACAGTTCCTTATAAGTGACAAGGTGTTTGAAATAGGAAAACAAAGTGAAAGAGATCCTCTTTAGATGAGACAACAACGACCTAAATCAAATCTACGTTACGTTATTTAGTTTAAAAAATATAATAATACACATATTTTACAATAAATTTAAATGAACATTTGAGAGTTATTAAATGTTTAATTATTATTTGACACTAAAATGAAAGATGGATTTATAAGAGGTCTTAATGGTTTACTTTTTAGCCAACAAAAATATTCTACTGTTCATCAATTAAGTCTACATTAGTTGTGATCATTTTCATTGTTTTGCATGTGTATACTTGAGATTACCACTTTTTAAACACCCTCTGTACAACATTCCGTTGTGTTTAGTAACACAATTTTGAGTATATGTGTTCTTTTTAAAGCATGCTGGAGTACCCCCTAAAAAAATATGTATATTTAATCCCCTATTTTTTAAGCATGAAGAAAACAATAAGTTGGAGGGATGCTTGGATTCTTAAGGAGCAAATTATAGGATACATAAAATAGACGCATTTTAAGTTATTTAACCATTATAAGTACATTAAATACAAAGAATGCTTCAATATAGGTTAAATTATATGTATATATTGTAATATAGATGTAGAATTAAATAGGTTTTTCTTTTGGATGTGAAAAAAGTGTAGGGAGTAAGTTATTTTTAAAACAATTACAATGGGCGAGTTCTTATGTAGAATTGGTATTAGTTTATCTTTCAAAGATGTAAGTGTATATATTTATTTTAAAAAGTTATATGTTTAAAAAAATGATAAAACCCCACTATTAGAATATATAGTTTATTAATTGAGGGTAATAATATGAAGAATAAATATAAAAGTAGTTATATCATGTAGACGTTTATACAATATGAAATAGTTTCAAAATAGTTTCAGAAAAAAATATTACATGGAGCAAACTTATTAAAAACATCAATAAATAGTTATATAAATGGTTTTATTTTGCTTAAAAAACTATTCCGTTTATAAGCCACAATCCTTAATTATATATTTATATACTTTATAAAGTATTAAAAATAAGATTTATAGGAATCGTAATATATAAATATAATATTCTTTTTTAATAAAACATTCAACTAAAGCAAGATTGTTATGATTTAAGGTTTAAAAAACCTTTAGAGTACCGTACAATATGTCAAACAAAACCTGATTTGATTCTTAGAGCAACTAATTATAGGCCTGAGATACAAAACATGAATGTGTTTTTGTAACCATCACTAGGTAAATAATTAAAGAACACAAGCCACTTAAATGTAAGTCTTATTATGACTATTGCTTTGAAAATATTTATATCTTTTCAGTAAAAGTAAAAAAGCAATTAGTATTCAAACAAAGCTCTATTATCATTAAAAACTTTGTTTTCTTAATGATTTGATCGATGTGATTTATACAGCAGTAAAATTATATTATTAGCTATTATAATTAAAACATTAGCCTCTGCAGTGAACAGATAAAGAACCGCTAATAATTATATGTTCTCTTATATATTGCAAAAAAAATTAGTCTCTTTTAACCTAAATGGATGATTTCGCATGAGTGAAGTATTATTTATATTACAATATTGATTGTTAGTATCAAGAAGAATGAAAAAAATATTTAGATATAATTTTATATTATATTTTTGGCGTTAAATAAGATTAATCAATTCGTGAAGACGTGCAGAAATTTGACATAATTAGCCGTGCGTGTTAAGGTGTGTTCAACTCTCAATGTTGGGGGAGCAGGTTCGAATACTCCGAGAGGGGATGGTCATTTTGGTCTACCTCACTGGTTCGAAAGACTAGTTTTAATGCTATAATGCTTATTTATATCTAATCGGATGCAATATATCAAACCATATCATCAATTGACATAATTTATTGTAACACACTGAAAAAATATATTTTTTAACTTTTTATGGATAATCTAATCATTGCTCGAAAATAATACTTTTTCAATATCTTTATATATATATAAAGCTTGAACTCATGCATAAAGATATTTAAGAAATACTTTTTCTCCTCCCAAAATAATGATTAATTATACAATCAATATCGTTAGTCACGGTACGCCATTGACAGTTTTATATCTTACTACATGACGTTGCAATAATCAAAAGTAATAAAAAAATCATAATAATTCATTCAATAACTAAGATATTTATCTTTTTCATATTTCTCTATTTGCACTCTCCTTGAAAATACGCGAATGACTTTTTAAAAGATACAACAACTGAATTCAATATGTATTTATTTGTTCTTGAGTGTCAGAGTATAATTTATTTGCGTTCATACTCCGCTTAGGTGGGTACTCTTTCCATACCTTGCAACCCCGATAGATAAAGAGAGGTAAGAAGAAATAAAAACAATAAATCTTCTTGCAAAAGACATTTACATAAAATCTCAATTTGTTTGGTGCCTTTAATGATTCAGAAAAAAAAGGATTTTGGGGGATGTATTTTGTTTACATATAGATAAAAAGCCAGGAGACGGAGGGAATCGAAAATAGACCTTAAATGGGATATTTAAGACACATAAGATATGTAATTTGTAGGTTGTTAGCTTCTTAACAAAAAAAAATACATACTACATTTTGACCCAAAGGAAGGTTTTATATATTTCTAGTAATTGTTTGTTAACGTTTAGGTTTCTGAATCGTCGTTACGTCCAAAAGAACAATTTATTTGGTAAGAAGAAGCATTTAAGAAATGAATAGTTTTATTTTGGAAAACACCTTTTATAAATCATCTTTTTCACCATTTATACTCTTGTACCAAAGGGATTAAAGGACTAACACCTTCAGTTATCTTGTCTAAACTGATCTGTATTTTGTAAGAGGTATTTCTTTTATACCTCTTTTTATAAGTATAAACATTCTTTCACAAGTTCTTATTAAATATAAAACAGAAAATAGAGGTACATATAGGAGCAGAGAGAAGGACTCTGCTATACTCTCGTAAAGAGCAAGTTCGACTCTCACTGTTGATGCAGGTTCCAACCTCGAGATGGGAATTTGATCAACATCGTCAAAAAGAGTGTCCTGAATGGGACAGAGTAATTTATCGTTGTGCTACTGATGTATGAATGACTATATCAATCTATATATTTTTTAAAGTATATGTTTTACGGTGTCAGAAGAAATGTGGGCTAAGAAGAAATTATCCCAGAAAAAATCGGCTTAGGAAGAAATGTATCATCTTATTTTTGTTTGTCCGCCATTAAAGCAAAAAAATAATGGTACTTGAGGAAGAAATCAGACAGCGACGTACATTCATCGATCATTTTTTAATAATTTAAATGTTTTAAGAAATCTTAGATTAATACGTAATAATAAAGATAGCTCCTAGATAGTATTACTACGGGATAATACCGGATTAAACTCCGGTGAGATGGATCAAATGAAGGAGCTAAACAAAAAAAATATTATTATATTCTGTAGTTGTACTAATTCCTTTTTACTGTGGTCGAGCTCATTGCCTGTATATATACACTCTTTTATCATGTTTATATAGTTTCCACCAATCACGTTAGAGAAAGAGTTCCAAGTATATTTGTATCTTTATTGTCTTCATAGTGATAATTGTTTACTTAAACATTATTCACTCTTCTTTTCTTTCTATTTATCACGTTTATATAAATATGTTCCCTTAATAATAACAACAAATAAAGACTTTCATCAGTGAACTGTCGGAATTTATTATTATTATTGCAGCTTCTTTTCTTACCACCAATCACGTTCGAAAAATAAGTCAGGGATGCTTAGCCTTTTATTTATTCCATAATGTTTGCTTTATTAATCACTCCTTTTCTTTCCAATAATCACATTCAAAAAGTCATAGCTTACTACTATTAAGATTTTTTATTTATTCACTCACTTTTTCTTTCCAATAATCACGTTAAAAAAAGTCATAGCTTACTTATTTCTTAAGATCCCTTATTTATTCACTCACCTTTCTTTCCATCAATCACATTAAAAATAATCTCAATATGGTATCTTTGTATCTCTAAATAAGTCCTTAGTAATAATGTAACAAGCAATTTCTAACAATGTTTTTGTTGTTTGTATAAAAGCTCTTGTTTACCCCCCCCCCCCCCCCTCTCTTTTTTCTTTCTCTGGTTACTTAACCCTTATTTTATTGAACCATGCATTACGACGCAAGTAGGCTTATCCTAGTTAATTGAACTTTATTCCCCTCCTCCCAAAGCACATACACTCTTCACTATTCCCACTTTATTCGGATTAAGGGATGAGTTGATTACTTATTTCTTATAATGCGTCTCTCATTAGGTATTAGTCTTTAAGAGGCTCTTTTTAGACGTTCTTTACGTTAGACTATTATTATATTATATATATATATAGTATATATATATAATATATATATATATAAATATATATATCAGGAAACGACCGGGACAACTATTTTCGCCGGGACCCGAATTTTTAGAAAAGAATTTCCCAAAAAATAAGTGACGACGTTTTATTGAAAAACATTTTTTCTAAAAATTTATTTTCTATTTTTTTTATAACAAACAAAATATTGAAAAAAAATTGATGTCCCGGCCCGGTGAATAAAAAACCGGGACACCGAGCCGGTACGCTCAAAAAAACAGCCGAGACCCGGGCCGGGTACCTGGTCGTTTTTTCTGATAAATATATATATATATATATATATTTGTATGTATATAAAGTGCTATATGGTTCAACAGAATTGCATCAGACGGGATATAAATAGGCATTATAGCATTAAAAAATTAGTCACTTGAACCAAGGATCTTTTCAATGAGGTAGCCCCAAATGACCATCCCCTCTCGTTGTGATTCGAACCTGCGCCCCCAAAGTTGAGAGTTGATCACGCCTTAACGCACACGGCTATCGACTATTATATAATTATATCTTCGGACTGGAAAAAGACAGTTCTCGACAACTCTACAATAAACACTCTTATTTTTGTCTTCGGGCAACACTGTTTTCTTTCTTTTTTTATCTAGTCGTTACGAGACGATCACATTTATCGGCATATATATGATTAAACAAAAAACACATTCATTATTTCCCTGCGCATGAGCATTCATTTTTCTCCCTCTCTGTGAATATATTATTTCATAAATCGATGATGACTTCTCACTTGTCCGCACTCCTCTTTCGAAAAGAATCCTCTATGAACAAAGTTAATATTAGTATTTGCCATAATATGACGTCAAGTTCAATAAATTTCATCAATCCTGCCACTACAAATCCATATATAGTGATGGAAAAAGTGTGTTTTTTGTACACTCACCAATAAACATAGTTTTTTTAAGTTGGATACAGAGTTGTCCTTTTTTTTATACGTCCTAATTACCGACACACAAAATTATGAAAGAAGATAGGCATGCATTATTTTTCAGAGCATGAACGGTTACTTGATAAGTAATGAATATTGTAGGAGTTCATTCATGCTATGAATCGAGGCCCATAAAGAAAAAAAAAATGTTATTTTAAAGAATGAGTTTCATAACATTGAATTGATGTTCGCAACACACAACAACCATAAGTGGAGTGCTATTTATTATCTAAATGCCCGACTGTTTTTTATAAATTATTTTCTCTTCTTTTCTTTCAACCCATCACGTTCTTTTAAAAAATATCGCCCTTTTTCTATCCATAATTATGTCTTGTTTAAAGTATAAATGCGATAAAATCATTCTAATCGGTCTTCCCCCTGTCTTATCGTGGATCTTTTTTAGTCATTAAAATGCGACTTATCCTCAGAGATAAGGATAATCAGTCAAGCGTATTGACTGTAAAGGGTAATTAAATGATACTTACAGATAAGCATAGCCTTTAGAATAAGATTAGATTATTTATAGAAATAAGAACATTAATTCTCAAATAAAAAGCAGATATAAAGTAACACAAAGCATATAGATAGTTCAAATCAGATATACATAATGGTATGAAAGTGTCCAGCACTATATATGCATAACATATATATATATATATATAGATATATATATATATATATATATATATATATATATATATATATATATATCATAGGTATGATTCTATATTTAACGTTTTTCGGATTTGAGAGTCGGGCTCCCCCTAGGATTTTACTTTAGTGCATAGAGATCATCATGTGAAGGTTTGAACGAAATCGATAATGGGAAGTACCCGCTCAACGGGCCCAAAAGTTATGTAATAAACTTATTTAGTAAATTTATATACATATATATATATATATATAGTTTGTCCCGATCGATCGGGGCAGATCACGCCAATATCAAAAATCGGAATCGGCAAAAAACATATCGGCTTTGTCCTATATCTTTTTTAATTTTAAATATAATACTTTGTTTTTCCTTTTTTAGTATGTATTATAAAAAATCGTCGTTCATCTTACATTAAAGTTGAACTTCATCATTCGAAAGTGACGACGTTTTAAGAAAATATTTTTTTTCTATCAAAAAGGATATTTAAAGTACAACACTACTAGTCCATGAAAAAATACTTTTCTTTTTTTTTGGCGCCAGAGCTTGACATTTAAGAAGATATATATAATAAGAAAAACCTGCAAGTTACTGCATGATTTTTTGAAATGAACGACGATTAATAGAATTTTTTATTCGTTCGTTTAAAAAAATCATACAATAAATTGCAGGTATGTACAAATCGGGAAAAATGATAAAATGGTTGGAATTGTATCGGAACAAAAAACGATCGGATGGTGAATAATAAATCGGCTGATACTCGAATTCAAATGATCGGAATCGGATCGGGAGCAAAAAAAAACTATATATATATATATGATATCGAAATAATGATTAGTAATTTAGCTAAAAGATATAATGAACAAAAGAGTCTAAGCATAGTTCACCCTTGAAACATTTTGAACATAATAAAATACTGTTTTTGAACAATGTTTTTGAATAAAAACAATTATAAAATGGCGAGTTTAATCATATTAAATATTCCATTCAAATTACTACGATGCTTTTGTAGGTAACCAATCATCTATTAAGAGAATTTTTTTATTCCTTCGTTATTTCATATATTCTGGAGTTGATTCAAGACTCAATAACATTTATGTCTTTCACAACAAGATGATTACTTTTTGTGCAGAAATGAGTGTTTTTACTACTTTTTGTTCGTATTTGTTTGAATCATTCAGAGTTTGCTTACATTTATTTTTTAAATGTAGTTATAAAAATAAACATTACAATTAATTCTTAATGGAAATCTCGTTTCATATATATTTTTTAATGAAATCACTAAAATAAAAAATCTAATTAGCTACCAAATGCCGATTTAAAAAGTAAATTAACAATCAATAAAATCCTGAAATAAAAAATAGTTTAACATATCACAAAAATTAAATAGTTTCAAAATACTATTTATAGGCATATTGATATGATACTTAATATGCTGGTGTTCAAGAATATTTTAATACTTGAATGATTAAATGTTAAGATAGATAACTTTTTTATCATATTTTATTTTTATCCCAACCACTTTGTGACATGTAAACCATAAAATATATTTTTAATTTAAAAATAGTTTCAAATAATTAGTTTATAAGTTTTTGATAGGATGCGTTATAAGCTTGTTTTTAAGAATATTTAAACATTAAATTTAAAAAAATAGAGAGTTCATAAAAAACATAAAAATAATTGGTTTTATCAACCATTGATTTGATTAAGGTCAAAAGTTAAATTTTTGTTAGTGTATCGCTTGACATTTATACTGGAGTAGTTAGGTCTCAAAAAGGATATGATTAAGGGGCTCGATAGCCGTGAACTTAACTATAGTATTTTTTATGTTTTGAACAATACAATTTTTCCTTAAAATATATTTTTTATGCGAAAAATTGTTAATTGAATTAATGAAATAAATTATATAACAAAATTTATTATAGAAAAAAGTAACATCACTTATTTATAAAAGAAATAATATATTTATGAATCCATTTCTCCTCCAAAAACTGTCCTTGATAATAATTTGACATATTCAATTGAATATGTACGAGTATATTTATTCCAGTTTGTTAAAAATGAAAAGTAAGGGAAACTTTTAAAAGTGTGCAATTGAAGAGTACTTTAACGAATAGCTTATATATAAAAGTACTATTTATTTTTGACAAGTAACAGGGTTTGTTCTTCATTGATTAAAAAACCGTAGATTGTCAATGAAAATATTTTCTAATGATCTAATAGTTCTCATGAATATTAATCATTATCTTGGAACAACGAAATTCATTTTAATCTATATTTTTTAAGTAATTGCTAGTTTATTTAGTAACTACCTATGCTTGTAAATACCTTGCATGTAAAGCTGCACATCTATTTAAACTGTAATACATATACTTCAACATACTTAAAAAGACTTGAAATTTTGTTAAACAAACTGATATTTTCTCATAATAAATATTTAATTTTAATATTCCTGTGGATAGTAGTAATATGTTTTTAAAAGATAATTTGTACTTATGTATCATAATAAAAATCAATATTGATTGTTTTCGCCCCAAATGCCATGCAGCAGATGTTTCAAAATATCTATATTTTTCTTCTCGATTTTTAATCATTGAAGAACCAGGAACTGGTTTACTTTGAATACTTTCCTAGAATAGAGTGTTAAATTGGTACAGAGGTTATATAAGTGTGTTTTAAATTCCATTTAAATGCGTATACATGTGGCATTATATATATATATATATATATAATATGTTGTTTGATATTTACATATTTAATTAAGCTTTTGTTTATTAGCACATTCTTTTTTTATTTTTCAGCCTCTGGAAACAAGGTTCATCATCACCAGTTCCCCCTGGAAGCTCATCTCCGTCCGACCCTAAGGAGACAAAGAGCCTCATCTCTCGGAATGACAGCTTCCTAAAAGCACTTCATAATTTGTCCGAGGAAAGGTATCATAGACCTTTATCATGGTTTTTTCTATTCAATAATTTAAATATTCACGCCTGAATGACGCACACAAACAACAAAAAAATCACAGACAATGATATATAGAATAGAAAGAAGGATTTGATTATATGTAAGATCCCTTCAGGCAAAAAAATAAGAAAAGGCAATTAAATTTGTGGTCTGTCACCTGAAAAAAAAAGAAATTTGAAACATGTTTTTGTGCTACGTTGAATAAATTTGGTAAATAGAAGGATGAAACACATTTACTGAAAAAATAGTCAGTAAATATCAGGAAACGACCGGGTACCCGGCCCAGGTCCCGGTTGTTGTTTTTAGTGTCCCGGGTTTTATTAAAAACGGGCCGGGACTTCAATATTTTTCCAATATTTCGTTTGTCATTCATAATTTTTTTTGGAAAGGAATTTTCGAAATATCACTTTTTCTGAGATTTTTTTGTTTTTTGGAAACTTTTTTTTGGAGATTCTTTTTTAAGAAACGTCGTCACTTTTTTTTAGAGATTCTTTTTAAAAATTATGTCGTCACTTTTTTTATACAGATTCTTTTTTAAATATCGTCATTACTTTTTGTGGAGATTCTTTTCTTAAAAAACCGTTATCACTTATTTTTGTAAAATAAAATTCTAAAAAACCTTCGTCACTTCAGAATGTCGAAGGAACGAAAATATTTATTAAGTCCCAGCCAGGTTTTTGGCCAGGCCCTCTTGAAAAATTTAAGGCTCGACCCGGTTCCCGGCGAAAAAAGGTGTCCCGGTCGTTTCCTGGTAAATATAAATTCTTCATGAGCCAAATATTGGCTAGACTTCGTCTTAAAAATACCACATTATTCTTTTTGTGTTTGTTTTAAATTCATTGGAGTTAATAAATAAAAAAATTAAAACTATATATAAAAATGAAGAGAAAAGCATGGAGGAGTTATTAATATCTACGCAGGCAAACATTCCCGTTTTGTCCCCATAAGATATGTATTCCTTACAAAGTAATGAATAACTATGATTGCAAGACTGCAACATCTCAATTATTTCTTAAGACTAATCAGTTATATTTTACTTTTTCGTTAGTGCATTTTGTGAGTTTAGACAATAAATAGTGATATTTTTTATAACATTTAACAAATTATTTATGAGCTACTTACAGAGCTTGGACTATAGATGGATAATGTGATCATCAGTAGACGATTGTTCCGATGTCATTTATTTTTTCAACCCCCTGCCGTCGACGCCAACTGAAATTAACATCTATTGAATGATTTTTGTTAATCATAGGAGTAGCTTTTTTTGAAAGCGTATTGTACTCCACTCTTTCTTAATATTTTATCACAAACCGAATACCACCTACAGACGGTAGATATTATACAAATCTACCGATACTCCTTCAACACAGCTTACTACCGACTACTAATACCGGTGGTAGATGTTTTTTCTTCCGGTCTCTAGTTATTTGATATTCAGTTTTCGACTTCTTATTTGTCATTACTTGTAGGACTAACGACAAACCCCTTAGAAAACAATACAAAAAGAGCTGTTTTCAGTGTGTTAGATTACTAAGATCAGATGACATGTCTCAATACTTAAGCCATTTTTAATATTGTTTCTTTATTTATTGGAAAGAAATGTTGTATCGTTGATATCAAAGCTAATTTGCAGTGATAGCCTTGATGATGTCTTGCATATTTTTCACCCTTTTATATAGTCTAGGTAAAACATTATTTTTCTCAGAAGCAATCTCTTACATTATTTGCATCAACTTATGTAAGAGTGTATATATATGTGTATCAATATTGAAGAGAAAATGTTATGCAATAGATATTTTGTTTCGTGCATAGAGCAAATCCAAGTTATGACGCTACACGTTGTTCTTTCCTATGTAATCAGCTAAAGTTTACGTATATCTTAATTGACACCGAAATGATATGGAGTAAAAGAATAAAATAAAGCATGTTCCATGTAAAAATATTGATTGTAGGTATGAGTCTAAAATGTAAAAAACAACAACTTTTTATTTGAAAGACTATTTTTTAATCGATGAATTTTGATCAAATGTTCATATAAAACATCGCTTTTAATATGTTTCAAAATTTCTACGGTTTTTTTCTTGTAATATAATATGTTTAGTTTTATTCTGAGAATATTTGTGAGATAAATTTATAATAACCATTTTTATCTATAATGATTTATTTGGAAGTTATTTAACATTTTAGTTTAATTATATGAATTTGATTTTTTTATTTGTAGGGTTCTTTCTGTTAATTGTATAAATGCTAATTTCCAATTCAATATAAGTTGAACTTTTATTTAAAAAATATGTATCCAATGGCATTCTTAAATAAAGTTATCAAACGAAAATCACGTTTCATTCAAATCCATATATATAAATGAGCCTCTGGCCATAACCACTTACAAACACCAATCCCTAATGGGGTCAAAGTTCTTTCCATTCAATTTGCCTTCATGTTTTCGAGAAAAGAATGATGTGCCGATATTAATCTTAAAAGGTCTATTCAAACATACTTATATACTTTTATATATATATATATGATGCGGGAAAATATTTTTATATTTATTGTATGACCAATTTGCATGTTTAATTGTAATAACCCGGGACACTGGGCTGGGACGCTCAAAAAACAGCCGGGACCCGCGCCGGTATACTGGTCGTTTCCTGATATATATACATATATATATATATATATATATATATATATATATATATATATATATATATATATATATATATATATATATATATATATATATATATATATATATAGGGCGGTAAGATCAAATTCGGCGTTTTTCTTCTCTCAACTTAAAATCATAAATTTCGTTAATTTCTGTTCAATTATATTTTTTTAGACAGTAAAATGCTCGTACAGATGTGTAGATTTTGCTTATTCAATTCATCCACCTTCTGCGTCGATGACACGCTGGATCCTGGCGCGGATCCTGGCGCTGGATCCTGGCGCCACCAGGGCCCTGTCCAACTTCTTGGCTTGCTTAATTATGGAGTTGATCAGGGCAGCCTTGGTGTTGTGAGCCAGTCGTTGGTGTGTCGCTCAAGATAGCCCCAGAAAAAATAGTCCATAGGATTCAAATCGGGAGATCTAGGGGGCCAGTGGACTTCTTGGATACATGCCAGGGGGCGGAGTCCTGGAGACCAATAAAGTTACGCTCCTTGGCGACATCCCTGATGGACCTGCTGGGGTCGTGCTAGAGGATGTCTGACACACTCCTGATGAAGTCGTAGTTCCTGGCCTTGCGGGCGCTGCTGGATGGCCTGAAGGCCCTGTCGACGACAGCACGAGGGTCCCGGGTATCCTTCAGCTGCTGCCTGAGCTCAGCAACCCTTCTTCTGTCGATCCCGAGCAGCTCAGAGACCTGGGTGTTGGCGTTGCCCTTTATACAAAGAATCTGGATAACGGCACACCTGCGTTTTTGCTCGTTCCAGATAACAGGCTGTAGATTTCGGGAATGGGACAATTCAGCGCCGCGATTCAGCGCGCGCGATTCAGCGATCAGCGCCGCCATTCAGCGTTCAGCGCCAGCCTCAATGACTTTCAAAGAAAATTATGTTTTCTGTAGCAGTACAATTGGTCAAACCTAGCACAAAATCATTGTCTTGCAGAAGTATTCAACAATGGGGTATTGGGGTTTCAAACCCACCTACATAGGTAAAAATATGAGTGAAGAACCCTCAATTCTTGGGTCCTCGGGTCCCACCAGCCACAACAATGGTGTATTGGGGTTTCAAACCCATCGCAAATTGTAAAAATATGAGTAAGGAACCCTCAAATGCCAACCAATTCAGCGACGGCCGATTCAGCACCGGCCGATTCAGCGCCAGCCAATTCAGCGACGGCCGATTCAGCGCCAGCCTCAATGACTTTGATTTTAAAAATTCAGACCTTTTAGAAAATTATGTTTCTTTAGCAGTACAATTGGTCAAACCTAGCACAAGATAATTGTCTTGCAGAAGTATTCAACAACAATGGGGTATTGGGGTTTCAAACCCGCCTACATAGGTAAAAATAAGAGTAAAGAAACCCTCAATCGGCCGGCGCTGAATCGGGGTGCTGAATCGGTGGCGCTGAGTCGGCGGCGCTGAATTGTACCGTACCCGTAGATTTCTATATGCGGCCATGATGATGATAAAATTCAACTGAAATGATCTCTCATATGTTGGCTGTCTGTTAAAAAATCACAGCACGGATCGGATGACGTCATCCTTGTTAAAGAGTGTCCTGAAAAACCGCCGGATTTAATCTTACCACCCTGTATATTTATATATATATATATGATTTAAATATTCATCTTAAGTACTCTGTTAAAGTGTGTGCCAATTGCTTACATATTATTAGACTAATTCCTCAAAACACGCATCTCAGACTTCGTTTTACTTCATATAGTTTTCTTTAGTTAGAATAAAATTTGCGGTATGGGTCTAAAAAACATTAATTTTATTGGTCAATTCCATACTTTATTTTGAATCTTTCTCACCACCCAAATAAGAAAGAACTGAATTTATATAAAAAGACAGCAATTTGTACCCATTTTTTTAAATACCCTTGAATCATTTTAAGTTTCAGGGAATCTGCAATTGTAATTAAGAAAATAAATTTAATAATACATGAAAAACGCTGTATGTACAATAGAGTGAGTTTAAGAAAATATTACGGCCACAATCCAGAATTCTTTCAGATCATATATTTAGGTTGAAAAGAACCAAGAAAAGTTGCAATATTTTTTAGCTCCGATAAAAAAATCAAGTTAGTTCCAAAACTACTTCAAAAAATAACATGAGAATAAAAATTGTTCACAAAATGTGGGTATAAAAATATTTTTCTGTTTTTGTAAAAGAATATATTCCTCTTATTAAACTTGTGTTGTTGCACTACAGTTGTTGACCGTATAAAGAATACACCTATAGCGTAGAGTAGTAACAAGAATATTGCAACTCAAGCATTAATTCTAATGTCGAATTTCTTCAAAGGACAAAAAGCGTAACTACCCATTCAGAATTTATAAAAAAATCTTAACATGGCGTTAAAATTAATTTGAAAATTCATATAAATTAAATAATGAGTAAAAAACTAATAATATTAAAAATTACAAGCCTCTAATTTCTGATCTCTTCGTTCATGTCTCTTTCTTCTTTTTCTGCTCTAGAACGACGAGGAACCCTTGCAAAATGACTTAATCCCGAGCCAACAAGATGATGAATTTTATTCCCATAACTCTGATTCTGACGACTATACGTAAGTACAATCCTTGCTTCACGTTATGATTCATTCCATAGGTGTATCAGAAGAATACAAACATACGTTTTATATAAAACAATTATTTTATGTTCCTTATCACATTAATAAATGATTTTCAAAATGTAATAATTATATTGTTATATATCAGACTTGTTGACTTTCGCAAAAAATTGTCGTTCGTTTGTCGTTCGCCAAAAGTTATCGTTCGTCGTTCGCTGTTCATCGTTAATTTTGAATTGAATCGTTCGTCGTTCATCGTTCGTTTGTCGTTCACCATTCTGAAAAAAGTGATGACGTTATATTTTAGAGAGAAATTTCTGAAAAAAGTGATGACGTTTTTTAGAAAAGAAATTTGTCCAATAAAAATTAAAAATCTTTGTCTTTTTATGGCGCCAAAAACGAACGACGAACGATAAGGAATTTTCATTGTCGTTTGTCAAAAACTTTGTCGTTCGTTGCTTATCGTTCGCCAACGACGAACGACGTTTGCGAACGACAACAAATGAACGATAAATCAACAAGTCTGATAAATATATATATATAATTATATATATATATATATATATAAATATATATATATAATTATAAATATATATATATATAATATATATATTTGGCAATCACAAAATATATTTACATTCATTCACGTATATGCGATTTTAATACCATTACATGCTTTGAATCATACAAACTATAGACTCCGGGGCATCTCTGAATTATGAAAGGATTACACCTTAAAGACAAGCATACCATATTATCTGTTCACGTTTCATGCTTATTAAAGAACAACAATAATGTTCAAGACACAAACTATATATAATTTATCTCTTAAAAGAGTGACAAAAATCCGATATATCAAAGAAAAACTCGTATTTTCTTTAAATCACAAAACATTCTATCGGATCTTAAGATAAAATAAGTCACATATTTATATAGTTATTGCTTTATCACTTACATATAAACAATATTCTAAGTAAGTGAGTAGTATTTTAAATCATTCATTTCCAAAACCCTCACATTGTGTTATCTTTCTTTTCCATATAAAAATATTTACTGCCTTAAATCATCATATTATTGAGTTTTCTAGTGATTATGCAAAACACTTATGTAATTGCCATTTGGAATGCATAAAATAAATGAATATGATAGGAAGTTAGGGCTAAAATATTATTATGACAAGAAAGGAATTATATTAATTCATATTTGTATGACAAGACGATAATGCAGAAAAATAAGAAAATAATTTATTATTAATTTTGTACTTTTGCAATTGATCCCTGCAAAACTCTCTGCGCAAAGAATATATATTATACGCCAGATAACTTTTTATCAATGATGACTAAGAAAGCATAAATAGAGTTTTTGCTTATTATACCAATCGGATGCAATTCTATCGACCCATATAGGCAAAAAAAAAATAGAGTTTTGCTCTCTATCATAATAAAAGAATATATACATAAATAACGAAACCTCCCCGTTGACCTATTTACTTCAGATCCATTTCCGTCGCCTCTCCGTGCTCGAGGAAGTAAGCGAGGAGTCGGATTCATCATCGACTTCCTCCAGTATTCAGCATGAGCCCATCATTTTTTCAGCTAGTCAGTCTTCCGCCGTCGGGTGTCTACATTCGTCAAGCTCAAAGTCCTTAGACGCCTTTACCTCACACTTTCCTTCCCGCTTCCAGAATATAGCCTAGAAGAATCAAATCTCTTTCGCTCTACCTCAAGGCATGATTTTACTATCATACAAGATTTGTGTTTTAATTTGCAGCAAGGAAATGTCGAGATGTTGTTGTTTTTGGCTGAGTATTGTATTACAAAATCAATTCAATTAATCGATTACTTGTTTGTTTGAGGATAGTATCCAAGAGATCTATGAATTAGGTCGAACCTTTGATCTGAGGCGAAATCGAATGCCTATACCCTAGAACATACAATTGTTTTAACCCTGTTTTGTTCATATCGTCTATAAGAATGTATATTTTATCCAAAACTCGACTTTAATTCGTCGTTATTTAAAATAAATCTTTAAATCTTCTGAGTTTATTTTTCTTCTCATAATTATAATTTTATTTCGCTAAAACGATAAATTTCAAAAAAAAAAGAGATAACATGATGATACGATGAGGTTTTTTGACCTTTCCTCCTTCAATTTAGGCCCCTGGTTGTATCTGATACCACCACAACTAACACTGCTAGCTCTTCCTCCTCCTCCTCTTCTTCTTCTTCTCCCTCTTCAACTCCTGAGTCCGAGTCCCGGGTCCCTCCGCCCCTCATCCCCTGATTCGTGTCTCAGTATCTTCTTGTGAGTCCGTCCTCTTTCTCTCGGCGCACTCCGAGTCCCAGCTTTCATCTTCCCTGGAGTCTCCTCCCTTTGCCACGCCGAGTGGAAGTCCCTGGAACTCACCTCGGGGCTCCATTGAGGTCCCCTACCTCGCCAAGAGACGGCTCTCAGAGCCCGAGAATCCATCCAAACTCAAACAGTTCTCACGACTCCTTGAGCTGCCCAAGCCCCGTGGACGGAGTCAATCTCTTAAAGTCAAATCCATGAAGAAGTCTAGCAACAACAACACCAATTATAATATGGATTATGGGTTAGAATTAAATCTATTCAAGTGTGTGTGTAAATATTAAATTGTTGGGTTAGCCAATGAGACGTTTTGAGGGGTTATATACGTCAGTTCAACCCAAAAAGTAAAATAACAATTTAACCAATCTAATATATGATTTTTTCCTTTTATATAAGGTTATTCTTCAGGGCAGTAAATTTGAACTACATTGTTCATTTATGCATTTTCGCAACAGCCTGAATAGTTTTACTCTGTTCTGTATATAATTTTAGTGTATTTTATTTTACACTGCAAATTTTTTTTGCCGTTAATTGAATAAAATGTTTTTAACCGGAAAAAATTACATTAAATTGCATTTTTTAATAGTTTTAAAACGGGTCCCTTTTTTAAATTAATACATTTAAAAGTATATTTAAATAATAATTACTGAAAGGGCTGTGATAATAAAATAATAAATAAAAACTACCCTCGTAAACAATAAAAGTATTTTTTTGTTGCTTTGGAAATTGAGATCCTTGTTAATTAGATATACATACGAGTAATTTTACAGCTATTCTAGTTCACTATTACATTTAAGACTAGAAATAATATGTATTTTATACGCAAGAGCGTCACTTTCCTATAATTTTACTAGATATATATGAACAGACAAATCAAATAATTTAAAAAAACTATTAAATCATCATCATATACCAGGTGTGTAAGTATGAAATCGGAATTTGCCCATAGGTGGCGCTAGATGTCAATGCATTTACCAACACATCACGTCAGCGGTGTCCTGTTATTGTTTTGATTTCCGACAAAGATTTCCAACTCACAATAACACGAGTTTCATTCAGTAGCATTAGTTTATTAGAGATAAACATGTCGAGTTTTGTGCCATTGAAACCTGGGGAAACTGTCAATACTCAACGCTACCGACAACAAATGACCGATTTGGATCGAGTTTTCCGTGAAAAACGACCAGAATACCAACAAAGACAACACAAGGTGATTTTGCTGCATGACAATGCACCAGCACACAAAGCAAAACAGGTCCAGGAAACGATAGAGTCGTTCCATTGGGAGATTCTTCAGCACACGACTTACTCACCGGACCTTGCTCCATCCGATTACTACTTGTTTGCATCGATGGGACAGCACTTGCTGAGCAGCGCTTTACTTCTACGAAGATGGATGAAAATAGCTCGATGACTGGTTTACCTCAAAAGAGCAACAGTTCTTTTGGCGAGGAATCCACAAATTGCCAGAAAGATGGGGAAAATGTATAGATAGCGATGGACAATACTTTGAATAAGTTACTTTTATCATATCATTACAATAAACGTGTTTTTTCAGTACAAAAATTCCGGTTTCATACTTACACATCTGGTATATATAAATTTATAACAAACAATATTGCTAAGACTTTTTTTCCTTGTATGTGGATGGTTTGAAATAAATTGAATAATGATAATATTAAAAAAATATATTTTCAACAGAGAGTATAGCGAGTCACAAAAATGGAGTATCAGTTTATTGAAGTTCGAAAAGGAATGTGATATTTAAGTGACTGATATTTTACTCATCAAAACTAAACAAATTGCAAATATATAAGTTTTTATAAATATGCAAGTTTTTACAAGTTTACAAGACGAAACATATGCATTTTGATTACTCAAGTTTCAAGTATGTGTAATACACATTGTGTATATTTATAAAATCTATCCATTCGGCTTAATTATTTGGTAAAATTGGCGTATAAACTCTCAACTCGCAATTCATTCCTGCTAACCATTTCAAAATATGCATGCTTTCCAGTTATATTAACACATAAATATGTTTTGCATGACCCTAAAGATTCGTATATTTATATTTAGCTAAATCTTTAAACAATATTTGAAAATTATTTCTTTTTTTTGTTGAAACATCTCACAATTAATAGACTTTCGATTGAATTTGGATTTGAGTAAATTAGTACGTTCGACGGTTATCTTATGACAAAAAAGATCATTTTCCTTTTGTTTACAAAATTACTGAATACCGATTCCAGTATTGATGTCAATCGGTAGGGGTGATATTTGGTATAAATCATATTTATTATCCTCGAATTTATAATGTATTATATAGGTATATTGATAAAAGCAGCTGCAAATGTATTCACGCAATATCATTCATTATCCATGCTTAGAAAATTGAATACGTTAGTTCCATTATTATTGTAAGTCTAATACGGTTTCTGTCCGTACACTGATCTAACAAAAATAAATGTATCCTGCATTAGATGATTCCATTTCTTACACATTTATTAATAATGATTTTCGACTTATGTATATCCTAAAAATATAATGCATAGTCGATCTGACTTTATAAGATTATTTCTTTAACATTTATAAATAATGATTTAAAATTATTTTCAACTTATATACATATATATATATCATAAAAATATATTGCGTATTCAGATCGTTTATAAAGTTCTTTAATGTTTACAATATTTCGAATTAAAATCGAATTTTTCAACAACAAAAAACATAAATAAGAGGCGATGTTTTTCTAAAAATAATAACTTTAAGTTGTAGAAAAGAATTGAAAATAGATAAATACTAAATGATTTTGATATTTTCAGTCTATTGATGTCTTGAAAATTAATAGTATTATTCTCCCGTAGATTTTATTTAGATCTACAGAACACCGATACCGCCTGCCATCGGTAGATTTGTAATAAAATAAATACGGATCGGCCGAAACCTTCTTATAAATACTAACATCAATCAAGTTACTTTTTAAGATTATATAAGACTATTTTTATCAATGGTTCATAAATGCATGGTACTTTTTTTCATTTTTTGCTGAATCATCTCTTATTTTCCTTTCAAGAACACACACGAATATATATATATATATATATATATATATATAGAACATTATTCATTTTTCTGCATGTACATACATACATCCTTTGGTCGTATGAAAAACAATAAAATACACTTATTTACTATTATTAGATTTACAACCCTTCTTTGTTTACCAGATACACTACATTTACAAATATTTTGCACATATGCTGCCATGATTGCTTTTTTCGCACGGGCAACGTTAACCAACAATATAGTAATTTTATTACTTTACAATTTTCGTATTGTCTTTTTGATATCACTTAAACTTATAGTATTATAGAGCAGATACATAAATATACATTCAATATAAGCTTATGCTATGTATTGAATACTGGTGTACCTGAAAGTGCATTTAATATCGTAAAATAAGCGAGAGTAAATGAAAATATTCTATAGCCTTCCATTATCTACAAAATCCAAGTACATATATAATTTATATAAGATTAGTAAATATATGAAATTTAAAATAATCTATAATAAATTATAACAAACTATGTTCTTAATTGTCTTTGTTATAAATTGTCCGATATTAAATGCATATGAAGAAGTCACAGAATACATAAATAAATTTCTCTCTCTTTCTAATCTACCGTACCAAATATTGATAAATAATGTAGATGTATATATATAATAAAATCTACCGAATACCGATATCGATCGGTAGAAGGTATATACCGAATACCGAACCGGCGGTATATTCTTCTACCGAATCCCAGCTCTAATATATATATATATATATATATAGGTACATGCATAAGATCATATTTTATAAGCTTAAGTCTCGACTAAGGTCAAAGAAGAAGAGGTCTTTTAAATATTGTTTGCATTCCATTTGCAAATGGAATGACTTCATTCAGTAAACCTACTCACACAAAAGTTACTTTCTCGTAGGCGTTGAAATAAAAAGAAGAAGTGCATTGCAAAATAAAAGTAAATTAATGATTAAATATTTTAGTATCAAACATAAACAAATTTAGGTTCCCTGATTTATATTGTCACGCATGGACATTTAGGATGAAGATCAAAGTATTTAAAAATAATGGAATGTAATACAACAAAACCAAGGGCGAGTGCATGGAACTGAGGAATAAAATGCAGTTTTCTATAAATAAGAGCAAACACCCATTTTTATTATTTGATTTAAGCATTGCTTTTATAATCTTGACCGTTTGTTAAAGCATTGTTTTATTTCACAAATAATTTGTAATATTAAAAAAAGTTACCGAAATGAAATTTTTGACTCCATAATAAATTTGATATTTTTCAAAAAATATATAAGAATAAAAATTTTAATAATAGAAACTAGAGGCATATATATGTACACTCAGAGAGTGCAAACCTCTGCCGTCACGGGGTCCTTATGAGCCTTCCGAGGCAGATTTTTCACGACTGGGGCGGCGTAGAGGAATGGGGGACGGAAATTCCGAGAGGAAGACGCTCCCGGCACCCGATTTATCAGCACAGCGACATCTATTGGCAGAGTAGGCTAACTTGAAATATTTATTAGTATTTAGCTCATTTTGCATCTTAATTCTGCACTCATGCCAAACTTTAATCACTTGTTTCTTTTGGCACTTCTAACAACTCCACAAGTTTCATCCGAATCCGTTCGGTACTTTTGAGTTATCCTGCTGACAAACAAACCAACAAACAAACAAACCAACGCCAGTGAAAACAATACCTCCTTCGGCGGAGGTAATAAACTTTCTCGAAAGTCGACAATATTTTTAGAATGAAAAATTATTGATTCAATTTATTTTGTTGTCGCTATATTTTCGTATTTTCTTTTTATCAAACTATATTTGGTAGTAAATGTAAAGAACTAAAAGAAGGTGGATATGAAAACTAACAAAAAAATATTTACTTCTTACAACTTATTTGTTTTTATGATCTTCTACGGTTTTCATATTATTTTAAGAATTTCTGTATATTAAACAATGTCAAATATATGTTTAGGAAAAACTTTGCCTATGAAAGTTGTTTTGAATGTTATATCGTTTTTAGATTGAAATATTATTGGCTGTATATGTTTTTACTTCGAAGTTTATTGTTACTATATTGGTATCTTATTTTTATGATTTTATTTGACAATTTCTTATAATATTCAATTTTTAAAAAAATCCTGGAAATAATGCTTTTGTGAGAGTCGTAACATTTTCAACTAAAAGATTTTTTAATAATGCTTGTATTTTTTAACTACGTAAAAAATAACTTTTATGTGAAGAAGTTATCAGTATTTTTTATGATATCTTAAATATCAAAAGCTAATTCCATGAAGGCTCAACAAAACATTTGAAGATTGAAATATTAGTAACAATTATTTCTGTAAGATTGTGAAAGTTAAATATATTTTAAATAAATTACTTTAAATGCTTTATAAAGCATCTTGTTGTTTTTGTCGTTACGAAAAATGAAAGTAAAGTTCTTTGCGCAAGGCGCTTTTACGTTACTTCGTCTTTTATCACTACAATAACTTTTCTAAAAGATATATATATATATATATATATATATATATATCTCATATATATATTTAGTACACTAGCATACATTAAACAGCAACTATCAGTGTCTAAATGCCCCATAACGATAGTTTTGAAAATATATTATCGCCGCAGGTATATCGTCCTATCTCTACTACCTTCTACAAATAACATTTATGATTACCGAAAACCACAACCAATTGTAATATTTATGGAAGTCCATAGAGGAAAAATGAGGGCAAAATCTTAATTAATCAGAATTAGGATATCTATTAAATGAATCACACCAAAAAGATGTTATTTATTCCTATTACTGAGGTTTTGTATTCAATCTATAGATTTGTAAATATAAAAATAACCGATTTACCAATAGATTTCCCTCACAGCTCACATTAACGACTACCGATACCACCAATGGATTTTGTCTTCCGAATCCCAGCTTTGGCTATATAAAAGTAGCTCCCTCAATGTTAATATAACGCTCAAGGGCTCGAAGATACACATATGTTTTTCTTCGACACTTTATAGAATGTAATTAGATTTCCTAAGATAGATAAATAAGGATGAGAAAAAAATGATGTATTTTATTGAAAATTTGTTTTATTGAATGGAGAGGAAATAATAATAACTAGAGGTATATATACACTCAGAGAGTGCAACCTCCGCCGTCACAGGGTCCTTATGAGCCTTCCTAGGCGGATTTTTCACGACTGGGGCGGCGTAGAGGACGGGGGAGGGTTCCCCTCGACGGAAATTCCAAGAGGAAGACGCTCCCGGCGCCCGATTTCACAGCACAGAGACATCTATTGGCAGAGTAGGCTAACTTGAAATATTTATTAGTATTTAGCTCATTTTGCATCTTAATTCTGCACTCAGAGATGCCAAAATTTAATCACTTGTTTCTTTTAGCATTTCCAACAACTCCACAAAGTTTCATCCGAATCCGTACTTTTTGAGTTATCCTGCTGACAAACAAAACCAACAAACCAACGCCAGTGAAAACAACACCTCCTTCGGCGGAGGTAAAAAGTGGTTAGATTACTGACGCATATAAAGTATCAGTTCCTACTACATCCTTAAAAATACGATAGCTGTGTGCATTAAGGCGTGTTCAACTCTCAATATGAGGGGCACAGGTTCAAATACTCCCGAGAGGGGATGGTCAGGTATACCTCATTCATAATAATATCCTAGGTTCGAGTGACTAATTTAATGCTATAATGCTTAAATATATCTGTCGGAAGCTGCAATTCTATCGAACCATATAGGCAAAAAAATACTAATTGTATATTCTTCCTGGATCCATATTTTCATATGCAAATCCTTTAAAACCTATTCATATACATTGAATAACCAACTCTTCATACTCTCAAGATAAGGGGAATGTTTAGTTTTTTCTTATCTGTCGATAAATGGAGCATCACTCTGAGTTATCGGACGTTAATGTGAAAAAAATGTAAAGGGAGCTCGATAGCCGTGCGTGTTAAGGCGTGTTCAACTCTCAATGTTGGGGGCGAAGGTTCGAATCCCGAGAGGGGATGGTAATTATTGGTCTACCTCATTGATAAGATCCTAGGTTCGGTAGACTAATTTTAACGCTATAATGCTTATTTATATCCTATCGGATGCAATTTTATCGAACCATATAGTCAAAAAAAAATGTTATCCAATTGAAAAAAATTATCGTTCCACTAATATTTTATTATATTTGGTTGTGTCTTTTATCATAAAATATTATAAGCCTCAATAAAAAAATAAAAAAAATAATGTTATGATGATTTTGCGAGAACATTTTTTGGGTCATCTCTATACAAAAGTAACTTTTTATGACCATTTATATTGCTTTACCACAAAATATATGAACAAAGAAAAATGAAGCGAGCAAGCACTTCCTCTTTGAGTGTAACACATTGAAAGAAATATGGGATATGGTTGTTCAAAAAATTTATATGAAGTTTGGCCATGTTTTAACCACGAAAGGAATTTGTTTTATTTACAATGGCCCTGATAGCACGGAAATAAATTTTATTTTAACTAAAATGCAGATTTTACTTTATAAATTAAGAAGCACAAAATCCCCCCTATCGAAAAATGTTTTTAAATATGTAAATAGAATTGTTGATGATGTTTGATTTTGTTTTGTTTAATATTAGTTGTGTAAAGTTTTATGTTTGTACGTGTAATGAATGAATTTTTTTGATGTTTGGTAACATTCAAGAATAAATGTTGTACGAATGTACAAAAAAAATTATATGAACTCTTCCCTGAAAAAAAATTAACTTTTTTTTTTGGAACATTTTTTTCACATTTACTTTTTTGGTTATGTGTCTTTAAAAATGCATTCCCACCTTGCATACAATATATACGCATTCGCACCATAATCCAATTTTGTCAGCGCTCATTAATGTTTTTCCAGGATTATCATCACCCCCTTCTTTAAAAAAACTCCATAAATGAAATAATGCATTACTTTTTAAGCATATCAAGTTGATTCTTTGGATAGACGGCAATTGGATGAGTCCTAATCCCTTTAGATCCCCTCTGCTTTGAGATGCGGGGGTGCTTAAACAGGCTTGCAATGACAAGTGCACCATATCATGCATATGCATATGAGGCCTGCTAATAAGATGAGGGAAACTAGGAGTTTTGCCAGGATATTTATAAATATATTCTTGAGAGACTTTCTTTATATTCATATATTTTTCGTCAAAGCATATTTTTTGGAAAATAAATATTGATGGGTTGTTTTGTGACGCTGTTTCTCTTAATCTTTGATAAATCTTTCCCCCTGTGACTAAAGCGTTAGAGTAAAGTAGCGCATGCAAGGAAAAAGGAAACAAAAAAAATTGGCCAAAATTTGGTTATTTTCTTTAACGTTAGATGTCGCTAGTCCATGAAATTACGTCACAATCCTATTTAAAACCGGTTAAAGGTATTAAGTTTGATGATTTGAAATATATCAAATCACTACAACATTTTACGAGATAATAATAAAGGACTTAGTTATTATTTTCAAAGAGCTCCAGCATCAAAGATCCCCTAAATACGGACTAAAGAAAAACTAAAATTTGGCCAATTCCTTTGGGAAAAAGGAAGAATTTTATGTTATGCAGCCGCTACTTTACTTTAACGCTTTACCTGTGACTATCTATATAACGTTAGGACATCACATATAAAATGCAGCTGAATGGAATTTGTCCTGATTTCTTCATGTGTAAATCATATGCTTCTTTATTTTGAGCATTTTATAACAATTACATTATAAATGAAGGGAATTCATTTCATTTAAAAATCCATTCAAATCATTAATGTGAAAGGGTCGTTCATCTAAACCAAGTGGCTGACTAAGCATATTTTGCAGTTGTAACAGCCTTAAGCAACTTATTTTTAGACTTTTTTCATATAAAAATGATATTATATTTGGATTTATCTTATTTTCCATTTAGCTTTGTATTATTCTGTATCTTTTTATATTTCTATATGGTCATTTTACCAGTGGAAAATATAAAATATATATTTAATATAGATTAAACATTTAACAATTAGAAAAGAAAATCGTCAAATAGAAAGTATTTTCCATATTTTATTTACTGAATCATATTTTACAACAAAAACATTCGAAACCCTCAAACTCGTCAAATCGACATTAAGACGCGACATCAACGTTTTATATTGAATAAAAATAATTTAGATAAGTCATTTTATATTATGGTTTATTCTTAGACAGACATTTTGAAGTATAATGTTCATTTATGTTTTGTTATTTTTAACGTAAATGTCTTAAGATTGTGGGTTTTATCTCCTATTTTCTAGTGTATTCTTATATTTTTACACTGTATGGATTTTAGCTAAAAAATAAACATCTTCACCATTTACAAAAAAACAAACATAGTGCACGATATGGAAATATTAAAATTTGTTCGACTTATAAGTCCAGCTATACAAATAAGTCTTATATTATGAGTATCGATAGACTTATAACAAACTATTTAAAAAAAGATAAAATTGCATGCGGATTATATTGCAAATTATGTAAAAGTAAGCCAAGTGAAAAAATATGATTCTTTTTAATCAAAAGTCAAGATATACATTAAACTTTCACTATGATTTTTTGAAGCAAACTTTGGTCAAGAGATTCATTGTTTAAAGTATTTTTTTATTATATGAAGGTTCAAATGATTTGCCAATATGGTAGCCTTTTTTTGCATTGTCTGAATGGACCTTATGACTACATACATTTTGGGATGCAAATTTATGTATGCAAGCACATACACACACTTGTTTGTATGTATTTATAAATAAATTTGATTCACATATTTGGAAAAAGTGGAGGAGGGGATAAGCAAGCATATCTATAACTTGTTTCCTAATACTTTTTCTTTTGGACTCCTAATACCGTGTCTACAAAGGCTTGACCAGGGTGTATCTTTTATCATTTGACAGGCTCTTGAGAGGAGAGCAGGATGCACTCCAACGGCACACACCGAAATAACTTAAATCATGTCTTTGAAAGCTATAAAGTATTTGGTTTTATATAGATTTATTTGTGAAAAAAGTGTCGTTCAGATTTCCTTTCTGTGCTATTTTGTGAGAACTAATTATCAAAAATATTTTAGAAAAACCAATATTTTTCTTTTAAAAATCATTACAATATAAATAGTCTATAAAACACTTTAATAGCCCTGCGTGTTAAGGCGTGTTCAACTCTCAATGTTTGGGGGCGCAGGTTCGAATACTCCCGAGAGGGGATGGTCATGTCTACCTCATTGATAAGATCCTAGGTTCTAGTAACTAATTTTAATGCTATAATGCTTATTTATATCCTGTCGGAAGCTGCAATTCTATCGAACCATATAGGCAAAAAAGCTTATTTAGAGCTTCTCATATTGTTATAAAATTCTAAAAAAAGTATTCGATATTAATTAACCAAATAAAAATTAAATTTGTTTGTATAATAATTTAGATCACTAATAAAACTTGTAGTCCTTATTTCTTTTTATCTGTTTAGAATCCATTGGACATAAGATTTTGTATCCCCTGGCCTTTTGATTGCACTTTCCGAGTTCAAAGTTGCTTAACGGCATTTGAAAATTCCATGTGAACTATCTTACCATTGATCATAGAGATATACAGACATAGAGAGCTTATTGGATTCTTCAGAGAAATACGTCATTGTGTCCAGAATACAGCTGTTTCTCTGCTATTGGAGGGAATGAGCTCTCTATATCTTTATCTCTATGGATTCTTCAGAGAAATACGTCATTGTGTCCAGAATACAGCTGTTTCTCTGCTATTGGAGGGAATAAACTCTCTCTATATTTATATCTCCATTGATACGTAAAAAAATTTTTTGTGTTCAAAGAGGCACTTGATTATTGTAAAAGCCAAGGGAATTGCATTATAATAAAAATGTTCTTTAGCTCCGACACCTCCCTCTGCATTTGATGAGTAACTTTAATTCCCTCAACAACAAACGAAAGTGGCCAAGTGACTCGCAATGTTATCATATGATTCCCCGAGCACCCTTCAGTCTTTACATTCAAGGTTCTTTGCAACATCTCAGTGAAATCCCGACATTCAATCTTTGCCTTCTTGCAGATATTTTTATCTTTCAGTTCCATAATGATGGGGAAAGTATTATTTTTTTCTCCTAGAGGAGGAAGAGGTTTAATTTCAGGTCGATGGGGAGTTTCACAGGATACACAGAGAGAGAGAGATAGTATGAGAAAATGAACCATTTTTTGACAAGTCCCTCGACGAATATTAAAATGTATACGCATTTTATTGCAACTCGATTGACGAAAGTCACCCAATGCAAATAAAAAAATGTCATATGCACATTCCTCTATTTAAATGTAAGCTAAATAGGACTACTTCCAATCCTACTTATCATCATTTGCATATTCAGGCATGAAGAATCAATTATCAAGGTCATATATTCCTAGAGTCCAGAGGGATGAATGCATAAAATGTGTTAGTCAAAATTGTATATACTTCAGGTTGCCGCTGTCCCAAAATGATATCTCAAGATGGAGTGCAAATATAAGCCTGATTCAGGGACACATGCTTTGTGTATGGACCTTTTTCACTCTACATATTTGAAGTGAGAGAAATGTAAGCTTATATAAAGTTGGTTTTTTGCCTATAAAACTAACCCTTTTTGTGTTAGGATCTGATAGAAGCATAGTGATAAAAAGATATAGAAAGCTTATTCCCTTTATCTGTATTTTTTGTGCCCAATATAAACAAAGTAATTTGATTTACGTCATCGTAAGCTGATTATAGAGATATATTCTATCTTTATGATCAGCTTACGATGACGTAGTATCAATTACTTGTTTATATTGGGCATAGGCGACAGCTGAACGATGTTTCTCTGCTATTGAAGGGAATAAGCTCTCTATATCTGTATATCTCAATGGTTAGGAGGTGTAACGTACATTAAATTATATGACGTTACCCCCTCAGACTAACAGTCCTGAACATAAAGAGAAGAATGAGGGCTGAAGCATATATGATAGAACTAAAACTCGAGGTATATAAAGTTTCATTTTCTCTAAAATTATTTAAGTCGTTGTCTTTTCCCAACAATGAAAAGCTAATAAATACCCCGCAACAATACGCAGAAACGGTAGTTTCTTCTAATCACCTGTAATAAAAGCTAGGGGAAATAGCATTTGAAGGAATTACCCTTGTCAGACGAATAATTAGATGCTTACACTGAAGAAATAATGTAAGAAAAAAAACGAAAAATATTTGCATAATGAAAACATGAGGCTACTTTGTGACTCCCAGTTAAAATATTATTCTTTTTTATGGTTATCCATTTTATTTTATTTTTGTTATCTTCATTCCCAATCAACTTGTTTCTTCAGCAAGAACAAAAGGTCAGGAATTATTTCACTAAAGGGTGTTATGGTCCTTAATAATCTAACAATTTATGCAGTCAATATATATATATATATATATATATATATACAAGCATTTAGGTGTTCAAGAGTATTTATTTGCGCAGTCATCATATTATATATATATATATATATATATATATATATATATATATATATATATATATATATATATATATATATATATATATATATATATACAGTATAACAAGCAATTTAGGTGCTCAAGAGTAAGAAAAAATACATGTTTAACATCATATTTTTAACATGCTTAGTTTCAATGCTCAATAAATATACCTCACTTTATCATCTCATATTTTCCTATACAGTTATTGAGTGGATAGAGCCATCTGCTTGCTGGGCTATTTATTTTGCATGAATAGACCTTCTCTTTGTTTTTCCTTTTGGAGTTCGTGATCAGTCTTTTCTGAGTAAAAATAATTTGTTTCAATTATTGAGTCTGCAAAATATACGGCATATATCCATGAATGATAATAGATAATAAGTGCATTACAAGGGTCTAACAAGGGCAGCCATGTTTTTTGTAAGCATTGGGCTTTTTATGGTTATTGGCTCAAGTTATTCTTACTGAATAAGAGGGTTTTTTCATGGTTTTTTTAGAGTGAAACGTCAGTAATTTTGATTTCATCTAAAGTATTTGGGAAAATAAAAATGTTTTTTTCTCGCGGACATTCTTTCTTTTCTACGTCCGATAATGATAGTGATGATTCAGTTATAAGCACAATTGCTAAACAATATAAATATTCATTAATTCCCTGAATATGAGCAGTTTCTTTATTCAATTAAAATTAGTGGTGGAATATGAGGAACCCACTCAAAGGATTCGTGTTAATGACATGTATGTAACCTATGATAATAAGTATTTATAAAGATGATATTTTTTTCGCGCTTGATTGATATTCACTTCTCAAATTTAAGTTATGTGTGGCAAAACACAATTGCAATATTTGACAGAAATTATTTATATTATTAAAAAGATTAGTAATATAGAATTAAACTATTGAGCGCGTTAGTTTAGTGCGTAAAGGCGTGTTCAACTCTGTATGAGTGTAACCCAGGATCGCCCTCGAGGTCAATATTGGTTAACCTCATTGAAAAGATTGGATAGACTAATTTGCTCTCTAACACTTATTTATATCCCCACGGAAGTTTCAATTTTATCGAACCAAACAGGACAAAAATAACTATTTTCTTCCAATTAGCCACGCTCAATTCAAACAAACGATTGCAGTAACCAAAAAATAACATCAAGTTTAATTAATTTGAGCTTCTCTATAATAACAGTCATGTACTTCAATTAACCAGATCTCTGGGAATGCATCAATTTTAATGAGCCCTCACAAATTACTTACACATACATACATTCTTGACCGGGCCCTCTTTTAATTTAAAAATGAATTCCTGTTAAGAAACACAAAATATCCTATGCATTTATTCCTTTAATATTTTCTGGAATGCATTTCCTAATTCTTTCAATGCATTTGACGAATGGTTCATGACTCACAAGAGGACCCAGGTATCATCTGACAATTAAAAAAGAACCAAAACACAAAATTCTTGTTAAATGGATGATGAGTAATTAAAAATAACCCACTAAACATATGCATAGAGAAAGCTAAAGAAGATTGATTATCTATGTCATCCCTGACGTTCAATATTGATACTCAGTTGGGAGTCTTTTTTTAAACTAATATAATATTTAATATCTGGTGGCCCTCCAATATGAAGTGTTATAATGTTTTTTGGTTACTCCAAAGCGAAGCAATCTTTATTTATTTCATAAATTATATACAAAGATAAGTATAATATATTATTTATAGATATATATATTATATCGTTTGTTTGAACTGCCTCATGGATTAATTGGGAGAAAATGGTTATTTTTGTCCTGTCGGGTTCGATAAAATTGAAATTTCCGTGGGGATATAAATAAGTGTTAGAGCAAATTAGTCTATCCACTTTTCAATGAGGTTAACCAATATTAACCTCGAGGGCCGATCCTGGGTTACACTCATACAGAGTTGAACACGCCTTTACAAACTAAACTAACGCGCTCAATCTTTATTCTATATTACTAATCATTTAATAATATAAAATACGCTACTCCACTCTTGTTAGCGTGTGTGATAATGATTGTCTTTAGAATAGCATAATGTTTATTTTTCAACTGAAGACAACATAAACTATTCTATTATTGCATACTTATATTTATAATAAAAACTAGCCTTATAAATATAATATATTCTTCATATATATTTATATATAGTCCTTTCTAAAATACCTTTTTATTGTATTGCGTAGTTTCCTGCAGATAAACCTGAATATAAAGCTCCATTCTTTGCGTATTTATATATTTTTATGAGATCTAATTAAGATCAACACGAACCCATGAAGATAAAAACGCTTAAAGCTATAAAATTAAGGAAGGAGAATAACATAAAATAAATGTTTTCCCTACAGTTTTATTCCTACACCTGTACAAGTGATGGGCTCTCTTTTTTATGTTTATGTCAACATTGGTTGGTTGTAAGCATCTATAAAATATTTGATGGCTAGTGACAACTCATTTACAATTAGCCCTAATATCAGGACGTGCATTAAGGCTCCTTTTAAGTTTGTAGCAATGACGTCATCATTCAATATACTTGATTGGATTAGATGGCAAAACTATACATTATTATTTTCTAAATAACAATGTAATTTTTTATTTCCTTTTATTTTAATCATTCACGCTCTTAGACAAAGTCTCTGATTGATTTGTTGTTTCCTAATCATCATTGGCACTCGCCAAGAACTTAAGATTTTCATATTACACATAGTACTATAGGCACAAACAATTTTGTTTTTATAAAAGCTGGACAATTACTTTTGAAATTTCTAAAATTGCTACGCATTAAAAATATCATTTCAGCAAAGCTTTATGTTAGCCAATAGGACGTTGCGTTTGAAAAGCATATGATTCCTAAGACTAAACGATTTGACTTATTTTACTACATCATTCGTCTGCAAGTCCATTACGACTTAAAGCTTTAATGTACATATAGTATATACGCAAAGATGCGCATTGTTTACCTTTGTGCTTATTCATAAACGTGATCTTGCATAATGCATGCTTGCACTAAAAATCACATAATAATTACCTGCATCGTTGAGATTAAAAATTGCAAGCTAGTGTACTTAGGCTTATGTACAAACATACTTTATCTGTGCACTTTATAAAAAATATGGACCGTTTTTTAAGAAGTTGAAGTTATGCAATTATTAGCGTTATGCTCAGAATATATATATATATATCTATATATAATAAAACATACGCTTATTTTAGTCATATTGTATAGTTTTTACACATGTAAAAATGTGAGGCACGTTGTATCCACAATTTCGATAGCTTCTTCATCCAAGCTTAATGCATCAAATTATGTATTGATTTTCCCCAATAATATCCTTAGCATACCGTCCGGATTTTATTCTGCTTTATCACAAGCATGTGTCGTATGGCCGATACCAAAACAGTTTTGGCATTGTAATCTGACGCCCTAGAACTTTAGTCTTACAAAGCCATCTTGATTTTTTACTATTATTATAATATCTCTATATGATTATAAAAATATCAAATAGCAAAAAAAAAACTTGCAAATTGAGTACCGGTCAAAAGCGAAAAAAGAAATGCTCGTATTTTGTCTGGTGCAAGTGTTTTGGCCATGTAGATCAAAGTTTCGAACAAGGATTTATTAAATATATCTTTTTGAAACTACATCATTTATATATTTTTTGTTAAAATTCTCCATATTGATATAAAGCAGTTAGTCATAAATTTTTTTAGAAATATCAATGTTTTTTACATTAGTTTTAATATAAGTTTATACAAACAGCCATTTACAATCATTTCTAATCCCACTTTCGTGGTGTTTACAGACTTTATACTTATATTTTCCACTAATAAGAAAGCAATTATTTATGTAAATGCTATTATGCTATTTATATCCTGTCGGATACTGCAACTCTATCGAACTAAATAGGCAAACAAGAAGCAATTATTTTGAGTTTTTCTTCTTCACTAATATCAAATATACATTGTTGTACTTACAAGCAGAGAGAGAGAATGAATCTCAATTGAGTATATTTACACTCAAATCAAGTAATCAATTGTGTTTTGTTTTTTTTGCCTCAAAGCATAACAAGAACCAGCACGATTCCTCTATACACAAAAATACTCATATTGGTAAATATTATTATATTACGTTCATTTTCGTTGTTTCCATATGCATACAAAGGAACCAAGGAGAAGTTTTAAATATATATATTTATATATATATACAGTCGTCCCTCGTAAAGTCGTGACGGCCCAGATCCACTACACGACCACCGCGATATATATGAGGGTCGCGATGTATATATAAAATTCTGCCATTGAGTTCATATGGGGACGTTTTGCCGTGAAAACGGGAGCCAAGCCGTCGCCACGTAGTAAAAGAACTGCGAGATGTCGAGGGGCGAAGTAGCGAGGGCCGACTGTTTTATATATATTATATATATATATATATATATATATATATATATATATATATATATATATATATATATATATATGTATGTAGTTATAGCGTGCCTTATTCAAGATGTTAATTAAAAAAATCTGTAAAGAGATTTTTCTTCTGGGACTCACGTTGGAAATGAAATCGTCATGCTCCCCTGATTATAATCGTTCTCTCTCTCTCTCTCTCATTCTTCATATGGGTGGAAAGAGAAAAGTAGAAGGAAAAAACTTCCATCCCTAAATGATTCTATCTTATCTTAATGAAAATAACAAATTTTATGAGATGAAAAGGGTAACAGAAGGGACATACATATAATATACATACACATTAGTGGTATATCTACACATTTATTTTGGCGGGAAACTTTTTAAATGCTAAAGCATATATATAGAGGCATATATGTTTTCCAACCCTTAAACTAATGGAGCAAGAAGTCTCTGAGTGTGGCCCATAAGAAGTAGTACTATCCTAGGAGGGGGGCAGAACTCATGTAAACAAAGAGGGATATTTCCAATAATTAAATTAAAAAAATGTGACGTCATCACTTAGACGATTTGCCTGTATATCTAATACCTACCCATCTAAATAAATAACAATAATAAAATAATATGCTGGACTAATATCGATGAAGCCACGCAACCTCGTATATAATTTCATTTAAAAAATAAGATTTTTATAACTCTGTGTAACTACATTCACATCATTTTCATAAAAAAAATTAATTGGTTTAATAAATATGTAGAGATTCGCGGATCCATACTAAACATAGCAAGAAAATATTTAGAAATTTTAATACGACAATGACTGTTTTAACTTATTCTTTTGTTTGTATACTTTATATTTTTACCATATTTTATGCCTAATTCACGTCTTTCTTTCATTATAATTTTATTTCTTTGTTTGAGTTGTACATTATTACTATTTTACATGTAAGATGTCGGGATAAATCAAATGAAATATATGAATGTCCATGGGCCAAAAAAAATTGGTTTAATAATATGTTATTTGCATTAGATTTTCATTTTCAGGCCGAAACTCAGCCAATTTATTAACATCTGAAAAGGTTTGATTATTTATATTTTTCACTAGTCCATAAAAGTAGTAGTAGTCCTTTCTACAGACAGAGATAATGAGAGAAAAGAAAGATAATATAGATATGTTTATGCCATAAATCATACCAAATCGATAATGTGACGTCATGTCTGACGCTTCAGTTTTTCTTTTCTAATCAGAGGAAGCTAAACATGGCGTTCTGCTGCGCATCTTGTATTATTTATTATCTTTGGTACTATCATATGAAGACTACAATGAGAGAAGAAGGTATTTTGTAAGGTTGTGGTGAATAAAATTGATTCCCTATGTCATCCCTAACGTTTAATATTGATACTCCGTTGGGAGTCAATTTTTTTACTCATATAACATTTTTTTATAATATCTGGCGGCACTCCAATATGAAAATATCATATTGTTTCCTGGTTTTTCCACTAAATAAGCAATAACTTTCTTCTGTGTTTTTTTTCATCAGTAACATTCAAAGTCAAAGTGTTATTATTATACTATATTTAGCCAGAGAGGCTTAATAAATTTAACTAAATACTTTTTATAATTACATTGTCTATTGTTTCTCCTTCTCTAAATTCAGTGTTGGTCGAATATTACTTTGAAAGTAGTATGTAATATACTACTTTTTACTGCGTAGTAATTTTTTAAAAAAATATAGGTTATTACTTATCAAAGTAATATACTACTTTATATTATATAACTTTTTTGAGCATTCCGAAACAATAATAAGTAAAGGCAATTCAAACGGATGGGTAAAATCTCACCAAACCTAGTGTGCATTTTTATGTCCACTGGTGACGTCACATAATACATTCACAGTTCATTAATTTTCATAAAAAATGCCTGTCGAATATTATTTTTTTCACGAAAGTAATATGTAACTAGGATATTACATATTAGTTATACATGAAATAATATCTATTATGTTGGTTCTCTCTAGCTAGTCGCAGTAATATAACTAAGTAGTAATATATTACTCACACGCACGTTAGGGAACAACACTGTCTAAATTAGACAAATACAAAAATATTAACTCCTTTAACGAGCAAGATGTTCGAAATCTTTGAAATAAAAATGTAACAACAGTACTAATTTGACCTATGATACTCCTTTTCACTAGTCGTTCATTGATTATAAAACAATTTAGCTCATTAAAGTCATCTGTAAAAGCTTCCGAGATTCTTTTTAATGGAAGTCCCCTTTTTATTGTTTTTAACTCCATTTTCTCAGTAAAATTCTCAGTTTATTTCTTTAAATACCCTCAATTCCAAAAAGCCAATTTCTTAAAATAATCTAATATTTTATTATTGATTCCTTGTTATACTCAGATAAAGCCATTAAATATTATATCCCTATGGTCTACACGCAAATGTCAGTTTTACATAAATTAAGTCCACTCAGTAGAGCGTCACGTAGGAGGCAGAAGCTCTCGTTGAGTTAAAAGTATTGTGTATAATAATGCTTGGACACTTGAAAAATCCGCGCCTACTTTCAACATCTTTATGATCACAGCATCTTGCATTTAGGAACTATAATTAGTGTGTGACCAGGGAGTATATTCAATTTTCAAAAAGTTCTTCTTCTTTAAATTGCAAGGAGACACGACTCTGATGATGGAGATACACCGATATTACTGTCATCATAAACTTCAACGCTAAATATGAGAGGCTCCATCAGGGCTATGGCAAATAGCCCTGAATGCGAGAATGAATACTAATAATAAAAAATGTATTCAGCATTATTTTAAATTAATATATGTATGGAGGAAAATGTAAGGTGGACTCAATGATGGAAGATATTGTGAATATAATAAAAGGAGAAAAAAAAATATCCTTATGCTCAAGTTTTACGTTGGATAGTTATAGGACCATGAGAAGAATGAGAACGAGTTGATGTGACCCCACCTTGGGCTCCGAATAAGATCTTGCGTACCGGGCTTCGATCGCCATTGCTACCTCCCGGCTTGCAAAGCATTTCCAGGTTCCCTAGCCACAGCCCGAACCGATATCCCATTGAGGGATGGAAGTCCGGCCTAGTGGAGCAGAAGTATTATTAAATAATCGTAGCATTCACCGAATTATTAATTATTATTTATTATCTTCTTTAAACATCACATATATAATTGAAATCATTGTGTGTGATAATATTTTTCCCAGCCATCTTAGTAATAAAAGTACACTAAATAAATACAATAAAATAACATAAAAATATATATAACCTTTTTTGAACATTTATGTAACAAAAACAAAATTAATTTACTGTTAAAAAAAGTGTCGATATAAAATGACAATTTATTTGTTCCTTTAAAAAAAATGGTCAGTATATTGTCCAAATCTACTTGGATGAATTGGAAATTGCACTTATCTAGATGGTACGCATCGTAGGACATCTTCTGCTCATGCATCTGACGAAGCGTTCAGGATCGGGATTTGCAGGGCTGAGTAGCGACTGGGGGTTCTCTTGGCTATTCGGGCAATGAGTTTGGTGTAATTATTTTATCAATTAATGCCTTCATGTAAAAAACGCTGTTTGAACACTTTCAGTTCTACTATTTCTTACGGGCTAAAAAGTTCTGTTAATGCCTAATCAGCTGATGGACTCTACATTATATGATTTTTTTTAATGCACCAAAAAACTATAACTAATATTTTATTCGTAGTTTTTTCGATACACTAATTCAACTTAAGTAAATTACTGTGAATTAATACTAGAGGAAGCCAACACAAAGCATCAAAGTGTTCATTTTTCTTACTACAACGAGGGAAATATCTACTATCTATGGAGGATAGAAGGGCATCCCAGTGAATGCAATCATGGTAGGACCCCTTCCAAGATATAAACTTGGTCGTTTTTTTCTAAGGGGGGGGGGGGGGGGGGGGGGGTGCATTTTTGAGAAGCCTGCAATTATGTCTAAGATCATTTGATCTTTAAATGAAAACGTGGGGCTAAGGCAATGAAAAACATAATTTCATGAAGGATTGAAATATAATTATTTTTTTAAATGTGGGTCCCAAAATGACCGACATTTAGGAAATTTGCCCATGGTTTGATAATTAAGCGTAGGCAATTTACAAGATTCAATTATTTGTAGCGTTTATATTGATTGGCTATATACCTGTCAGATTACGTTACTAGAGATTAATCGGAAAAGACCCCATAGGCGATTGGGTTTTATAATCATCACGATTGTAACTAGTGGAACCCATAAAGGACTTAAAAGTCTTAATATGAATAATTGCTTTAGCACCAGATCATGACGGTTCATTGGAGATTGTTTTGAGGCTACAAGCTTCCATAATTATGAATGGCCCCAGTAGGTCCATTAACTCTTGATTGAAGCCCCCGCGCAGCAGTTGATGAAACCTGAGGTTCATTGAAGGTGGGTTTGATCACTACATAAACTATAAGCGGGATGTTCAATAACACCTGATTTGATGCTCCAATACTTGTTAGTTGTGACGGGCGAATTGGTTTTAGCCAATCGGATAAATTGTGGCTTTTGAAATTACATGTAATCTCTGACTATGCATTCTTACTCTAACTTATATTTCCAAATCAAGAATGTAGAGAAAAATACTCAGTAACATATAATATTTAGTTCACTTTTTTATAGTGTCTCTTCAATAATAATTATTATTTTTCATTGATTTGTCTCCGCCTTTCTTAACAGATAAATCAAGTGTGACATTGTAGTAGCATAAGAGACCGCATTGTATATATATATATATATATATATATATATATATATATATATATATATATATATATATATA
>CP045903.1:10431769-10451384 GCA_013387185.1 Caligus rogercresseyi
TTTTGGAGCAACAAATAATTTAATGGTGGTTTAAAAATTACAAACTAAATCCTTTACTTATAACCTAATTTTTATGATTTGTTTGTAATAAAAAGTATTCAAATTATTACCGATCCATTAACATTTTATTGAATATAATCGCATATTATCAATCTAAGAAGTAAAATTTGTAGATATAATTTTAACGATGAAAGTATTTTTTAAATTGTAGATAAAGAATAGTTTTTTTATATTCTGATGAGTACGTTTCTATATTTATATAACTATAAAATGTCCTTAAATCTAATTTATCTATTGAAATTATTATTTTCTCGCAAGTAGTATTTATATACAAAATAGGCCTTTATAAATACATGTGTGTTCTGCACATTCTTTTGTGAGTTGAATATTGCTCCATATTAACATTTTCTCCCTCGCTTAAATTTCATGTAGGAACGGCTCAAGAAAAATCCCATCTTTTGTTGTTGTACTTTTGGAAAATTTAAACTTTGTCTTGGAAACTCCTAAACAATACGAAAGAATACGAAGCGGAGAAGAGTAGAGTTTTTTAAACCCAATACAGCAAAGACGAAACACTTAAAGTCACTTTCAGATCATCAAGCTTGCTTATATGTATGCGAAGAAATGTCCAGAGGAATTAGACGACGTGGTGAGCATATTAATTTAGACATTATGATTTTATACAATTTTTAATTTGTATAATTGAATTGGGGATATGTTCTCAAATCACTTATGGTTACAAATTTAAGTTGTTGTGATGACGTCTCACACAGGCTGCCAACTGCATTCCTGGAAGAGTATTAATATAGCCAACCTATCAAAGAATGGAAAAGAAGAGAGAAAGAAGAGGAAAGAGTGATTGACGTCACAAATCAACTATCGATGAGACGCTCATATCGAGACGCAAATACCATCGGGGACGGAGAGTAGCTCAGCGCTGGGTGTTGGGGGGCTATGCCCGAGCACCAAACAGGGTTTTTTAGAGTTGGTTCCGGACCGCTCGGCCGACACTCTCATTCCACTCATTGTGAAGTATATAGCTCCCGGTTCCATTGTAAGAGCGACGAGTAGGCTTCTTACAATGGAATCGGGAGTATTCGAGTAAGGCCTCCTTATCAGCACGAGACCGTAAATCATTCTCGATACTTCGTTGATCCAGTCACTGGAGCGTGCACCAATGGGGTCGAGAATTACTGGAGAATGATGAAAGAGATTTGTTCAGATGAATGGTACGAACTCCAGCATGTTACCCAGTCATTTGGATGAATTCATGTGGCGGGAGGCTTACGGCAAGACACCAGAGGAAGCGTTTAATAACATTTTACTGCATCTGTCTTCCTGGTTTCGCATTAACGAATAAAGGTTAATTGTTAATTTTTAATACTTAGTTTCAACAAAATCTAACCTTATTTTTATCCTCAGGCTTCATCTTTTCCTTTCGCCGCCATCCTCATGCTGCTACAAACTCTATATTTATTAAGTTTTTTTAAATTACCTATGAATAAACTGATTATTTATATATTAAAATATTCGTATTATAAGATTTATTTAATATACATGACTCAATCCTTTATTGATGTATAAGTTAATGAAAATAAGGGATAACGTTCGATAGTTGTTTGTGACGTCAATCACTCTTTCCTCTTCTTTCTCTCTTTCTTTTCCATTTCTTTGATAGGTTGGCTATATTAATACTCTTCCAGGAATGCAGTTGGCAGCCTGTGTGAGACGTCATCACAACAACTTAAATTTGTAAACATAAGTGATTTGAGAACATATCCCCATTGAATTCTTTTATGCGGTTTAAAAAATGTTTTACTTTTTTATTAATTTTTTTTTTGGCTGAAATCATAAATTTTGTCCACTAAGCAGAAATACAGTTACTCTATTTGCCAAGAAAAACTGTGTCAAATATTGCCTTCATCAATAGGCATAATTGCTATTTTTACTCGCTTAGTTATTTAATTCATCCCAACTGACAATTAAAACTACAACCTTTTCTTTATGAGTTTCTTTGTTAATTTATGCAAAAAGAATAGCTTATTGTGAGATGACCAGAATTTATTTCTATTTTGAACCTCCAATGCATTCGTTAATTAGCTAAGAGATCCTTTTCCATAAACCAAGACTTTGACCCCTTGTAAAGGTCTCATCTTATTGAATGAATTCCCCTATAATTTTAAACATTATAGTTAATGAATACAAAGGATGAATACTTTTTTGGGGAAACCATAGTGTTTCATATAAGCCATGACAAGTTTGATATATACTGTGTGCTTCGGGGTAAAACTTTGAGATGCCATAGGATTGGATAGACATATGAACCGCTTTTAAAATGCCAAATTTAAATCTCTCATCCTTAAACTATCCCAGCGGGATTTATTAAGAATTGATACATTTTGTTTGTCTTCTTGTCGTTTGTAGTGTGTAAAATGTCAACGAATTAAATTTATATTATATTAGGGTCACCTTGGAAAATTGGTACAAACATCCAAGAACAGCCAAAACCTTCATTTGGTATTCCATAATTCATTTCACAAAGTGACGCCCCCCTTCATAAATTTATCTAGGAATATAAAAGATAGTTGTTGCAATTTAACGAATAAAAATAGTTCTTATGTTGCCAAATGATTATTTTCCTTATCCAATAGTCTAAGAATGCTCCAAAAATCGACATATACGATTTAACCTAATAACGTTCTTTTTTTGGACAGTTCATAAAAGTATATACAAGCACAAAATAATGTATACAAAATCAGGTTAATGCGTAAAAACATAATTAAACATTTTAGTATGAACTTTTAACATCGAATATGAACAAACACTAAAATACAATTTAAATAGTAACCTGACACAAAAAAGCACCAAATAAACGATAAACCTTTTCTTCTATTTTAAATCCTTGAACTGGCGTAAAAGTTTGAAATAGTTTTCCATAGAGGAAGTAACGAATTACTCCACTTTCATTCGGTGACAGAGGGATCTTTGAGGTCCAACGCGCGTATAATAAACGTTCTTTTATTCTCGAATACAAACAGTTTATATATGAAATTAATTTCATAAGTGGAGAAAATATATTCAAGGATTCACAAATGTAGGCCAAGAAGAAGAGATATTTAGTATTTACAAGGATAGGTTTAATCTATTTGATGTTTACTCCCTCCACGCAGCCGTAGATGAAATCAAGGTATGTATAATAAGGTCTGGGCATAGAGATATAAAGATATAGAGAGCTTATTGGATCGTCAGAGAATATGTCACTGTGTCAAGAATAGCTGAACATTGTTTCTCTGCTATTGGAGGGAAGAGAATACGTCATTGTGTTATGTTTATATCTCTATGATTATATCTCATGATCACTTATGATGACGTAATATCATTACTTTGTTTATAGTGGCACACAGAAACAATAGAACGCTGTTTCTCTGCTATTGAAGGGAACAGCTCTATATTCTTTAGATCTCTATGGGCCTGGGCAATACAAAAACAAACATGTAATCCTAGAGAAATACGTCAGGGTGTCCACAACATACAGATAAATATATACAGTAAACCCTCGATATAACAACTATATGGGGAGGGCAGGGTCGTTATATCCGAAAGTTCGTTTACATCTGAAATTCGTTAAAGGGGGGCTCTGGAGTGTAAGGTATATCTTGCAGGAGTGACGACGAACTGCTGCGGAACATTTGGCAGATTAGTGAAGGAGGTCGAAGTCACAGACACATTACTGGTCTCAGACTCTGTCCCAGACCTCTTCTCACTGGGAGGGGCCAGCCTTGAAGAAGTCAGAGATCTTCGTCTGCGTCTTCCTCTGCTGCACCTCACGCACGAGTTCAAACCGCAAGATCTGCAGCAGCTCATAATTCGGGTTCGGTTAGTTTTAAATATAACGAATTTAGGTTCGTTATATTCGGGCTTGTTCGGTTATGGACAAAAAAGGTTCGGTAGCCTCAGTTATAACGAACTTAGGTTCGTTATAACTGAGCTTGTTCGGTCATGAACACAAAAGGTTCGGTAGCCTCAGATAATAAACGAACTTAAGTTCGTTATATATGAGGCTTGTTCGGCCAGCTCCAGGAAGTTCGGTATCCTCAGATATAAGGAACTTAAGTCGTTATATCTTAGGCTGTTTGGCCATCTCCAGGAGGTTAGTTGTTACAAGTTCGTTATACAGAGGGTCGTATATCGAGGCTTACTGTAGAGATTTATTCTCTTCATCATTCAGATTCTATCTCGAAGATCAGCTTACGATGACGTCGTATAAATTACTTTGTTTTTATTTGCCACACACAGAACAAACAGAACGCTGTTTCTCTGCTATTGAAGGGAATCAGCTCTCATATCTTTATATCTCTATGATAACTACTCTTTATCATAGACTAAATGGATAATTGATGCATAAATTCATTAATAGATTATAACAAAACATCAAAGAAACTAATAAGAATACGCCTACAATTTTTTTATCACCGATGGATTTAATTTCTACAAGTTATATTGAAGGTTATAGGTCTGATTAGTCAGATATATCTAAAACAGAAACAATCGCTTCTAAACCAGAATGACATTGGGAGCTCAAATATGAAAGACACAGTTCAAGCATTTCAATGTTCAAACACAGACACAAATTTAAAACACTGAGACAAACATCTTTTAGGAATTCTCTCATGTAAAAAAATTCAACTGAAGAACCAAAGCCAACAAAATCAGTAGTTGAATAACTTGATAATATAAAAAAATGCTGGACTTGTATTTGACACAACTGTTTAATTACTGGGAGTGAAAGCGGAGTAAATGGTAGTGTAAACATATTCTTCGGGCGACCCTTGCTACTTCTTGCTTTAGACATCATATATATGAGTGTCAAATCAAAAAAAATTGTCAAAGTTAGACTGGTTCATGACTGCTCCGAAAATGAACTTTTTAAAAGAATATTCAGAATTTTAAAACATTAACATACACCCATTTAAACTTTTTTAAATTATGGTCAATCTTTATATTATCAGCAGCTTTGAAAAAAGTACTGATTGAAAATAAATGCATATAGAAGACTATAGGGACTGGCAACTTTTGAACATTTTATTTGTATCCAATTTAAAACAACTTTACATAAAACTCCTTGCTCCAATACACATGCTCGGTTTATGTCGAAGGCCGTTCATTACATTAAGTTTGGAGAGTCTTGGGCTTACGAAGAAGTAAAAATATTTTCCAAAATATTCTTTTATACAATTCCAGATGTTTTTTGAAAGCTCACCAAAGTACGTCTTCATCCAATAGATTTATAAGCTGTTTGGGAATGAAGCTTTATTAACACAGCAATCCATCTCTGTCCAAAATGTTAGAAGAGTATGCTTAACCAAACTTGGTATTTACATGGAAGTATGATTCGTTTAAGTCTTGGATACGAAAGCTTACCGGATCAAGAAGGTTGGGCATGTCAGTCGATTACTATAAGAAATAAATAAAGATACTTCTCAACCACATAAAACAAATAAAAAAGAACAATTATTAATGTTAATCAGTGGCCAAGCTTATTGAAAATTGGTGAACCAAAACTTTTTTATATATTTAACTTGCTTGTAATGGCCAAGGAAAATATGGAATGGATGAGACTGCCTACACAGTACTGGCATTTTATTTCTCATCATATGGAACTAGAAATAAATTAATTAAGGATAAAAGAAAATCTAAAAAACAACAAATATGACTTTTCAATTAAGTCACGATATATGAATAGATCTCTAGGGGGACCATCCACATAAAAGGGTAGTGGGCTGGGTGGTTTGGAAAACGTATTAACGTTTTACATGGTTATTTTAAAAATCTTAAAACAAATATAAATAAAGTTATAAAGGTAAAAAAATTATAATAAAAAATTATACCATAAGGATACAAATAATATTGTAAAGTATAAATAGCGATTGTCTTTCGGCAAATGTACAATCTTTCATAAGAATAAACACAATATTTACCATAAAAACGTCAATATTATTGTATCATTATGAAAGTTGTACAAAACGTGCATCATAGTACAAAATTGTTTTTGCCATAAAATAACAAAATTGGTAAGATATTTTTTAGGCCAAATATTAGCAAAAACTAAAAATGTATATTTTGGGCCGAAAGAGGCCTGCTTAACGGGCAAAAAACTATAGAAATATATATTTGCTTGATTGCTCCAAAAAATTCTTGAAAGATGAGACTTCAAGCAATCCTTAGAAACTTTTTTTACTCGATATCACTAAAACTCAGACAGCACAAGCCACTTGAAAATCGGCATTTTTGACCCCAAAAACGGCCTTTTTGAAACTTTGAGTGGATTGTGCAGTCACAAAAATGGCCTTTGAAGGCTGAAACTTTCTCAATCTCATTTTTTCATCACTACGCAGCAGAAAATCACTTGGAGCAAAAATGGAGCGATTGACCTAAAAACCGGACAGGCTAATATACACACACATATATATATATATAGAGAGAGAGATAGTTTAGATAGATAGATATATAGATAAGTATGTCCGTTCTCCTGTAACGTCATTGAGTAGTCACACTGCTACATGTTTGTTTTTGTATTGCTCAGACCTTATTATACAGACCTTGGATGAAATGATACTTTATTGATTAATGCCAATTGTTTATCTGCATTATTCCAAATATTTTATCAATCACATATCAAAATAACATATATCTTTCCATTTTCTAAATATTACCATATAAAAGTCAGGACAAATAAGTAATTATAGTAATTATAGAACCAATTATAGAGTCATTTTCCATGTTCATTCCCCCCCCCCCTTTCATCTCATATTCAATAAATCAAAGTGCTTAAGCTGTTTAAATAACTATGTGCTTAAACACATTTATACCTTTTTTCTCTTCAGGGTAGAAATAATAATAACAATATAATCATACACCTCTTAAAGAAGGAGAACTCTAATATGAATGATGTAAACAAGTAATTTCGCTCTTAAATTTGCCTTTGGTCAAAATACGAAGAAGAAACTCATAACTCTTCTATTGTTATTATAATGATTTCTTTTCTTCTTAGACAAAAAGAAAGAAAGATGACGTCATAAATATGAGGTCCCTTTTCCTTACACATGAGAACGGCCAGAGACTTCTGCTATTTCATACTCATTACCATAGCGATAAAAGATATAGAGAGCTTATTCCCTTCTCTGTATTCTGTGTCCAATATAAACAAATAATTTGATAGAATCTATCTCTATGATCAGCTTACGATGACGTAGGTCAATTACTTTGTTTATATTGGACACACAGAATACAGCTGAACGTTGTTTCTCTGCTATTGAAGGGAATCAGCTTTCTATATCTTTATATCTCTATGAAATACAGATAAGGATCCGTCGTCTACTTATTGTATCGTCAAAGTGTCAGGGCTAGAAACAAAAGTAGGGGGAGGATGTTCCTTTGTCTTTTGGATACGAAGCGGTAATTCTATGCTAATCAAAAAGAGACTGATAAGTGTATTTTTTGAAAGAAATATTTAGAATTTTTTAATATAAATAAATTGTTTAATCAATTTATTGTTTTTGTTTTCTTACTTTTTTTGTCTCTAATTATTATATCAATGATAAAACATTTATTTTCCCCCTTTTAACATCTATATAGGAAATGTATTAAAAGTTTAGTTGTTATTGAATATTTAGTATCTTTATATATATATATAATATTTGTTTAACAAATTTATGTTTTTTGGTTTGTTATTTTAATGTCTCTAATTATGATATCAATGATAAAACACTTATTTTTTAACTTTTATTTAGGAGATGTATTTAAAAAATATTATTTTATATTTTATAAGCATATAATTTCTATAAATCGATAGAGTAGTTCCATAAAAAAATAATTTAAAGCATAAAAAGATTGTTATATAGTTTCATCATTGCGATAAAACATTTTTTTGTTGTACATTTATAAAGGTACCAAATGAGGTACTCAGCAACATTTATGATATTGGATTACGATACATTAATATAAGGATGTCAGGAAGACAATTCAATTATTGAATCTTATTTTTACGCTAGGAGATTTTCCATAAAAATATTAGAATATAGAGAAGTTATTTTGAGAAATACGGCAGTTTATAAGCTATCGAAGAAGGGGGTCCAAAACAAAGAGATCTTCTTTATATATCCTGAGATCAATAAATTGGACTCAAACAACAATCACAAAACCTTCACCCATTAGAGCCGAAACGTAGATTTTCTACGTGGCAGTAAAGCATTCCAGCACATCTAAATGGATAAATTATATGCCAAATGCGTGTTAATGTCTGTTTGAGTATTTAAAAACAGCGAAAAAAAAGTTGATCCCCATTGGTTCTTTGTTCCAGTTGAAAAAAGCAATTAATTTGCGATGGTTGCAATTACCGTATTATTTTTTGACGGGTAAGTACTATTTGTGATCGAACGTGTTATCAAGTCATATGTAATTTTAAACTTTTTCTTAAAACACACATCTTTTAATTATATTATGTACATAAACCTCAAATTAAAAAATAAAACTATATATTTTTTTTGTTTTAAAACGATACGTCGAAAATCTACGTTTCGGCACTACAGCACAAAAAATCATAGTTTGGATAAGGGCCGAAGACTAGATTTTTCTACGAATTAATTTCTCAATAAGTAAATATAGTAATCAAATAATTTTTACTTCCGAAGTCTTTCATCATATTGGAATTTAGTGGTATCCTTTTTTAACTTTCGGCTCTAACGGGTTAATAAAGTACAATTAATGAGTTTATTAGTATACACTTCTATAGATAGCTGATTGATTCTAACATATTACTCTTCTATTGAAGAGAATACAATCTCTTTGTTTTTGTATCTCCTTGAAATTAACAATACTCCTTGATAATTCAATGAATCCGCAATAACAAATCTGTTGACCGTGCTATTGATATAATGACGTTTTTTTTTTCATTTTCAAATAAATGTTCATGCAGAATCTATATAAGACATACATATATTAGCACTTAAACACTTCAATTAGCTCATCCCAACGTAAGAAAGACTCTCTAATTAGGTATATCATCAAGTGGACTCTTCTTTGAGAGCGACAGCGATGAATACTTCTGATAATAATAGATTCCCCTCATCATGTCACTATGGATCCATCCAACCTACTCACTTCAAACTCATTTCTAATCACATGCAATACAAAAAGTCATCATATTTACATTGTGAGTGGTTCTTCTAAAGCTCAAAATGGATATTGTTTGGCAACGTCTTATCAGCTTTTTAATATATACGAATGCAATAATATAAAAATACTGCATGAGCCCTAACAAACTTTTTACTTTTGCATAATCAATACATTCGTGATGATCTAGTTTATATATATATATATATATATATATATATATATGTGTGTGTGTGTGTGTATATATATAATATTTGAAATTGAACAGAGTTCAAATGTCAATAATATGAATGGAAATGTATATTCATCATATTTTTGTTGCATTTTTCTCTTTCAAAATTCATGAATCTGAATATATAATCATTTGTGAAATATTTTTCTCTCAAAGGCTCATTGAAAGTTAAAATGAATTAAAAATAAATGTATGAAAACGAATCCAATTTGTCAAATTATAAATTAATCTTGATGTTGTGTTGTATTTAATGAATTGGTTTTGTTATTTGTTATTACCTCCGCCGAAGGAGGTATTGTTTTCACTGGCGTTTGTTGGTTTGTTTGTTTGTCAGCATATAACTCAAAAAGTACTGAACGGATTCGAATGAAACTTTGTGGAGTTGTTGGAAATGCCAAAAGGAACAAGTGATTAAATTTTGGCATCTCTAAGTGCTTTTTTAATATGCAAAATGAGCAAAATACTACAAATAATAATAATGAATGGGGTCTCTATTCAGGGAGTAGGAAAGAACAAACGCTAAAAAAATATTCATTGACGTATTATTGTTAATATATCAGCTCAGGACTATGTTAACCCAGTGACGTAGCTTAAACTTCTTCCTCTTCCGTCTCTGAGTGTTTTTTTTAATATGCAAAATGAGCTAACAGAGAGGAAACAATGATGAGAGATAGAAAATCGGGCGTGTGAAAGGGAGAATGTTTGAATAGGAATGTTGTGGGGATCGGCGGAGGTACACACTCTCTGAGTGTATATATGCCTCTAGTTCCTTGATAAGTTTGAATTATTAAGGCTTAGTTAATACTATTAATTAGAAGCACTCAGAGAGTGCAAACCTCCGCCGATCCCCACCAAATGAATCACTTGGTTTTTTGTCATTTCCAACCCTCTACGCACTGTCCCTTTATTTACACTCTAGAGGTATATGGAAAGAAAAGAAACTGACGTCATCAAAGAGGAGAGCACAGCACAGCGACATCTATTGACAGAGTAGGCTAACTTGAAATATTTATTAGTATTTAGCTAATTTTACATCTTAAAGAAGCACTCAGAGATGCCAAAATTTAATCACTTGTTTCTTTTGGCATTTCGAACAACTCCACAAAGTTTCATCCTAATCCGTTCCGTACTTTTTGAGTTATCCTGCTGACAAACAAACAAACAACCAACAAACCAACGCCAGTGAAAACAATCCTCCTTCGGCGGAGGTAATTAGCACAAATTAGGGAACAAAAAAAAACCCGAATATTTTCGTATGTTAGTTTTCAGGTATGTATCTCCATTTTTAGAGCTTATATCTTTTATAAAAATATACAATAATGTGTTGAATTATTTTTATCAATAAATCTTTAGGCAAGTATTATTAAAATTGTAAATGTTTTGAGGGTTGTTATAAAGACCAAAAAAGTAAGAATGACGTATTTTATCACAGTTCTTTTAAATCAAATATAAAATTAAAATGACTATAATACTTATTTATGCACCGTTATATGCTCAACTATCCAGTTGGTTCTCATTTTATATCCGTCTTGGTAGTTATGAGCGTATTTGTAATATCACAGCTTAACTATAGAAAATAAATAAAAATGTAATACATAAAAACGGCTTCTTAAATGCCTTTTTAAAGCCATCAATAAAACTTTAGTCTTCAGCGTGGAGTTATAATTATATGAATTAGTTTTTATCAACTAATCTATATAAGAAGGAATTGTTAATCAAATAATTTACCTAAAATGAAGTTTTGATTTAATTTCATATTTTGGGGGCAAAAATCATCGAGTTGAATTTTATGCTACAAATTATGAAAACAATCATATTTCATCATTCTGCAAACTTACTAACCAAGGTCTTAGTATTCTATCCCTAAGTCTCTTCATTCAAAAGTAAACTGCAATAAACTCCCAGGGGGCTATTTAAACCATTATTTCAATGCAAATTAACGTAAGATGTGAGCAGAATTAATTGTTTACTCTGGATGACTCTTGTTCTTTTCAACTTTTTAATGGCCATATTTTGCTTGACCAGAACTTTATTATTATTTGAGACAAGTTAATGAGCCCATGATGCTAACTAGTTTATATGCACGATAATTAGATGTTGTAGTTCTAGGATACATATAATATATGTTAGTGGAGGGAAGAATGCATTATTATCATTATTATTTGGAAGAGTGTTTATGTATATTTAAGGTGGAAATGAAGTGAATAACTTGAGCTTATTTGGGACTATGACTATGAAGGATCACAAGACGGATGTTCAGGCAAATGCGCCTAAAATGATCGTTTTTCCGTTTTCGGACAAGTTACTTCGTCATTGTTGGAATGGTCACCGGTCATATCAGCCTCAACAGGCATCTTAGGCCATAACTCCAATCTGCCGACTCTGTGAGGAGGAAGAAGAAACTCCGTATCATCATCTCATTTTTGGCTGTCCGCCATTAAGACAAAAAATATGATGGCACTTGAGGGAGAGATCTGGGAGCAACGTTTATCCCTCGAGGATTTCATTAGTAAATCATTTAAATGCTTAAAAATATATGAACTAATATTTATTAATAAAGATAGCTCTTAGAGAGTATCACTACCGGCTGATTCCGGATTAAGTTCCGGTGAGGTGGGTACAATCTAGAAACTAAACAAACAAGTTACTGCTTACAAAATTGAAGTAAATAAAGATATTGTAAAATCATTTATTCCATCATAAAAGCTTTTATTAATTATATGCTACAGAAATACAGTCTATCAAATAAATAAAAACTACTTAACAAATATAAAACCCAAAATATAAACTTTTTTGAAGAGTTGTGTAAAACAAAACATAAATGCACATTATAGTTCAGATAATCTGTTAAAAATTGAAATTATAAAATCTCGATTTATAGGTTCTTTTTAAAAACGTCATTTTTACTTAAAGTCCTCTTGGCAAGTTTAAACCCCGAATAGAACGTGATGGCATGCATCGTACAATATGTTCAGCCCATTTCTGGCCATCTGATGAAACTCATTTTTTGTTGAAGGTCAATAAAAGGTTTGTTAATAAAACACTTTGTGTATCTATAAACAAGGATATGAAAATGGGCTGAACACCGAATGTTAATGATTAATGAAGAAAATGTATTATATTAAGAAACAAAACACATAAAAAGTAATCATTATGAGGATTTGGCATATCTTTTTGTTAAAAAATAATTTTACTTTTTATCATACTCTGAATATAACATGATAATGAATGTGTTCAATTTACGGTATTTAAACCTAACCTCCAGATTTGAACCAATTTAATAAGAGGGAAACAGTGTATATGAAATATAATATTAGGAATAAACGACTGACAAAAATACGCCCAAGGAAGAAATGACCCAATAAAAGATGGCCTAGGAAGAAATGACCCAAGTTAGAAAAGTAAAATGATGAAAATAAATCTGAGCCCTGTCTGTTAACAACAATAATTTATTTATAATTGCTTAAATTAGTTTTTGGACATAATTACTCAAAATATATGAGAAATGATACTTGTACAACAAGACTTAGTTGTATTCCATTCAAAATAATGCCTTCTTGGGCCATTTCTTCCTAGGGCGTATTTTCCTGGTCAATTTCTTCTGGATACAATGTTACATATTTTTTATAAATGCTTTATTTTCGTTTTTCATGCTTCAAAAATTACCTTAAATGTAAAAAAAACTTCGATGCATATAATATTTAACTTAACATTTTAACATAATATAAAAGCAAAACATTACAATACAGCCTTCAGTGATACTGAATAGCGAAATGTCAACTTCTTTTTTATTTGTCACTCCCCTTATATGAAAATGGATGTCCAACAAATAATCCATAATCTATTACGTTTTCTATTCACTAGAGTTTTTTTCATGTAAGAAAATTAACAATTTAAAAGTTAAACGTTTTAAAGCCATTAAGTCAAATAATATTATCACATAAATCGATTCAGTTGTAAGACATTTCCATGTAGATCAACCATATAAATAAATATATAACAATCCCTACAAAAATATATTTCACAGGTGTATTCATTACAAGGATCTTCAAAGAGGCGTGAGTACTTAGTTTAGAAGCTAATTTGAGAAGTACATACCTCCTAATTTATGCAGACAGTCGTGGATATAATTAGGTTAAGTGCCTTTCTTAATTTACTCTTGTAGCAGGAAGGCCTTCATTGACGAAGTTTTGTCTAAATTCTGATAAATGATCAAATTACCATGGACCTCTGGAAAAGGTTAAGGGGGATTTTTTATCTGATTATTTTGATGGGTAATTATAAAGGATTCCTTATGGTTGAATTATCATTTCAACAAATATACTTTTAGAAAAATATGAAGACTCCAGGGTCTGAATGAGAAGTTTCCATTCGATATTAAAGCTATTTAGATCAATGCAAAAGCAGTGCGTGGAGCCCAGTGGAAGATTCATCAACTGCCAAATTTAAGGGTGCAAGTTCGACTCTCAAAAGGGGAAGGCCAGTTTTAATTTATTTGTTTGGTATTTTGGTTTGGTTTTATTTCTGTAATATTTATTCATATTTAGACGAAAATGCATTTCCAAAAAAATATAATAATAATAATATTATATATATATATATATATATATATATATATATATATATATATATATATATATATAGTATATCATATATCATATATATTTATAATATATAGTTATTTATTTAAAAGTTATATATAAAAAAGTTTATAGTTTAGTTACGCAGCTTTAATAAAAGTAAAAAACAGCTACGAAAAACATAAAAAATCTTTTCTTATGACACATTCAAATTAATTATACAAATGCCGAATATTGTGTTATTTAGAGGTTCCTTAATTCATTCCAAAACCAACAAGAAGTAATATAACAAATTGCAAACATATAAACCCTCACTGAAATGAATCAACCTATTTGCTCCTCTGATTATTATTCTTTTAAGCCAAGAGAAGCAATCAGGGCATCATACAATAAGCATACTATCATGTCAGTTTAATTCAACTAGTGCAATGACTAGATTCAAACACTCATTAATCATCATCAGAGGAACCCATTTACTTGGGCTTTGGACTAATATAATCGTGGCAATAAATTAATCCAAGGATTACGTTTCTTATTTTTAACGTTTCCCTCTCTCAACTCAATAAATATGTTTTTCTTTGTCAAGATTTGTAGGCTTCATTAGTTAGAGGGGAGGCCAAGTGATATTTAATCCCGAGTGAGAGCAAACTAGTTTCCTTAGCAAAAATGGGTGGTGCCCAGTCATTTCGAATGCCTTTTTTGCATTTTGCCCTCCAGCAGACACACACAAAAAACTTATATAATTAGAAATACATTTATGGGGGAAAACTTGGATTGATTTATAGGATAAATGTTAAAAGCCACTTTCCTTCCTATTCATTGCTGCCTGGACCAAGAGAAAAACCAGTGAGTCTCTGCCAATTTTATGACAAAACTCTTTGTTGAACCATATATCCGCTTCGGAGGTCTGTTGTTTTTCTTAAAATATGTATTTGTAATAGCCTTATGGCCTTGGGTATTTAAGGTGACGCTATAATAAGTATCTGGGAGAAATATTGGTTACACTAGTTGGTAATGAACGTCTAGCTTACAGTTGGCAACCATTATTATAAGTTTTATCGTAAGAATCTAATTACTTTAGGTGTTAAAAGTTAAAATACGATTTTTAAAAATAAAGGTTGCTTTATTTAATGATTATAAAAATTGTTATTAGACAACTATATTTATAGGATTTACATATTCACTTAATGGAGGCACATGAATAAAAAGACGTCAAGTATTGCTTAGAATGAAATTCTTATTTATAAATAATCCAATGAAATCATGTCCAACTAATTTTTTTGCAAAATTCACAGCCTTCTTTTCTCACCAATAGCGTTCTTGAATAGAATCCTAGTTTTTACAATCGATTTGAAAACAGTGAAACACTTAATTTAAAACCCTTTCAACAACGGAAATACCACATATGAATTCCAAAACTATAAGATTTAAAACAACTGGCATCTGTAATTATCGTACATATAACCCCCTCCCCCCTTGTAGCAAGATGTATCAAACCCGGTGTAAGATCATTTGTACCTTGTAATTATAATTTCCATATCTTTTTGCACTTTAATAAAAAGCCAAATGTTATTGCAAATTTTTTTGCATTTGCATATTTTATGTATTTTTTTAGCTACGTTTCTTTACACATGATTATCTTGGGGTTTTCCCGATGGAGACGTATTTGTCCTAATATTAATATATAATTGACCAAACATGCACTAGTTTGTTTGTTTAGCTCCTAGATTGGACCCACCTCACCGGAACTTAATCCGGTATCAGCCGGTAGTGAACCTATCTAGGAGCTATGATCTTTATTTTGCAATAGTTGTTCATCTAGCCAATAAATCATTCTGCTAATTTTTTTTGTATCTAGCAAAATAAACTATATATCAGAAGCAAAACAAGTTGCTGAAGTTTGCATAAAAAATAGCTTTCAGCATGACTCATCAACTTACTTCTATAAGAAACCAAATCAGCCATACAAAATATGCTCATACACCTTTATAAGCCCCTTTTTTGATGATTAGGGAGAGAGAGCGTATCAACTTTGATCTATTTTATTAATATACCTACATAGACATATTTCTTACTTCGTTATAAAAATAGCTTCTCAAAATAATCCCTCATGACATAAGACAAAAGTGGTTAAATACAGAAAGGACTGTCATGTCTAAATTGATTAGCACTGAGCCATTTCCTGAAGCTGATGCAAGCTATGATTAACTTTCTGTGTCCATCATAGAAGCGTTTTCCTTATATATATATACGAAAAAAGATAGACGAACGACAACAAACAATTCCTATCGTTCGTCATTCGTTTCCTGTGCCAAAAAAAGACAAAAGATTTTTCTATTCATTGGAAAAATTTCATTTTTTTTAGAATGACCAAAATAAATATTTTATAAAAAACGTCGTCATTTGACAAATAAAACGATGAACCATTCAATCTTAATCTTTCAATTTAGTTAAATGACTTTATTGAGTATCAAGTTATTCAATAAGTCGGTGATAGATCTATTAAAGAAGTAGTAATAAAAAATCAACTTTTAAATAATTAAAATGTTTTGTTTACATTGAAGTTCGTATATAATGATACAAACTTTTGATGTATTTTATTTTATCCATATATGACACAAAAAAATTCTAAACCAATATAAAATACCCTTCTCATTGATATTTTACAGAATTTAATCATCGTTTCAAAATCTTCTTTGCTTCTGTCGATATTGAATGATAACATAAATACTATTTGTTCACTCAAGCAAATTCTACTATCCTCACTTTTTAATACAATTAAAGTGTTTTTATAATAGAAAAGTAGTTATATAATACATTTTCTAAATTAAAATGGTGGGACAATAAATGCTAGCTTGCCGATGTAAACATATGATGAAGCTTTTTTGTTTATCATTAATCAAATGGTCATCTTCTTTAGGAAAGGGAAGGCTGTCAGGAGTTCATTTAGACTAATGAATCTTTGGCAAGGAGAAAAGAAGATTCCAGTGATAAGGTTTATTTCACTTAATTAATTATTTACAAAGATCTCGTAAGATGTATATATATATATATATATATATATACTTGTTGATTTATCGTTCATTTGTTGTCGTTCGCGAAGTTTTTGACGAACAACGAACTATAAGGAAAATTCCAAACAACAAACGAACGATGAACGACGAACGATTCAATTTAAAATTAACGATGAACGACGACGATAACTTTCGGCGAACGACGAACGACAATTTTTTGGGAACGTCAACAAGTCTGATATATATACAGAGTGTACCAGCAAAATTTAGAATTTAGTTTAATTGTCTCTGGCTACACTGACTTCATCAAGAAGAGCTGTGCTGCTTTCCGCCACCGTGCTGATGTAGTCATTGAAGCTAAACGAGACTATATTGAATAAGAAAGATTGCCAAAATCATTTTGTTTTAACTTTTGTTTAGAGGATTCTTTATAAAAGATCAAATAAAGTTTCTAGAAGTAAAGCAAAAACTGATTTACGATTTTCTAAATTTTGCTGGTACATTCTGTTTATATATATGTTATATATTAAATATATATATACTCATATAACATATATATATATATATATTAGGTTGTTCTTATTTTTCAAATGTTAGCGACTTTGTGGATTTTCTGTTTCTTGGTGATAAAAGAAGACGACATACAAAGTTTGAACAAAATCGGTCAACATTACGAGGTCGCGCAACGAGGTCAAAGTTTTAAAAATTTAGTAAAAATATAGTTTTTCCGCAAATTTCTTCAAAATGGTGGACGTTACAGACTTCAATAATAATTATTAATTTAAAGGAAATCTAATTTACTACCAGACGTATGTTTGATGTTTTTTAATAAAACAAAGTTTTCAGTAAAAACAAAGCAAGAAAGGGAGTGTGTATTGTTAGCTTATTTCATGGCTTTTTTGTATCAATTAACTTCACTCGCCTGTAGAAGATGACTTGTTCGCTTCAGAGTAAAATAGTACTTTTAAGTTTAGTAAAACTTTAGATGATAAATCCAAAATGACCTTGGTTGCATTTTATCAATTTAGAATTCAGTACAATCTGAGTTTACATCATATGATTCAGAGCCTGTATTGACCTATAAGAAATCGATTATGAAAAAATAAATAATAATGTGTTTCTTAGATGTGCGTCAAATATCCTCTCAAAATTTTACTTTGTCTCTGACGCATTCATAATCCATTATATGCGTCATTTTGTACGCGAGATAGGCTTTTTTTAATGTACATATAACTCTCTACTTATTAAATTGATATGATTTAGTATACCAAAATATTATATATATATATATATATAATATGGTGTGTGTGTGTGTGTGCGTGTGTAAATATATGTATAAAATATATCATATAAATTAATTTGATCAATATTTTGATATAATTTTATATTCATAAGCTTTATGATAAAAATGTGTCATTTTTATTCTTTAAGGAAATTGTACTGCTTATATCTAAGAGATAAATTTTTGTTTTTTATTACAGATTTTTTTTTCTCTGCAGCAAAGCCTTTATTAGTCCACATATAAAAAACATATTAAAGCAACTAAAAGAGTGATAGAAAATTTTTAAGTTGTACAACAACAACAATAATTATAGTTTATAATAAATTTTCTACTAATAGGCCAAAATATCTTAACAAATACATTAAATCTAAATAACTAACCACAATATCTAAAAACAAAGATAAAACGATTACGCGAAAAAAAAATATTAAAGGTCAAATTATTTTTTTCAATTTTTTTCCTTGCGGTTTTCACTGTCCTGGAGTAGATTTTTTTGGTAAAATCGTAGCACCTTTTTCAAAGTATGGAGATGTCGTGCAGATTGAGAAGGGTGAGAACTTAGTAACTTCAAAAGCATAATTCCATGAACTGTCCTGGGTTTTGGGGATTCGTAAGCGAAGAGCACAATACCTCGCAGCAGCGAAAATAAAATTGCCCTCAGATAGTCAACATTTACTGGTATGTAGATCGTGTCAAATGTTTGGCAATATAGGCCTTACAGTTAGAAATTGAAGCATTTATGGCTTTGCCTTCGACTGAGATGGGCTTAGTGTATGGTTGCAAAACCAAAAGTAAAAAATCATTAAGGAAGCTGGGCCACAAATTTTTGATAAAATCCTGATTCAATATAATAAAAGATTTTAATAAAGCTAAAACTGGGCAGTCACTAAAAGTGTGAACACTGTCATTATAAGTTTTCCCCGCAGTCCTTGCAGGGCGAAAAAATCGAAGCAGCCCAGCAGAGATCTGGAACTGAGAAGTGAATGTTCTACTGTCAATTAACCCACCAGAGATCGCATAATCACTTTATCCCATGAGAAGAAGAAAGGACTTTTTTAAAGTTATTTAGGACCCGCCCGAGCATCAAGACAATTCACTGTTTTGGTTACTAATTTGAAACACCAAGGAGTTAAGGAAGATGATGGGCAGCAGATCTATTCAAAGGAAAAACAACTTTCCAGTATGGAAGATGGAGTCTCTCTCAGGTCAATGCAGGGTAAACACACCTTTCCCCTAGGGCAGCTTTTTCAAGTCTATTCTGGACATTGTATGTTTTGTAACAAAGGGCGCATTTGGAAGTTTTGACGAATAATGTCGAATGTCCCGCTCGAATCAA
>CP045903.1:10451484-10468646 GCA_013387185.1 Caligus rogercresseyi
ATTGAATGGAAACTAATTTATTGACAGTTTGTAAGTTTTTGGTGACAGTCAAATTAAAAACTCTCCGCGTTGTCCCAATACTGTCGGCCTCTGAAAAGAATGCGACAAGTTTCTCGCAATGCATGTTCGACTTCTCTGCAACAAGAATGATTTGATCCTTCATATTCGACTCAAATGAACCCTATCTGATGATCAGCTCTTCGTGTAGAAAACTTCATAAAGTTTGAATATAAAATTTTGATTTCTGTTGTGGAAGTGTGGAGGGATCTAGGCTTTATAAAGGGTGCTTAAGACGTACTTACATGAGAGTATACAAGGTTATAATACGTCTATTTATGTATTTACACAATATCTTTGGCATTTCGTTGACAGCTTTTAAATAATCACGTTAACTAATACATAATTAACTTGTTTGTTTGCTGTTAAATCATGGATTGTATTCATTGAAATAACATTTTTGGGTATCATAGAAGACAAAGCTTAGGAATTTGGGGCGATAAAAGAAGTTTTTGAAGCACTACTCAATCTCTCTCCAGGTTAATGTGAAATATAAACATCCTGAATAAATTGATCAGCTGAGGTCGTCAACGGTTTTCCATACTTCGTTTGTGATTCAGTATTTTATTTAAATGTAACCTGTAATTTTATGCTTTTGTAAACTTGGTTTAACCTTTTGGCTCCTCAGCTATGTGGAAACAAAAGTTTTTTCATTTTAAGAGCAAAAATAGATTTATGCATATGTTGCAGTGACATCAATCTTACTGTTCTTATATACCTTTTTCATAAGTAATTAAAACCAACACAATCCAGACTAAATAGGAGGCAATTGGAGGGTAATATTGGATAAGGAAAATGGTCCTCTGAAGAATATACTTCTCAAAAACGTTTAAAATATGCCAGATAACTTTTAAATCCACTTATTGGCTCATTGTTGGTTCGCTATCGGTGGATACTGAATTATATTCCGTTGAAGTGGGTTGACTGTATGAACTAAACAAAAAATAATTCATATATATGGTATTTCATATAGAAAGCGCCCGAAAAAACTAGTTTTTAGTCAATGATACAAGCAATTAGTCAGAGATTGATAGGAATAGCAAAGCAGATTATAGACAAACATAGATTTTGACTGTTACCAAGTACATAATCGATTCTTTATTGGTCATATCACGATTTGTATTAAACAGAATATACACGCATAAATATATAAATCCATTGGTTTGAACGACAACATTCCCCGTGAGAATCATAATATATAAAAACATTTCAAGATCTTGTACTATTTGACCTGTTTTTTATTACAATTAATAACTTTAAGTTCATAAATAGATATATTCAAACATAGAAATTGCTATATATTTATTTATTTTTGAAAATAGCGAGGAAAAATAGTTACTTCACAATCATACGGAATTAAGTTCTGATGATGTGTAGTTCCTACTTTCGAACAGAGTAAAAAGTCATAAGCTTTTCCCCCATAATTAAAGATAGCTCTATACTCCTCATAGTCTTGGTTGTTTAACAAATATAAAAAGGGGATACATAAGTAGAGAGTCTTAAGCAAGATAGTTTTTTTGGCAATGAGACAGATTGATGGATACGAGCCCTCCTCCTAAAAATATATATATTAGCCCAGTGTGTATGCGTGAGAATTGGCATTCCCGTACAGCAATGAATGCCTACTCCAGATTGATTAACATAATATAATTGCCTTCTTAAATGGCTAAAATATATATATATGAATGTAATAAGCATGCTCAAGAGCTAGCAAATAATAATAATAATAAAGAGAAAAAAACATATATGTAGAGTATAATTTATTGCTCTACCCACAGTCCGGTCAGAGCACTGTAGTTGTGAAGGAACTCGTAAGTCATTTTTCTTTCCTCTTCCAATTTTTCAAAACATAAGGTAAAAGGGGGGGATGTTTATTCCTCGTTTCAAATATTGTTCTTATTATGATTATTATTTATTTGCCATTTCTTTATATTTTCTATGAGAGACATAATATCTGTTCATTCATTGAGCAGTTATAATAGCTCATTTCTCCTTTATTCAAACGCTACGTAATATAAGTATTGCTTAAATAAGTCTGTGAAATAACATAAAAAGTCGCTATGAAGCCATAAAATTCGGCTTGTAATATTGATAAAAATAGGATCTTATCAATGAGTTAGACAAAAATGACCATCCCCTCTCGGGAATATTCGAACCTGCGCCCCCAACACTTAGAGTTGAACACGCCTTAACCACACGGCTATCGCACTCCCTGATCATATCGATGATTCGAGTCGGGCTGTCCACGTTACAGAAAGCATGATAGGGATGGGTGCGATAGCCGTGCGTGGTTAAGGCGTGTTCACTCTCAATGTTGGGGCAGGGGTTAGAATACTCCCGAGAGGGATGGTCATTTTTGGTCTACCTCATTGATAAAATCCTAGGTAGTTCGAGTGACTAATTTTAATGCTAGTATGCTTATTTATATCCTGTCGGATGCAATTTTGTCGAACAATATAGCCAAAAAGGGGTTCGATAGCCGTGCGTGTTAATGCGTGTTCAACTCTCAATGTTGGGGGCACAGGTTCGAATCTCGAGAGGGGATGGTCATTTTTGATCTACTTCATTGATAACATCCTAGGTTCGATAGAATAATTTTAATGATGCTTATTTATATCCTGTTTGGATGCAATCTATCGAACCATATAGGTAAATAATAATAATCGGTAGAAGTATTTATTTTTATGTATTACAACATCATAAATGTCTAACTCCATCCCTTTGAATTAAATGAATATATTTATGAACGAACGAAGGAATTATATATGTTATAACAATGATAGGGCTTTTCGTTTTAAAAATATAATTCCGTCTCTTCGCAATGATTTGCGGACCAAGTTTCAGAGGAGGTCAAATATATCCCGTATCGGTTCGTATCTCATTTAAACATTTAACGTATTATAATTAAGATCCGTTTTTTTTATTATGCATATGCCTTTCTATAGTTTCAACTAGATTTTTATTCAAGTTTTATTTTTATGCATTACTTAGGATTATTTTAGAACTCAAAAAAATAGATATATATATACATATATAGGCTGTTAATAAGGGAATGAAATCACTATTTTGTAACATGAAGCTTTGCAATGTTCATTTAGTTCTTAAAATGATTTAAGAACTCCTGTTGCTAGAATCTTACATGCTTTTCTTCGGCTTTATTCCAACACTGTAGACTTTCAAATTTCACAACACTCCCTTTAATAAAATGATATTGAATTCTACTTGTAAATTGATAAAATGTATGTCAAACATCCTTAATATAGATGTAAATGACTTTTATGGGTTCAATTTAAGTTTTTAATTAGAAAAGTTAGAAAGTTTTAAGTAGATATAAATTATGATGAAAATATATTAATATTATAAGGCTATATATCAACTTATCTTTATATAAATACCACAAAAAGAACATGTTTCTTCTATGAAGCAAAGGGGAAAAATGGAATTTGCACATTTGGCGATTGTATGGAACCACTTAAAATACTTTTTTATGAATCCTTAATTTAAAATTGTGGTCAAGAGATTTTGTATAGTTTTTATGTTGTCCCGAATAAGGAAAAGGTACATTTTATCACAGCCAAAATGCCCTTTTATCTTTATCAATTTTGAAGCTCAAAAGTTGTCCTGCCCCATGATTTCCCTGAATTTTAAACAATATTGTTAAAAGTATTTCTCTTTGAGTATACTTGCTGAGATTTTAATGTAATTACAGATAAATAAAGTTGTATTTCATTCAACAACAAAAACAGTCAAACCTATCTATAGGTACTACTCAAGGAATTTTTTTAAAGTGGCCGATAAAAGCAGATGGTCGCTCATCACAGAATGTTTATGATTTTTATTCTTCCTAGTAAAATGTGTGTGGTCGCCATTGGCAAGTAACTGCAATAGATAGTTGGCTGCTTGCACAGATTTGTCAATATATTGCTGATAGAAATAGGTATAAGAAGTACATAAATGGAACTTTTAAAGCATAAAATGTCTTTTAAATATAATATGTGATATTGTATTTTTCATTAATATTATTTATATTGTATTTATTAATTATTTTACTAAAACTCTTTAGTTAAAAAATCTAACTATATTTTTTTACGTATTTGCGTATCATTTTTATAGGTACATATATATTATTTGAGATTTGTACAATAATGAAGTAACACAAGAAGCCTGTGTTTGAATTTGTTTATTTTCTTATAAGTGAATTATATATAATTATATAATTTTAAGTCAAGTGAGTTATGCAGAAGACTTTTAAAATATTTCCATAAACGCCCCTAACTGTTTTTATATTTTTGTAATCATGTGATCTTTTAAATGTATTTAATGTGTTTGTTCAGCATCAATGCTAAACGTTTAGGCTAAAATGCTTATTTATATAGTTTTACTATGTATTATCATCAATTTTATATATAATATTATGTATATATATTTTCTGAACTGTGAATAAAAAAAAGTGAGTTAATTATAGCATTTACTTAAATAATTGCTTCCAGACATGCTTTTATTACATTCTATTAAATGATTTCATACGTTTTAATTTAATATATGTGATCACTTATAATAAAAATCAACTTTACTTTTTAAAATGTCGTTTATATATTGTTGTAGTGTGCAAAGCCTTCCTGTTGACGAGAGCCATAAATGCATGGAACGGGGGCCTTGCGCAAGAGATAATAAAGCATAAAGAGATTGTCCCCCGTTGCAAATGTCTATTTCTTATACATCATATACATATATATATATATATATATATATATATTTAAAGGCCTGCTCTGCCTAGAAAAAAAAATGATAATATTATCAGAATGGGGTATTTATTTTTGATATATTCCCTCTTAGTTGTCAAACAAGTTATTGTTGGACAAACTCAAGTGTATATATATATATATGACAAAGATGATACCCTGTTTATAAATGCATTTTTGTTGTAGGAGAAGGGAAGAGCTGACCTTGCCAATGAAGGAATGAGGCACCATTAGCCAACCGAAATAGCGTCTCTCCCTCAGCAAGTAACACAGCAGATTAAAATCATACGTTCTTTAAGTCAGTATGATGTGAGCATCCCCATACCATCGTTAAACCCTTCATATATAAAATGCTACATGCAAATATATGTATACATATAACATACTTTGTCCAGGTTTCTTTTTATAGGTTCTAGGAATATTTGTATATAACACTTATGTATTAGAAAAATCTGATGACGAATTCTTTTGTTCGGAATTATTGATTATAGGATTTTTTTCTTAACGACACTTCTGTATAAAATGCATTTTAAAGGAAACTACTGACTTTTGGGCTGGCCTTATCAGTCAAAATAGCTTTATTTAGGATTAATGAGCACATTTATTGTGTTTTTTATATAAATAAAAATAGTACAATGTTCCCATTTTTGAGCACTTTTTCGTCCATATATAAAGGAGTATATTATTATGAAATAGACCCATAAAGGTACATATCCATATAATTCTAGTTTTATAAAATAAAACACAATAAATGTGCTCATTTTTTGCTCAATAATGCTATTTTGAATGATAATCTGGGTCCAAAAGTCCGTAGTTTCCTTTTAAAATGCATTTTATCTTCGTACCTATTATACTATTAAAAAAATTGAACGCTGAACGAAGGGCTATTTCTTGGCGTTCCGTTCAGCGTTCAATTTTTTGGCGTTCTATACAGCATTCCGTTCACAAGCCTGATATATGTATATATATATATATATTATATATATATATATATATATATATATATATATATATATATTAGGGTTGTTCTTATTTTTCAAATGTTTGAAATGTTAGCAACATTGTGGATTTTCTGTTTCTTGGTGATAAAAGAAGACGACATACAAAGTTTGAACAAAATCGGTCAACATTACGAGGTCGCGCAACGAGGTCAAAGTTTTAAAAATTTAGTAAAAATATAGTTTTCCGCAAATTTCTTCAAAATGGTGGACGTTACAGACTTCAATAATAATTATCAATTTAAAGGGAATCTAATTTAACTACCAGACGTATGTTTGATGTTTTAAAAAAACAAAGTTTTCAGTAAAAACAAAGAAAAAAATGGAGTGTGTATTGTTAGCTTATTTCATAGCTTTTTTGTATCAATTAACTTCACTCGCCTGTAGAAGATGACTTGTTCGCTTCAGAGTAAAATAGTACTTTTAAGCTTAGTAAACCTTTAGATGATAAATCCAAAAATGACCTTGGTTGCATTCTATCAATTCAGAATTCAGTACAATCTGAGTTTACATCATATGATTCAGAGCCTGTATTGACCTATAAGAAATCGATTATGAAAAAAAAATAATAATTTGTTTCTTAGATTTGTGTCAAGGTATCCTCTCAAAATTTTACTTTGTCTCTGACGCATACATAATCCATTATATGCGTCATTTTGTACGCGAGATAGGCTTTTTTAATGTACATATAACTCTCTACTTATTAAATTGACATGATTTAGTATACCAAAATATTAAAGCTGGTTAACCAAGCTTTCATTTGATATGTTTGGTGTTCTAAAAATCGCTATACTTTAAGAGATATATATGCAAATACGTACTCTCCCCCAAAAATTGATCTTTTGATATGAGAATATACGATTACTTCATATATATATATATATATATATATACTTAAAGGTTCTATGACTCATTGAGTAAAAACTTCTTATAAAATAATCACTCACCACACTTAATTCAAAGATCCGTCTAGAATTCCAAAACTGTCGGACTACTTCAAGTATTTAAAAAAGTATATTTGTGAATCAAATACCAACGCCGAGCTCTTTTCTAAGAAGTCCAATATAACACATCTCATTTAATATTTGAAGGCAGTGAATCTAGACAACTTCAAAAAGCCTTGGTTGACGGGTCCATAAATTATTATTATTCTCGACGCCATTGAGGTCTTTCTTTACAGGAGGAGGAGAAGAAGAAGATAAATTGGGGTCTTTCTTATTCCTAAGAAGGCGTGAATCTACTCCATATTTGTGGACGCCAAGGCGGCTTCATATTAACTAAATAAATATATACTACATATCTATTCCAATCTTTGTTTCCCTCCATTTTTTATTTTTAGGCGCGAAGATTTGAATGTGTTTCTTTTCTGCTTATTTTTTGTAGCAGCGTCATTCCTTATTAATAACCTTAATTTCACGGACTGATTACATTATGTAGTCTTCTTTTTTTTGCTATCTCTATTCATGTGTCTCTCAGGCCCTATAAAATACGCTATCAATAGAAGATACAACCATGGATATATCTGCTGCTAATAAACGGCCATGATGCTTCAAATTCCTTTGCCCTTAATGGCAAATCATCATCAAGACTTGGTCGTCTTATTTATTGAGGATGACTCTTCAATATAATATATAGTCAAGTAAAGTGTTTTGCTCTGTTTTTAAGATCTTTTTGGGTGAAGAGGGGGGGGGGAGAAGAACAACAACTTGAAGTGAGAATTGCATAGAAGAGACTATCTAATATTTCACCACTTTATGTGGAATCCCCCCTCCTTGGAGGATCCTTGAGATGTCAACTTGAGAGGCTTTAAGCTGGAAATACTTGATCCTTAAGTTCTGACTCTTTGTAATATTTATTTATTAAGCAAACGAGTAAACTTTAACTTAAGATAAACATGCAATACTATTAAAATGAGTAATTATCAATCCAATGACCTCAATAATAATCAGACACACAATAGATAATTTGCTCTACTTGAAAAGGTTCTTTGGTGACTTATGTATACATCTATAATTTTGAGTAAAATATTTTATTAGTCTCAAGAGTCGAAAAAAGTACTTTCTACATAATATTCAACATATTTTACAATTCGACCTAAATCGATGTCACTGGGTAAAACTTTTCAGCAAGTTTTATGATTGCTTGATTCAGTATTGTTTGAGCATTCGTCAAAGATGGACATCAGCAAAGAGAAAATACGCCATATTTTACAGTTTTTCTTCGATAAAGGCAAACACGAGAGCCAGGCTCCTAAAAATGTGAATAGTTTTTATGGTCCGGATACTCTAACAGCCAATCACACGACATTTTGGTTTCGTCGATTCCGTTCAGGTAATTTTGATGACAAAATTGCACCACGCTCTGGAAGGCCTATTGTCGAAAATATCGATAAAATATTAGAAATCGTCGAGTCTGACAGTCATGTAAGCACTGTTTCGATTGTCCAGGAGCTAAACATTGCACAAAAAACTGTTTGGAACCACTTATATATATATATATTATATATATATATATATATAGATATATATATATATTATACTTTCTGAGCATTTTTCTTTCTTTCTTCTATTGTATTTTTTTTAGGTGGGCAATCCAATCCGATAGTAGGAATATATTCAAGATGCCGTCAATGGCATTTTTAAAAGCATATCTCAATAAATATATGAGTCACAGCAGTTTAAAATAGGATACTGGCTATTGCTTTTAAACTTTGGCGTCCTCTATTGTTCAAAATAAAGGTCAGTGAGGTGGGTTTTTTTTCGCAATGAAGAGTTGCTAGCCAACATAAAACTGCATGCAAAATTTTGAGAAAAAAAAATCAGAGAAGTTGTCTATAAAAAACCTTATTAGATACAAAGAATGATAACATTAGGACGGGAAAATTAGAAATCTTTTTCTCTCTATATATATAATTCTATGATATTCCTTTGAACGAATACTACTTCCTCTAGGGTATCTAAGGGAAAATATTGGTTTTATATAAGGAGTCATTTAATAAATAGACTCTTAAGAGCTCTCCAGCACAATGGAAATGGACGGAGTGCAGATAGCCAAAAAAAGCGTTTATCAGTATTATTATTATTTGAAATGCATTTCTGATAGCAATCTTTTTCTTTTTCTTCTTCTTCCGGGGACTTTGTTATTCATCAAAATGGCTTTGTGCATGTAGGATAAGGTATTGACTTCCATTTCATATTTCTCTGCGACATATGTACATAAAGAATTGAACAAAGCATATTATTTTCCTAGCAATAATATATGAGTTACTAATAAGAAAAATATGTAAAGTTAGAATGTTTGAATTCAATTTCTTTAAAAAAACTCTTTTTACAACACATGAATAAAAAGGATGAAAACTACATTGGCTTGATAATGGAATGATCTTTAAATATTGAAAATATGATTTATCAAAAAAAGTTTCGTGGCTGAAAGTTTCAACTATTTTATTATTTATTCATAAGTACATAGACAAAATATATCATTTCAGTGTGAAATCCTTTTAATTATAATCGTCTGCTAATAAATAACATTATATCTGTTTAACTAGTTATGTTGTTAAGATAATATAAAATATACACTCAGAGAGTGGTACCTCCTCCGATCCCCACAACATTCCCATTCAAACATTCTCCCTTTCACACGCCCGATTTTCTATCTCTAATCATTGTTTCGTTTCTGTTAGCTCATTTTGCATATTAAAAAAGCACTCAGAGACGGAAGAGGAAGAAGTTTAAGCTACGTCACTGGGTTAACATAGTCCTGAGCTGATATATGAACAATAATACGTCAATGAATATTTTTTAGCGTTTGTTCTTTCCAATTCCCTGAATAGAGACCCATTCCTTTAGTATTTTGCTCATTTTGCATATTAAAAAAGCACTTAGAGATGCCAAAATTTAATCACTTGTTTCTTTTGGCATTTCCAACAACTCCACAAAGTTTCATTGAATCCGTTCAGTACTTTTTGAGTTATCCTGCTGACAAACAAATAAACAAACCAACAAACGCCAGTGAAAAACAATACAACCTTCGGCGGAGGTAACAATACCTCCTTCGGCGGAGGTAATAAAACAGTATATATATATAACACACATAACATTATATATGATAAAAGGTATTAAAAAACACCCCAAGTTATCTAAACTAAAATGTTAAATAATGTTTTTAACATAGTTGCATTGGGGTTTATGCATATATATTTAAAAATATATACATAATAAAAGAATAGTTAAAAAGAACACCAGAAAGCATAAGCGGTAAGGAAAAGTAAAAGAGGCCGTCATATTTGAGCTAATTTTAAAATATCTTTGGCAACTGCCGTCTCAGCACCACGTGTTGACGGTGTCCTCAGCTAAGGAAACGAATTCCACAATTTGCTAGTAAACTTGGAGTATATTTGCATTACTTTAAGAGGATAGGGTACGATGTTCCGCGACCTGACAAATGACTGTCTCTCACCTCTTCATCACAACTTTAGTACGTTTTACAGGTTTCTAACATATTTACTGCAATCTCGTTACATGGCGGGAAAATCTTCTTTGCAAAAAAAAGTCAGAGATGCAAATGTGTTTCAATATCTGTATTCCTTTAATGGATCTGGTAATGTCATCAAGGATACGGACTTGCTCACATCAGATACGTAGAGGAATGACGTCAGCTGCTGCATAACTTATTTTTCCGATCAATAGACTTCTTGCCCACCGCTTTCAGTACTCTCCTCTGGGAGAGAAATGTATTATTAGTATTTGCTAACACTCATGTCTACATATATATGTAAATATAAGAAACTTAAATATGATTTCCGAATGATGCAATGCTTAACTGGGAATAAGAAGTAATTACCTAGCAATTATACCCATTTTCCTTTGTAAAAAATCAATACCTTCCAGATTCTTATTTATCAAATCTTTTTCTACAAAGTCATATTTTAAATGTTTTTATTGACTTAATTCTATGAAGTAATGAGTAGTAGACTCACTCGAAAAAGTATATATATTTATATAGATGAATCACAATTTATGTGAACGCATTAGTTCCCAGTAAGTCTTTAAAATATGCATCTATTTCACATAAAATGTGTTTCCTAATGATAATGATATTTGCTTTATCGAAAAATGCAAATAGTGATAATGATAAATAAGTATTATCATCAGGAATGAACCTAATCATAAAAAAGTCATGATTTACTTCCAATTCAAGAAAAAAACCTCTAAATTATAAAATTTAACTCTGTCCGCCTGCTATAACGTGTTCTTGGTATATCAGTGTTCTCGGAGCTTCTTATTTGATGAAACTCGCTAAAACTAATCAATCTGAAGATGATGCTTCAACTTCTGTAACCGGAATCGGTCATAGAGGTTCAGACATATGCTGCAAGGGCTATTTGTGACCCGTTTCATGTCCCTTCGGAAATAAACTCCGTGTTTCAGTGCAGCGTAGAAGAGTTTTAGGAATATTTGTATCACTTATGCATAAGGAAAATCTGATATCGGATTTTGTGTCGGAATTATTAATAATAGGAATTTTTGTGCTAGGATTTTTTTGTCGTATCGATAAGACAAAACATTTATTTTATCTAAAATTTCGATATAATAAATGCGTCATCAGATTTTCCTTATGTATAAGTGTTTTATATAAATATTGTCCCATATCATGAGTGACAATCCTTTGATGAATATTTTGCTCTTTGAGGTTGTTGAAACGTTTACCGATCGTGTTATACTAATTTATCTTAGTTGTAACGGTCGACTGTGGTCCCGGAAAATGTTGCCAGAAAGAAGAATTCCTTCAACTTACAAATAAAACCTATCCGGATTATCGTTTTCTTCGTGGTTACCTTCATACGGATTTGTTATGTTACATTCCAATTATATATGTTAGAGTAAGAATGTGTAAACAGGATTTACGTGTAATCACTTAGGTTTATTATTGACTTATTATAGACTGTGTTTTGAGAATAATATAATCATGAAATTTATTGATAAAACTATAATATCAATTTCCCTTTAACTTTTTATAACAAAATAAACATTTCGATTAGGCATGACCGCTAATTCACAACATTTTGATATCTGAAATACGTAAATCGCTACCCTACTGCTCTGGTTAATATAAATATGTAGGTTTGTCAATTGGGTTGTACGCCTTTCAAATATATAACTCTATCTCTGTTTGTTGGATTTCCTTCTGCACAGGGTGCAACTACTTGACCAATTTAGTATTTAAAAAACTGGCTTGAACCTTCTTATGACCTAACAAGAGTCCTTCTAAGAATTTTGGGCGCTTTGCTGACCTCCGTGCATCACTCAAGATCAAAATAGAGAGATCACAGTGCCTGTTTAATCATGCTAAAAAAAACTAGAAATCGATATACATCCCCATAAAATATATAGGCTTCAAATGACCCCAAGAGTCACACGGCTTTGTTTTGAGTTATATTCGGTATAGGCAGTAAATATACTCATAAATGCTGTATTTGATTTTTTAATATTTCATTTTTTGATTTTAGATTTATCGTTTCACTTTTTTAATTTCTTTTAATATTTGTCATTGTATAATTTTATTATGTGTGTATTATATGTGTTATATAAATGCAACTTATTTAAATATATATATACTTTCTTAAGGCACAGTCGACCATAACATATTCTATGAAATGTATTTTACTCTCTTGATGTTGCCTGGACATAGTATGTTAGACATATGTGGCAGACATATTTGATTTAAAATTATTCAATAATTAATATAAAATAAACTCAATAGCCGTGCGTGTTAAGGCGTGTTCAACTCTCAATGTTGGGGGCGCAGGTTCGAATCCCGAGAGGGGATGGTCATTTTTGGTCTACCACATTTATAAGATCCTAGGTTCGATAGACTAATTATAATGCTATATGCTTATTTATATCTTACCGGATGCAATTCTATCAAACCATAAAGGCAAAAAAAAAACATTAAAAAAAACTCCAAAATACCTATCCATTCATTTTCCATATTTTTCCCCTGACTCAAAGAAGCTTTTTCCGACAAGTTGTCCCCATTCATCAAAGTCAATGTCTAATTAAAATTTATGGCAGATGCAAGCGGATCCAATAAAACCATCGTAGATACTATATTATATTTGTGTGTGTGCTTCTCCGCATAGAATAATTAAAGAGCCAGGAAGTAATAAAAATATGCTTTTAATTACATTTATTATTGCTCTTAAGGGGGAGAGCCCTGATGCAAGAATTGCACTTATGACGTTAAAGATGGACGTCGAATATTTATAGAGGATAGAAAGAAAGAGAGAAAGAGAAAAGTGCTTCGTCCAAGGAATAGTGTACTTATTTATGATGATGCCTTTTCCTTGGGAGGTATTGAACGTGAGAGGCCTTTGGGCATGATGCTAGGAAGAAAAAAATGATATAGAAGAGCTCTTCTTTTCATAATTAGATATAATTATGCCTGCATAATCATTCAAAAGAGTGATATATTTATTTAAAGAATGATTTAAGATGATGTATCAAAAATTAAAAAAATATACAATGAGTTTAACTTTGTACATAATAATATTTTTTTTTGGCCAACAGGCATCATTGTATATTTCAAACAAAACAACGAACAATAGACATATTGAAAAAACAAAACTTGAAATAATATTTGGGTAAAAATCATTTCTTACGACATGACTCCTTTAAAACTTAATGTGGAGTTACACCATTGTTAAAATCCCGAAAAACTCGTTGCATGATGCACTTCTCTTGCATATAATACATGCTGTATTTTTGTAATTATAATAGAATTTATAAAACGTTCATCGAGTCCAACATAAAAGGCTATAAAGTCATTTCTCTTAGGTTGATAAGAACTTAAATTGTCGATCGGGAACGGATTATATAAAGGACCAAGATATGTGCAGTCATATAAAAGCCTGGACTCATTCTCTGTACGGCAAAAAGAAAATTTACTATGGTCTTGCGTAAAAAAATGTCTCGCACTTCGAGTATACCAGAGAGAACACGGTATTTAAACCCATTTGAACTTAGTATATATATAATAATAATATATGTTTAAATTATTATATAAATGGTAATAAATTTAGTACGAAATATCTACGCCTAAATTGTCTGAGGAATTATTTAATAAAGTACTATTATTACAGTTAGGAAGGCCATTTTTACTGTAGCAACACAGATACATAATTCATTTAAGAGTGATATATTTAACTATAGATTATAGGGTATGATCCTATAACTGACATTCTAAGCGTATTACAAGAAAATATATTTCCCTTAAGTATTATTCGTATTTATATTGCCAATTATTATATAAATGCCTTTTATTGCAGCTTGGATCACCACCGTTTTGACTGTAACACAGTACTTCTCATTATTAGGTCAAGACAAAATATAATGATCAAAAGATTACTCAAGATTGCGTATCATAACATAAAGGGTGCTTAGGTTATATGGTTTAATTTGTACGCTATTATGTTTATTATGGTATATATTCAAGGATTTCATTTCATCGAACCAAAAAGTAAAATATGTTTTATAATTCTTAAAAAAATTTACTATATTATACCAGGTGGCAATTAAAACTGAGGACAACTCTTTACAAACAATAATTTTTCTAAATTGAGAGGTTTGGATAATACAACTTTTATAAGACTTTTTATACACTTTTCCTACTGTGTTACAACATTTTTGGGAAAAAAATTTGAGAAAATTTTAAATTGCAATATGAATATTGAAAAGGGGACAATAACTGATCAACAAATAACTTTAATCTAGTCAGCGGAAGTATTGAGATATTTGTTATCGGAAAACTCTCATCGCCTCTCAAACAGGGGATGGATCTTTCAAGCGAATGACGATGGTTTTTTTTTAATTTATTTCAAGAGGAGATCAACCTTTCTTTATATATCTCTCCCTATATTCAAAAAATGGAAGGATCATGCCTACATTAAGGGATCAATCCATATGAGGAAAGGATTTTTAGGTCTCTTTTTGCAGTATGTTCATGAATAAATATGTATGAATAGGAGAACCAATAAAAAGGATTTACACAGGAAGAGATTCCATCAAAAATTTATTGTTATTATTTACTTTTTGTTGAGTTTAATTGTTATTTCTAATAAGGAATCCTGTTTCAAAAGGATTCCATGATGTCAATGGGTTTGAAGGATATCGTCATGGTCTTCTTCTTGTACATACATACGTTAGTTGATTGAGCTTATCAATACAGTATACGTACGTGAGAAGGACTTTTAAGTATCAAGAGACGTACCCATCCCTGATAACGAAGAGTAAGACAAAAAATATACGCCACTACTATCAGATATGCCTATTTTGAGGGAGGGAAACATGCGAGGGACTAATAAAACAATAATACTGAAATATAAGTAAGACATTAAAAGCTCATTTAATTCATATCAATATCTACTTTCCTTAGTCAATAAGCCTTGATACACAAAAAGGTATTTATTTGATTTAGAGTTTATTGGATGCATCATGGAATAAAATGCTTTTATAGATAGATAGAATATATATATATATATATATATATATATATATATATCATGAAACGACCGGGACACTTTATTTCACCGGGAACTTGGCCAGGTCTTTAATATATTCGTTCTTTTGTCATTCTGAAGGTGACGACGTTATTTAGAAAATAATTTTTTAACAAAAAATACATTTATTTTTTTAATATTTATAAAAAAACATTTAAAATTATTTTCTAAAATAAAACGTTGTCATTTTCAAAATGACGAAGGAACGAATATATTAAAGTCCCGGCTCGGTCATTTTGACACTGGGCCGTTATAAAAACAGCCGAGAAACGGGCCGGGTACCTGTCGTTTCCTGATATATATATATATATATATATATTATATATATATATATATGTTTACCTTGTAAAAGAAGTTGATTAAAGAAACAATATTACTTAAATAGTAGTGAACGTATATCTTTTATCATATTTTATGAGGTTTCTTTTTCACCATTCCAGAAGCAATCAGATTGATTGTGTTTTTCCATATTCCAAAAGTCAGTGTGCCAGTTTTTTCTCCTCATTTTTTAATCCTTATTCATATTTCATAGTTTATTTTTACAAAATGTATATAATATACAAAAAATCCAAAGGTAACACGATAAAATGACACACAAATAAGCATTTTAGTTTAAAATGTATGCATGCAGATTAATTAAAACAAGTTTTATCGACACGATAATTACTTCAGACACTTTTTACATAGTATTAGCTTGTTTCAAAATATCTAACAAATAAATGGTTAAAAAAACACTCTATTAGCATCTAATAAAACTTTGAAAAGTATTGTTCGGGGGTGATTAAGACATAAACATGTGTATATTCAAGTTGAGGCTCAATCTATGAATATTTTATTTAGACCAATACTCAAACGATTTTGTTTAAGCTTTTATTTAATTTATTCCTTTCTTTTTATTGATTGTATGTTGCATCAAATCATGATATTTTGTCATTCACTAACACAATTGTAGATACATTTTTGATTAAGGTGGTTTAGCAATGGAGGTTATAAATTATAACAAATTATATCAATTACCTAGATTACATAAGCCCCTGCCAAAGAAATAATATATATAGTGCATCAAATATTAATTAATATGAAATATATTTCAATTTATTTATACAATTATGAAATATTCTTCAGATACGATATTATTGAATCCATGTCCTGGTCAAAGAAAGAGAGATGCAGAGTCCGAATGAGATCTGCCCTAAAATTGGAGTAATTGAAATGGAACAAATAGCATGCAATCTTGGGATTATCATCTCTATCATTATATAAGTGCCTTCCTCTAGAATTATTTATATTATGCGTTTCAATAAATTTTGTAGATAAACAAATTTTTTTTTTATTAAATTATACATTTTTACGAATTATTATTTTAGTATTTCATAATGGAATCTATAACAACAAAACCTCCTTTTTTCCTTCTAGCAGCCTTCAAAGAATAATGAAAGGTCGATAGGATAACTCATGTAGGCTTGAGAAGGGGGCATGGAGTAAGTGATTTAGTGTCTGACTGCTGACCGGGTTTTTTCGAATAGGATTATCATTTAAACCAGGGACATTGTTGACTGTAGTTCAGTGGAATAATTTGTACTGGCACTTATTTAATAGGTTTTAAATGGCACCAGCAGCATATTGACAAATTGTGGTTTCGAACCAAGGTATTATTTGGCCCATGGAGTCCACATATCCTCCAATTGGCGTTTAAGGTATCTAATATACTTTCCAATGGAATATAGGACCCCGTGGACTCAATTATATCTTATAGGGCATCACAAAAGCTTCTTATTGTGGTCGTCCAAATGCAAAAGGAATGATTTT
>CP045903.1:10468746-10502030 GCA_013387185.1 Caligus rogercresseyi
AAGTGCCTTAGCGATATCTTAAATGTATTGTCCATACTCTATTTGCCCATTAAACAAAATTAATCGAAAATACAAAGGGAATATGTTTGTTTGTTTAACTTCTAGGTAAACCCCACCCCACCGGAGCTTCATCCGGTATCAGCCGGTAAAAGTTACTTAGAGCTAAGATTTTTATTATAGAATAATTTGAATTTACAAAAATTATCAAATATTTTCAAGCATTGAGCTTCACTTGGTGTCTTATTAGCTTTGGACTCCTCATCGAGCTGATACATCTCCTTTACGGTGCGGGCACAGTCAAAATGAGATGAATCGGCGTTTCCCCCTCCTCCTCCTTGCAGAGGCGACAAGTTGAACTTTCTGCTTTCCCTATCTTGAATTGGTGACTGTTAAGACTAATATGGCCGCTAACAATGGCCACAATATTCATGATTTGTTGTCTTTTGAATATATAAATTTAGTTCTCTAAAATTGGCTCTCCAATAAAATCTTAGAATGTCGGCAAGTTTTTAGGTTTCCCCAGTCTTTTTCCAAAAATTCATGCTGCTCTCACGTAGGGCACTCTTGCATTGACACATAGAAATTGGGACAGTGACAGGCAATCCTTTTAAAGCTCCTTCCTTCGCTAGAAAATCTGCGAACTTGTTGGAATATTTTTAATATCTGCTGTAAATGTTTAAATTCAAATTGAATTGCGATTATTAAATGTTTACTCTAATTTAGCAACACTAGTTGTAAAATTCGGGGTGCTGTTTGAAAATTAACAACATGCACCTTATAGTTTCACATAAAGTATAAAAGTGCCCATCCAATATTAAAAACAAGAAATATATAAATAGTATAAATCCAATAACGACAAATAAGAAGGAAATAATTGCAAAAATTCCCATTTAACATTTTTTAAATATATATTGGCTATTCTAATAACCCAAAGCTTAATAAACTACCTCAAAGAGAGGTCAATAAGAAAATACTTTTTACAAGTATGTACATCTTATTACAAATCAGTTTCAAGGAAACTCCTTATATTGAAGGAAGAAATAAAGGTTCACTTTTTGCATGCTCATCATTGAGGATAATGGAGGTTATTGTCACTGACGGTAAGAATTACAAAAATAACTACTGCGAAAATATCCTTAATTACCTTGTAGCTACTTTTGTGAGTTTGACAATATAGAACTCCAACAATACTGCAGCCTCTTCTGAAAACAGGGATGCCAAAGCTTTATGGAAGTGATATTTAGTTTTTTTAAATAGCACCATTCAAAGCATTTAACCATTTAGTTATATATAACAGGAACTGAGAAGGAAACGAGTTTGTCAAACCGGGCCGAAGCCGTGCCAATTCATATAATAAATAAAAACAAAAGCAAACTAATCATTTATAGAGGCTGGGTTCAACTGGGCATCCTCTAAAAATCACCGGGCACAGAGCTGTTTTAATCTTAGCGCTCCGGTTCTTTGCCTTAATCTTTTATTAGTTATATTATATGAGCCGGGCAGCCCAAATCAGAATAACACTTTGACGGTTCCACTTATACAACCCGCATAACTTGAACAAATCCCAGGATAAGGGTCTTGTTGCTATGCTTTTTTCAAAGTTATTTTTTATCTTTATCAAACACCTCGTGATTGAACAGAAAAATAGGAGTTGACCTATTAAACATCCCTGCTTAAAAGAATGCATAGTTTTGTGTTACATATATTTTAAGGGTCGTATATTGTGGGATTTCTAACATATTCCATTAGATATACTCATAAGGCATATGCTCACAAATTACTTTTATTTAGACCAGGAGTCGGCAACCCGCGGCTCTTAGAGCTACCTTTGTGGCTCCTTGGAGCTATTCCAAAAACGTTTGAAATCGGGAAAAAGATGGGGTAGGAAAATATATTGGACCAAAATGTGCACCGTATGACGGTTATATAAGGAATAATTTTTTTTGCGGCTCCAGACACATTTTTATTTTATTTTTTTGGTCCGTTATGGTTCGTTCAACCTTTTGGATTGCCGACCCCTGATTTAGACAATCATTATGGAGATAATTAATCACCATCACCGCTTTGTCTAGATGACCAATTGACTGCTGAGGGCCTACAGCAACTATATCCAGTGGTAGGTTACTCATCAGAGATTATTTGGTTGTCAGGGAAGTCTGACGTCATATAACTCCATTGCCAATCCGGAGTGAAATGTACAGTTTGGCCAGTTCCAATTGTCAATAAACCAAAATGTTAAATGCCAATAACCTATTAATATGTTAATAGGAGCATGTCCCTTATTTATTTTTAATAAAAATAAAATATATAGTATTGTGAGCATTTATCATGTGAGCATATGTCTACATACCCCTGCAATGATATCGGTGTGGCTAGTTCCAATTACCAATAAACCATAATGCTAAATGCCAATAAACTATTACTTTGTTAAATGAGAGGATTTCGATTTTTAATAAAGATAAAATATATAGTATTGTGAGCATTTATCTTGTGAGCAATTGTCTACATACCCCTGCAATGACATCAGGCTATATGAAAATCATTTTTTTAGATCATGTAAGGCCCTGAATGGCGCAGACGTTGTATTATGCCTCTTTGCTTGCTTAGCCGTATTTTATGCAAAAGGGGAAACAGCGAGGAGGAACTAAAAGCCTATACAACCTCCTATGTATAAGAAATGGAGGGGGTCTTGCAATAAATAGTAGTACCTATAAGAAGCAGAAAAAGAAGAAGCATAAAAACTCGTTTGGAGGTAGGTGATTTCTTAATTCTTTTTTGTCTTGCTCCCCTCCTAATTTATGAGCCTCAATTAACAACACATTCAAATTAATTATGAGGGGCTTTAAGAATGAAAACAACAACAACAACAAAAAACAACAATAACAATGAAAAACAAGTTGTCGCAGGAGGCATAAGCAATGGAAACAGCGGGATAAGAGGTGATGGTGGCGTATTGCTATTGTGAAAGGAAAAATATATATATATTTTAACGAATTATTTTATGTATTTTTATATAACAAGAAGAGGTGGCAAGGATATTTATAATAATTGTAGATTTGTTTGTTTTGTACCATATATTAGGTTGTTCTTATTTTTTAAATGTTTGAAATGTTAGCAACATTGCGGATTTTCTGTTGCTTGGTGATAAAAGAAGACGACATACAAAGTTGAACAAAATCGGTCAACATTACGGGGTTGCTCAACGAGGTCAAAGTTTTAAATATTTAGTAAAAATATAGTTTTCAGCAAATTTCTTGAAAATGGGGGGCGTTACAGTAGTTTGCTCTTGTTTTTATTTATTATATGAATTGGCCCGGCTTCGGGCCGGTTTGACAAACTCGTTTCCTTCTCAGTTCTTGTTATATATAACTAAATGGTTAAATGCTTGGATTGGTGCTATTTAAAAAAAACTAAATATCACTTCCATAAAGCTTTCAAGAATTGGCGGAAACTATATTTTTAATAAACTTTTAAAACTTTGACCTCGTTGAGCAACCCCGTAATGTTGACCGATTTTGTTCAAACTTTGTATGTCGTCTTCTTTTATCACCAAGAAACAGGAAATTCACAATGTTGTTAACATTTCTAACATTTAATATAATAATATATATAATATATATATATATATATATATATATATATATGACTTGTTTATTTATTGTTCATTGGTTGTCGCGAACGATGAACAACGAACGACAAGGAAATTCCTTATCGTTTGTCGTTAGTTTTTGGCGCCAAAAAAAACAAAAGATTTTTAATTTTCATGTGACAAATTTCCTTTCAAAAAAAATGTTATCACTTTTTTCAGAAATTTCTTTTTAAAGAAAAACGTCATGAATTCATTCAGAAATTTCTTTCTAAAAAATACGTCGTCAATTTTTTTCAGAATGGTGAACTACAAACTAACGATGAACGACGAACGATTCAATTTAAAATTGACGACGAACGATAACTTTTGGCGAACGACAAACGAACGACTTACGACAATTTTTCACGAACGTCAACAAGTCTGATATATATATAATTTATGTTGTTCAAGTAAGTGGCTTGAATAGAAGGAGGACTTATATAGGATAACTCAATTTTCTTGACTGTGTTGCTCGTATGGTTTGATTACATTGGTATAAGTCACAATGGTGGAGGATATATAGAGTCAAACCTGTCTACAGTGTTCACTCAAAATTTCTCCGAAGAAGAACAAATAAGTCAATTACCATCTGTCTGTAGCGGATATCTATCTATAAGGCCCATTTTTTAGTTTCCTTTAGTGGCCACTACAGACAAGATATGTCTATATATAAAACTTAGTTATCCTACGATATTTAAAAGAATTGTATACGTCACGTAGCTCAACCAAAAATATCTAGGATTAAGCCATTTTTGGTTATTTGGTTCGAAAACATTTTGTTTTTTTAAAGCACTGCTATTTTTTGTACAATTTCAGCCAGTATTCAACAGGGCATATTTTGATACAATATATATATATATAATTTTGAAGCGTTACTAATTATAAAAAAATCCACTGTTGCCAAAAATATACAAAATATTCAATTCAAATGATGTGAATGAGTAAAAAAAACATAAACTCTTTTTTCATACTATAAAGTATTTCTAAAAATAAAAAAACACGATAGAAAGAATCTTTATGACTTTTTAAATTATAAATGGAGATTTAAAATTTTGGCTACAAAAATATAATGTTTCTTCTTACCGCTAAATTCGTCCATTTTTAGTATGGAAGATGTCGAAAAGTATTTTATCTTCTTTGAAACTTTTGTTGGTTATTAGGTAATGTTTTGAAAAATCTGTCAAATACCATGTAATAGTAATAAAAATACACAAACCAACAGACATATAAATAATATCAAAACTCTTCTGAACAGTTGCGTAAAGCATACAAATTGTGTTATTAATATATAGGAAAAAATACATTAAATTAGGAGTATTTGAGGAGCAAAGAATATGACTATTTGTATTTCGGCAGTTTTGATACATGTCGGTCCAATTAGAGATAGTTAAAATCCAGACAAAAATAATTAAGTCTTTGCTCTACCCATAACTGCTTTACTTTTTAAATCTTAAGGATGCTTAAATTTTTTAATAATATAAGCAATACATAAATATTTCCTTGTACCACGCGTCAAGAGTTTTTTTTATTTTATTTTTTTATTGACTTTATTCGATTAGAGTTATTGTATATAAACATGTATATATAATTAAACATTATAGTTTAACATTAAAACCCTAAACTAAAGTCATAACAGAATGAATCTACAAATAAAATATACAATTAATCAAAAGCAGTTACAACAATAAACCTATCTCTATCACGTAAAATAATACTTAAGACAAAACATACACAATTAAATAAAACTTAAAGAACAAACATTGAATGTAGAATTACTAAAGTTCATAAAAAATTAATGTTAAAATTTTAAATGTATGATTAAAACTCGATAAAGTTTTCCTCTCTAATTCTTCAGAAACCATTATATAGTCTTAATAGGCGTCTCAGAAACCGTAGGCTCACCTTTGAGCCGTTTGGGTAGAAGCGTAGAGTGTCTCCAGCGTAGCTCCAATTTGTCCCTGAGAGATCGGAGATCCTGACGGTGAGAGCCGAGTAACGGGCCGAAGAGGACATTAAAATAGATCTTAAGGCGTTTTGATCCAGGGGTTGAGCCGTCGAGAGTTTTTCTGCGATCATGGCCGGACACTACAGAGAGCAAACTCAATAGCTTTCGACTTAGAGTTGCCGTTGTTGGGATTGGAGGTTGTTCCGAATAGAAGTATGGTGTGACATATTTTTGGCTTAAATTCTTCAGATTTAACTTAAGGAATTGCCTTATTATGGTAAGAGATGGACAGCTGGAAAAGGCATGATATACAGTGTTGTATAATTTTCCACAATCCTTACAAGGAGTTGTGAAAAATAGCACTCCTGAGGATATTTGGAACTGAGCAGTGAAGCGTTTGTCATATTTGACTTTTTTAACAGAGGACATTATCCTATTTACCCAAGTTTTAGGAAGTTGCAGATCTTTTAAAAACTTTGACGCTATTTTATTTGCTTCCTTTTTGTGGGACTCTTCATAGGACATTCTTAAATGCCAGGGCATGGGAACTATATAGTGATCAACAGCCCTTTTTAGCTTAAAAGAGAATTTTCCGCAATTAAAAATAGACGATTTGTTTAAGTCATGATAAGATAAAATGTCCCCCTCGAATGCTTCAAGTTCTAAGATTTTGGGTTCCTTAAGATTTGTAAAAAAGAATTTCTTGTGATGATTTTCACGTATGATGTCTATTGTGGATGAAGAATAAAATGACGGTTGTCCTTTCCAAAGGATTCTTTGGGAGGCAGCTAGGGAAGTAGAAACCGTTCCACTCTCTGATTCATGGAGTCCGTACCAATCATGAACCAATTGTATGCAGGGTGCAGAGTGAAATAGGATCGCCATTCTTTTTCCGGATTTCTTGAAAGGTCTATACATATCTTTTTATAAATCTTGGGAATAATCGAAGAAAGGTTCGAGAGTCCGCCACCCATATAACACTTGGGTCTCTTTAGTGAGGGAATGTAGCTTTTATGGAAAAGTTTTCCTAGTGATATGTTTTCTTCCTCGAGTGCTTTCTCTGCCAGCCATGGAATGGCTGTTGCTTTGTAAAGCGTTGCTGGAACAATTTTGTAATAGTACAAATCGATCCTTTGTTGTAGGCTTAAATTTCTCCATTTCGATAGATTGATGTCTATTAAATGCTTCAAGGAAGACCAATTGCTCAGTGATGCACCATGTCTGTCCAAGTTATTCCCAGAATTTCCACTCTGTCTTTGATTTGAAGTGAGGCGACCTGAAGTCCTAGCGAGGGATTCCAATTTCCAATGGGGTGAACCGTTGTTTTTTTTTAAAGTTAATTTTTAGTCCTGATCTTGATTCATATTTTTTGAAATGATTAATATGACTTCCAAGCGTTTAATTAATTGCGGTTCTGTTTTTGCTTCTATATAGTAGGGGTAGGAGGTATGGGGTCATATCTTCAAAATATGCATTGTACCATTTTTTTTGGACCATTATGGTAAAAATAAGAAGAATCCAAAAAAAAAAAATTATGCCTTTTTGGCGGTTTGCCGCCCAAAAAACCACAAAAACGATATTTGGGCCCTGAGATACCTCTGAAAATCAAATATTGATCACTTAAGGCCGGTTTTCTGGTCCCAGGCAACCCCCAATTGCTATGAATGGTTATGAATACTTAAGGGGAGTATGGTAAATCATTGTTCCATCAGTTTTGGAGTGTTTGGAGTCCTTCAGGGCATAAAATTACCCAAAAGGGCCAAAAATTTGCCGCCCAAAAAACCATTTTTTTGCCCCCCGAGCCCAAAATCGACGTGAAATTTCTTGTGTTTGAGTGCAGGGCTCTTGAATATGTGAAAAATTTATCACTATTGTAAAAAAATATGTTAAATTGGTCTTTTTTAAATGTGAGTAAGACATGTGGGACTTATTTGAGCTGATCAGTATCCTTTTTTAGAACAGGCCTTGAAGTCAACACACAAGAAGACCTGCTGGAGATGTTTCCTCGACTCTACAAAGATTTGTTGGATGGAAAGATGGACACTCTTAAAGATTATGTTGTTCATTATCCCCATGTTAAAGTGAAGAAACCGAGTACTGATCTCGAACTTCAAATTTTGAATATGATGACAGTCGCAACAGCAGATGTGTTCTCGCTGCAAGCTGGTAGGGAATACGGTTTTGGAAAACACAGGATGAAGCTCCACGTGCCACTCAGCTTCACTTATTGTCACCAGAAGAAAGAGACAGGTTGCCCACTAATAACCTTGATTCCGAGCGCCAGCTTTCTGTGTTTGGCAAACGTGCACCAGTTGCAAAATTCCGAAACAAAAAATTCACAGCGAAAGGTATACGAAACGACGTCACTCTATTTAAGTCCCAAACATTTAAAACTGAACCATGCAAAAATTTTAATTCCATTGTGAAGATCCTCAGCAACATGGAGACGAGATGGGTTGCAGAACAGAAGACCTACAACACACAAAGAATACTAGCCAAGATTGAAAAGGGAAAAAATCAGACGAAATACACCCAGAAATGTTTACAAGCATGCAAGAGCTGGGGTGGACCCGCAACAACAGTGGAGGAGCTGAATAAGATCCTCCAGGAAAGGAGTGATACTGCTGAGAAGATTTTGCGCACAGAGTTGTCTTACTACCGCGACACCCACAAAGCTGATGTAATCCAACAGCCAGATCTGTTCAGGGTCAACAATATCAGTTCCGATGATCAACTGCTGAACTTCTGTGCCCTTCTGTCTGGAAATGATCCTATGTCTGGTTACGTCAATCTCCCCTCCAACAAAGATGTTCTTAAACTTCTGCCATCGTGCGAAACAAATCAGCCAACAGGAGATGAAGATGAAGAGCGTATATCAGTCGGCATGATGTATATCACTCTCGTATCTGAAGGTGATGTGAACACTTGGTACCTTGCAGTTTGTACTGAGGAATGCAGTGGAACATACAACATGGATTTCTTACAGCGTGTGGACAAAAGTTCTAACTTGATATGGAAGCATCCATCAAAACCTGACAGAGCAACACTTCGACCAGAATCGATTATTCAATGTGTCATTGATGGTGATTGGGATGTATCGAAACAACGGAACATGACTTTTACCTTGAGGAACCACACCTATGTTGACACACTAGTGATGGATTGTACATAGTAGTGTCTTACTTTCATTAAAAACACTTCTTAGACTGTGTAGCATTTCTCCTCAGCTTTTACTAAAACTTAAACTCAACGTATTATCTGCTGTTTTTGCAACCCTCAAGTGAAATGCAGTGAAATGGGAACTATTTTCAAAGTTTAAGAGTATATATAATATATTGTAGATTATTACATTTTGTCCACAGATGTCTTATTAAAATATGCTGAGAACTTGATTTTATTTTACTTCACCCAACTCATCTTGCTTCAGAGCTTCAGGCAGTACTGGAGAACTTCTAAGGTCCTATACAATGAGTCCTATCAGTCTGTTTATGGTAAAATTAGGCTTATTTTGGCCCTTTTTATGCCCTGGAGGACCCCCAAAACCCATAAAATACTGGAATAATGCTTTGATATGCTGGTTTAAACTATATGCATCCATTCATAGCCATTGGGAATGTCTCGAGACCGCCAGAGTACTCAATAGCGGGATAATACAGATTTGGGGCAAATTTTCGGTAATTTTTGGCCATTTTTGGGTAATTTTATGCCCTGAAGGACTCCAAACACCCCAAAACTAATGGAACAATGATTTACCATACTCCCCTTAAGTATTCATAACCATTCATAGCAATTGGGGTTTGCCTGGGACCAGAAAACCGGCCTTAAGTGATCAATATTGATTTTCAGAGGTATCTCAGGGCCCAAATATCGTTTTTGTGGTTTTTTGGGCGGCAAACCGCCAAAAATGCATAAAATTAATTTTTTTTTGGATTCTTCTTATTTTTACCATAATGGTCCAAAAAAAATGGTACAATGCATAATTTGAAGATATGACCCCAAAATCATGCCATACCTTCTACCCCTATATATAGAGAGTAATATCGTCTGCATACATATCTATGATATGTTTACAGGATCCGAAGTCAATCCCACAACCTTTAATTTTTTTGCTACCGAATCACTGAGATCCTTAAGACCAGCAGCAAACAAAAGAGGCGCTGATGGACAGCCTTGACGACAGCTTCTTTTCAAGGCTATGGCTTCACTGAGGAGATCACCCATAGTCACAGTTGACGTCCCATTGAAAAGAAGTGCTCTTATTGGATTGAAATACTTTTTTGGGAGAAGCTTCTTTACAGTTTTCATAATGTGCCCATGGAGTATCGTATCGAAAGCTTTGCAAAAATCGATTGCAATTATTGCTCCGAACGAGCCTCTCGATTGTGAGGATTATATTGCAGTGTGTATGTTTTTAGACACATCCGATATTTTCCTCCCCTTAAGAAATCCTTTTTGCTCCGCCCCCAATTTCATGTTTAAAATAGGCTCAATTTCCTGAGCAATTATACCAGACAATATCCTGTATGTCTCATTGAGCACCGTAATAGGCCTCCAATTGTTTATATCGGTTGGTGTTCCTTTTTTGGGTATTAAGACTATTCTCCCTTTGGTAACAGGATTAGGGAGTCTTCCCTTAAGCTCCATCTCTTTTCCAAGTTCGAATAGATAAGGAACCACTTCATCGACACATTGGGTAAAAATTCCTCCTCCCAAACCATCCGGTCCACTGGCTTTGCTATTTTTAAAATATTTATTTATATAAGTACGTATAGTCTCTATAGAAAAGATTGAAAGCTGTCCACGTCTAGAGCGAGGAAAATGCACTCTTTCCGCTTCAAAAATTCTTTGAAAACGCTTGTGAAATCTTCGAAGTATTTCTGTGGGGTCCGTAATTTCTTGACCATGCTCAATAATTTTAGTAATAAATGAAGCTGAAAATACATCCTTTTGAAAGAGTTTCTTGAGTCTAAAATTAGCATTGGATTCCAACTTGATTTTACATTTAAAATCAACTTCCTTAATTTCCATGAGACGATATAAGTTGGTGGTGTCAGAAGTAATTGAACGTAAAAATAAAGACCCATTATTTAAAACTTCTTCGATTTCTTCTTGGAATGTATTTGATGCTCGGTTGTTTTTACGAATAAAATGAGATGTCAAGGACTTAATTGTATTAGTTAAAATAAAATGATGTTTCCTAGCGTTAAAAGAGGGGTTAAAACGATAGGTTAAAAACAATTTCATTTTCTTAATAAAAGATTCGTCCATGATTAACCATTTGGGATTCTAAAACGCTTTTTGGGTCTAGAGTATTGAATATCAATAAAAATAGCTTTATGATCAGAGCTTGGTTGGGGTCGGTATCGTGCATCTTTGAACAATGTCAAAATTATAGGAGGAGCCAAGGCCAAATCAATGTGCGAAGATTTATTACCAGATCTCCACGATACACTATCATTTGGATTTAGTTTTTTGATGGTGTCAACTAATCTTAGTTCCATCATTAATTTCGACAAAATTTGTTGATTTGGGTATCCTGTTCTGTCCATGTCTACATTAAGGTCTCCAATCATTAAATGAGGATAAATATCGTGCTTACATGCATTAATAATGGCCTGGAAGAAGCGTGTGTACTTCTTATTGGGACCATATGTGTTTAGAAGATAAAATCCTCCTTCTTTTGTGGGAATAAAGATCTTGTGCCATTCATTTACGGACTTGAATTCCTTAACCAATTGAGGATCTCGAATCCGTTTAGATACCAGAGAAAGAATTCCGCGGTGAGTACCGTCACCCGTGAAGAAGCTGTGGTAATCTTTTGGGGCACACAAAGTGCAAGATATTGAGCAGGACGAAGATGTTATTGATCTTATGTCCTGTAGGCACAATATATCAGGGTTATACCTCATTAAATGTTTCATGAGAGAATGGCGATTTAGTTGATTTTTTCCTCCCCTAGTGTTCAAAGAAATTATCTTTCCGATCCCCATACTGAGTTTTGGGTCGAAGAGTACGGTTGTGAAAAGTAATCGTCAATTATTTTTTGTTTTAAGGATGGCATAATGACAGTAGTAAAAATATATGGAATAGTCGGAGACTATTTCTTTTTTACTTTACTTGGGGTCTGGCCCTTTTGAGGCGAGATCCCAGAGATGGAGGAATTTCTTTTTGATAACGACCCCGACCTTGATCTTGAGGGTAGAATAAGGTCTGGATTGATATGTGATTTTATAGGTTTCATTCGGGATCTTCCGTGAACACCCTCTTCTACGATTGGTTCATGATCTACCGGCAGTTGAGGCATCTCAATCGTCTCTTCAGTTGCCTTGTCAGTTGATATAGGTAAAGCAATATTTGTTTCCAATGAAACATCATTATTATTTTCTATGTTGGTAGGGTTATTAACTACATTTGAATTATGCTCAGTAATGTTATTTTGAACAACCTCTGTAACTTCTACAATTGGGGGTCATCATTCGAGTCTTCAATACTAACTACTTCGTGGGCTGGCTCAGAATCGCCCGTATTTTCCGTTTGAGGGTCCTCTGTTAGAGGAGGAGCCGAATCGACAATTTGACCACCGTTATCACTTGCCTTATTTTGGGCAATGAGCTGTTTTATTGCCTTTTTATAATCCTCTAATTAATTCTAGCATTATTGCAGGAATGCTTAGTATGACCAATGCCAAAGCAATTTTGACACTGAAGCTTTGATCCCTTAAACTTCAATCTTATGAGTAGTCCCTGTAAGGGGACAATCTGGGGCAAATTATTAGGGTCAACAATCATTTCCACAATATAGTCCCCGTCTCTCCATATGTCTTTGTAGCTTCTGTATTTCAATTCAGCCGCTTCGTTCGATGGATTTCTTTTGGGTAATGGTCAGTGACCTCCCCGAATTGCTTCAGCCATTCGGCTGCTTTTTCTTCATCTATTCTTTTAAAGGTGTTGATCAAAGTAACAGCGACCTTTTTTTCAGTTTGTCTCTATTTTGTCGAGCCCTTTTAATCTTAAAGTGACGTTCATGGGTTTGCCAGAAACAGTTTGAACTCTGAATGAGTGTTTTTCCTTCAGCTCTACTATTCTTCCACGGATATCAATGGGATGTTTCGTGTAGAAACAAGCCTGGTTGAGGCCAAATTTGGGGTTTGCCCCAGCCAGTTCGTGTTCTTTAAAGCCAAATAGAAGGGCCATGTCATATATATCCACATGTCGTAACCTTTCAACGCGGAAAGTGGGATCTTCATTATTTTCAATGAGGACAACAAAAATCTCCCAAGAAAATCTTCATTCCCAATTGAGAGCTTTATATGCTTCAGTTGTTGTTATTCCCTTCCCTTTCTTGACTGCTCTAGAGTAGAGGGGACGGGTATGCTCCTCTTCAGGAGGCTTGTCAGGCGGGCGTCCTGACATCATTCAAATCAGCACGTTTATTAAAGGGAAAAGAAATGTCTTCTTTTACCTTAAAAATGATGTAATCGATATTGACTTTGTTCTTCCAGACCAAGGATTGATCCAAAAGGGGATAAAAAAGCGTCCTCAGAAGTCCTGGAGATCCAAAAGAAATCCCGAAATCCTTAGGAACACAATGCACTTAATTTTAATTTAGAAAATTACATAAAACACTAGCTATAAGAGGAGACGTCCACATCTTCTCTTCTTTTGATTATTATCGAAAATGATAGTAATAATTTATATATTATTTTATATAGCCTGATTATATACAAATTAAATGGGTATTTTATTTGTAAAATATCGATAGATTTACTAATGATAAAATAGAATAACAGAGATTCTTATTAATTATGGCATATTAAAGAAGAAGGTCGCCAAAAGGATTTTTAATGACGTCACACCGTCAAGTTGAAGAATAATATTATTTCTGATTACGTTACCGAAATTATGTTGCTACAATATATATTCTTCATGTCGTGAAAACGATAATAAGATTACTGATATTTAAAACTTAACCCTTCGAGCACCGAACAGCTTCGAACCTGCCCAGTCAAGCAAAATTTAAGATAAAACTATTTGCAAAGTGATGGCACCAGAAATAAATAAAAAATGTCATTGATACACCTTTCTCATTTTACTACCTACCTAGCATTTTATCTCCGTTTGTGTGTTTGATCAATTTTTTGACCCCCTTCCTATCAAGATATTTCAAATCTTATGAAGGGCGACATATGGGCGCCGTAGGCGCAAAATATGCGAGTATATATAATTAAATTCTACTCCAGAATTATGAGACATTGGAGCTCAAAGATGATCCCGACTTGCCGTTCCTTTATCCTGTGCTCCAATAACCTCTGTGGACTGCGAAAGGGTCTTCTCCAAACTAAAGTCTCTTTTGTCTGGCCAGCGAACCAGATTGACAAAAAAGGCATGTAAAAGATATGCTCACTCTTTAGTGGAACAATTATTACATGACATAATTGTATTTATTTAGAAAATACATTATTTTTCACTTATAAAGGCTTTTTTTTGCTCATTTAACCTTTTTTCGCATATTTGATCGCATATTCAGTCATCTTTTTCTGCATATTTCTGGGCATATAAGGCAATGTTTTTGTTCCAAATTCCAACAGCCCTGCTTATTAGTTAGTTATAAGATGAAATATTATTTCCTCCTTATAAAATTCCCATTTATATCAATAACTTTCTTTTCCCATTCGATCAATATAGTTTTATTATTATTATCTAAACTTATAAATTAAGTAAGGGAAATTACACACTCTTCCTCCGGCTATAGGGACCATCCATAATTCACGTAATTGAGGTGAACCTTCCTCCTTTGATATAATCTATAAGTATAGCATACGATGTATTGAGCTCATAAATTATGTGTAACACATAAAAGATAAAAAAATGCCGCCTAGGCTTACTTCAACCCTTCTACACAAAATTGCTTTTATTAGGTTCATCATGAGTGCCTATTTACATGATTATGCAGGAATGAATCAAAATATAAATTCGTAGTATATAGAGATTGAAGAGCCTTGATATATTGAATATATAAAGATTTGAAGGAGATTTGAAATATACGAATATTAAATAGAAAATGTATTGAAACTGTAATTCCATGTGAAAATATTTCCAATTATATTGTGTTAAATTTTAATATTATAAAATAATTATAAATTTTTTCCATTTTGGCTAATATATAAGCTAAAAAATACCTCTATTTAAATGCTAAACCACATATTTATTAGTACGAATACCTCAAAAAAATTCTGGAACGTGATTTGATTACAGAAAAGGTGTTTTGTTGAACATTTAATCAAGGCTAAAAATTCCATATTTAATAATATTTCATGTATTTTCTCGTGGGCTTCGATCTATGCCATTTTACGAATTATTTAAATGCTGTAAGATCACTTTGTATAATTCATTAATATTATAAATACTTAACGCTCAAGGGGCAAAGGTATATTAATTTTGTTTGTTCATAGGAGGCGATATAGGGATCATTTCTTGTATGATATGAAGTAGTAAAATAGTGAAAAAATAGTTACACTTGGTAAACATATTTTTTTGTAAGTGGGAGTTTGACTAAATATTATAATTATTCTTTAATTATTATGTGAACTACATACATTGACTAACAATCTTTTTAGTTATGGTAAAAATCATTTGAATTTTTTGTCGTCCGATACTTTTATCGCTGTTCCTTTTCAATGGAATCACAACAATATATGAAACTAAATAAATATCATGGAATCTTTGAAACGTTGTTCATTAAAAAAACGCTGCGTAATTTAAAAAAAGTTCGGAGAGGCACTTTTTTCTACCCAAATCTCCCCTTAAGCTGTATTTAATTCCCTTGATACCTATATTTTAAATATATAAACATGCTAACAATATTGTCGTATTCTTTTCTAGAAGTTATTGCTCAGTTATATGAGACTCTTACATGCTTAATTGACTGCGGTTTACAAATTATAAATATACAAAATACATAGTCTATATAAAACAACAACTTAACCTGTAGTTGAACATAAACCACAAATTATATTTACATATTTAGGGCCGGGCGTTACCTTTGTTGGAGATTGAATTCTTATGTTATATCTCTCTAATGAAAGATAAAATGAAATGTTCAACTGCTTGTATTGTATGTATAGTCATTCCTTGGGAACAGATCTTGGTAACCCTTCACCAACTTTTCCTGTATATAAATCCGCCTCAAATAATCAATGTATATTATGTTGAGATAATATATTTGTATTCAATCATATATAATATACTTTATAATTATTATATATATACATCCATATTAATCTTATATAGAACACATTTAGAAAAAAAAGTGACCAAGCGACTCAGTACACATCATTAGTCCATATTCAATTCACTCACAATTTGATATTATATAGGTATGAAAGACCGCATCTTTTTCACAGATACATCAACTGCATTTAACATGTAAATACATATATATATACATGATGAATAGATATATAATTATATATATATATATATATATCTATATATATATATATATATATATATATATCATTAGGGCTGTTCTTATTTTTCAAATGTTTGAAATGTTAGCAACTTGTGGATTTCTGTTTCTTGGTGATAAAAGAGGACGACATACAAAGTTTGAACAAAATCGGTCAACATTACGAGGTCGCACAACGAAGTCAAAGTTTAAAAATTAAGTAAAAATATAGTTTTTCGCAAATTTCTTCAAAGTACTATTTTACTCTGAAGCGAACAAGTCATCTTCTACAGGCGAGTGAAGTTAATTGATACAAAAAAGCTATGAAATAAGCTAACAATAGACACTCCATTTTTTCCTTTGTTTTTACTGAAAACTTTGTTTTATTAAAAAACATCAAACATACGTCTGGTAGTAAATTAGATTTCCTTTAAATTAATAATTATGATTGAAGTCTGTAACGTCCACCATTTTGAAGAAATTTGCAAAAAACTATATTTTTACTAATTTTTAAAACTTTGACCTCGTTGTGCGACCTCGTAATGTTGACCGATTTTGTTCAAACTTTGTATGTCGTCTTCTTTTATCACCAAGAAACAGAAAATCCACAATGTTGCTAACATTTTAAACTTTTGAAAAATAAGAACACCCTAATATACATATTAAGACTTGTTGATTTATCGTTCATTTGTTGTCCTTGTCGTTCGCGAACGATGAACGACAAGTTTTTGACGAACAACGAACGATAAGGAAAATTCCTTATCGTTCGTCATTCGTTTTTGGCGCCAAAAAAAAAGACAAAGATTTTTAATTTTCATGCGATCAATTTTTTTCCTAAAAACAAACGTCATCACTTTTTTCAGGAATTTCCTTCTAAGAAAAATGTCGTCAATTTTTTTCAGAATGGCGAACGACAAACGAACGATGAACGACGAACGATTCAATTTAAATTAAAGATAACTTTTGGCGAGTAACATTTTTCGCGAACGTCAACAAGTCTGATATTATATATATATAATTGATGTATAGTTAAAGAGATAACATTTTCATCTTCATATCATTGTGTGCTTTGTCTTCCCAACTACGGAAATTTTCATAAAAATCGTTATTCATCGATTAATTAATTCTTCCAGACTTTTTATCTATATGAAACCAATATATACGAGTAGGAGGAATCACTCAGTTATTTAAAAAAAATATCTGTGAAAAAATGTCAAAATTATTTTATTTAAATAATTAACACTATATTCTTATTACGTCACGTTATACAAGTTCATACAATCGAAGAGGATACCATGTATCATCACAGTAAAACAAATATCATTACGAAACATTCGTCATGATATAAAATTTGTATTTACAATGAGACCCAAGAGTAAACCCACTACTATCAGACCGTAGATCTCAAGGAAACATTTGAGTTCTCACAGTATATTTAAAATAAAATATATTCACGTCTTTATTATTTAATCCATCATAGAGACCCTCTAATACGTACATACCACCATGGAATGATAAGGCAGACGATATGGCGAACTCCCCCCCCCCCCCCCCACCTCTTGTCTCCCGTAAATAAATCAAGACTTTGCAAATATGTACACAGCAGATCCACTTTGATTCATGGGTGTCTCTTAGCCAGCCTGTAAAAAAGTACCTTTCTTATCATTAGCCACAATAAATCTTAAGGCATTATTTTAATTTAAGTCATACTCCCTTCCCGACTATAATATTGACTCACCAAATGCTGATAAAATCAGGGAAGCTTTTAAAAAGTTGCCTAAACGAATGGCAATTCGCTTGAGTCTTTTTTAACTTCAATATATCAAATTTGTTATATATATGTTCTTTATTTGAAAAGCTCTAAGTCTTTTCTTAAGCAATATATTAGTTGGTTGTGCCATCATCAATCATTTTTTACTTCTTCCGATAACATCATTAATGATGTATTCTCGAGTGGTGAAAAAACTGTGTAGAAGTATTTTTATAACTTACCCCAAATAATTTGCCTGGAATAAGCCTTTTTTCTTGTGAAGTTACTGATGCATAATGTTTTGATGTTTAAGCTACCCAATGTAATATATAGCTTTTAATACCGGTTGGCTACAAAGTCACTTTATATATTGGAGAACTACAAGTTATGTATAGATAATTTTTTACGATATCCAAAAATTTGCGTTAAGGCGTGTTCCACTCTCAATGTTGGGGTCATTTTTTATCTAACTCATTGATAAGATCATAGGTTCGAGTGACTAACTTTAATGATATAATGCTAATTTATATTCAGTCGGATGCAATTCTATCGAACATATAGGCAAAAAAATAACATTTTTAGCTATTTTTTAATTTGTAGAAAAACTATCAAAATTAACAATATTTAAACAGAAATTATATATTTTTTTTCTTCAAATTTTACATAAGTTGACTAACATCATCTAATTTAAAAGGCACATGGCAGTATTACCTGAGTTCTGGCCAAAGTATGTCAAGAGAAACATTAACCCCTAAATGCAAAATATGCTTCCAGATTGGATCAAAAATGAATATTTTTATTCCAGCTTCTTTATAGCCAAACCTGGATTGATTCATCACTTTTAAAAATTATATTTACAAGTGATTTTTTTGTTGTGTTTTTACTAACTGGAGATTAATAAGGTTAATATCCGTCTCTTCATCCAAAGGCAGGGTATGTAAAAAACCAAAATTTTGAAAAATCAGAAAAAAACCCCGGTTAAAAAACCGGTTCTACCGTGGGTTTTTTCGAAATTCGGGTTTTTCATTGCACCATTAATTAGCTAATAGCTAATTATGGTTTAATAAAAACCCGAATTTTGAAAAAACCCACGGTAAAACCCATTTTTTCGCTTTTTTCAAAATTTTGGGTTTTTACATACTCTGTCCAAAGGGGATGATAAAAAAAACTCCAGGCTGAGATCCATAAGAAGACTAATTTGTAATACCAACAAGAATTCCGTTCGTCTGTTCGTCGCATACCTGACTTCCCCAATCGATTAATTAGATATTGACTATATTTTCAATGAACATTTTTAAAGATTTAGTGTTTTTAGTGTGGGCATTCCCGAAAAAATCAGGATCGACAAGTTTTTATTATTCGTTAAAACCTTTTTTTGTTGCAATATCTTAATATTTAACAAATTAGCAATTAACCAAATTTTCATTTGTAATAGAGGTACAGAAAAAGTCGAATCATTAAGGGATCCATGAATTTACATGTTTAACGATCTGCTGGTTTAACTAGCAAATGCCTTGCAAGTCAACCAAATTTTCTGTGGATGACTTTTAGGTATTAGGTGGAACATTTTGTTATTCACAAAAAATTATTTTTAATGTTTATATATTAAAAAAAAAATTGTTCGTCTGTTAGACCATTTCCCTGACTTCTCTAATCGATTAATTAGATATTGACTATTTTTTTGGCTTGAATTTTAAGGGTTAGGGAGTGTTTTAGTAGGGCATTTCAAAAAATCATTATCAACAAGTTTATTTTATTCGTTAAAACGTTTTTTTGCGATATCTTAATATTACCAAGTAAGCCATTAGGCAAATTTTCTGTGAATGAATTTTAGATGTTTCTTTACAACATTTTTTTTGTCCTGGAAAATTCATTTTTAATGTTTATTTTATACAAAATAAAGGTTTTCATAATTTCTTCCATGTGTTAGATTTGACTAAAATATATAGAAAGATTTTGGACTGTTAAGAAATATTTTTCTTAGTAGAAAAATTATATACTGATTAAAAAATCATTTATTGGTTTGATCATCTGTATACTTATTTATATAGAGATCAATTTTTCTATAGAGAACTTTGAGGTGCCATGGAAATTAGGTCAAATTGGACACTCCCGAAAACCCGGAGCAACGTCTGATGCATCTGCTATTTAAAATATGATAAAAGTTATATATTTCAAGAGATCCACGCCGTTTACTATAATCATAAAAGTATCTACAAAGACATATCTACTTTAGAGCTTTATATGAATAAAAAATCCATCAACTCTGCTACAATACAAATTGCCTCCAATCCACATCATTATATCCCCCCTCTCTCGATACTATCCATGATATCAAGTACCAGGACTGAGTCATATAGAATGCATAGGAAATTGTCATCGCAGGGATTTGACTTCTCTGACAGGTCATTAATTAAAAATGAATAAATGAGCAAGGGATCCAGAGAGAGAGGAAACATCATTAATCAAACAATGAGAAAAGGAGGAGGATGAATTGCTCATGCCCGGTTATCCATTGCGCTATACAAGATACAAGCTAGGAGAAGGCACAAGAAATGCACTCTCTCTCAGGGAAACTCCACAAAAGGAAGAGTGTTGAAAAGTATTATTATTATTTATAATATTATTATCCTATAAAGAATCTTCCCTATTTGGAAAAAGAAATAATAAAATCATATTTAAAGCGCTTTTATGATTCATACGAATATGTTAATGCTGCAATGGCGTTCGTTTTCTCTTAGATATTCAGAATTACGCAACTAGGAATAACACACAAAAAGCTCGTTTTCGTTTTATCAATATAAAATTACCTTAAGTCGATAATGCCTTGCAACAACAACTTAGTTGTCATGGGAATAGACAAAAGGGATTCCTGCAATTAAATGTACAGAGAAGTCGTCTCCGTGTGTACTGCTTGGACAAAAAGTGTTAAACTGCAAAATTTTATACAGTGTAAAATAAAAACACTAAAATTTCATACACAAAGAGTAAAACTATTCAGGGTAGTTGCGAAAATGAACATTGTACTTCATATTTACTGCCCTGAAGAATAATCTTATATAAAAGGACAAATCATTTAGGATTGGTTTAAAAAGCAAGATGTCTTCTTAAAATCCTATTGATAGTGCTTATGTAGAGCTTCGATCTTTCAGGAACACCATTTAATTACATCGCCAGCCCATTTTCACGTTGGCGCTCCTAAATCCGGGATTTTGGTGGAGATAGCAGCGTAGCGAGCTGAAGCACCAATCATGATGGGTCTTAGGTCTTTTTCGACTACGTAGGCATTTGTCGTAATTTTTAGTGCAATAAGATTTTATATTTTGTTATGTACATTGAATTGCTTTGTGATTAGGGTTTTTTTGAAAAAATTTATTATTTCTAAAGAGAATGAGAGCTTTTAAAATATTCGGAGATATATCGACGTTTCGAAACATGTTTAGCTTTAAAAATCTTTAATTATTTGAAGAATGGGACAATCGGCAAATGCATGTAAGATATTATTTAATAAAAATCATACTTTTTAAGCCTCAAAAAATATATTTTTTTTATTACCAAAACTAAACACTTTTCTATTATGGCAGCCATTTTAAGATTATAAACGTCATAAATAACTCTTTCAATAAAGCATATTTTTCACCTCTATTGAGTATACAATTTATAGCCAGTGAATATGTATTGTGTATTCGTTATTGTGTATAATGACAGGTTTATTCGTCATTAATATTTTTAGTGTAAAATATATCAATGTGTCTTACTAAATAAATTGGCCCTCAATTATTCCATACATTGAAGTATCTACTCTAATGTTATTATTTTATATTTCCATTAAAAACGCAATTTCAATCCTTACACATCATTAAAGAGTCTGAGGAATTTGCTAACAAATGTAACTTACCTGAAAAAGAGAAAAGTCAACGATTATTAATTTATATATAGAAGCTCTCAAACAATGATGGTGGATATATATTCTACGGAATATTAATAGTATATTTATCATTATATATATTTTATTTGGACTACATGACTTCATATATATAATAAGTTTCAGTTAATAATTTAGTTTCTATTAGACATTTATTAAATTCATATACATATGTAAATAACAAAATTAAAAAAGAGTTATATAATCAATATATATCGTATAAATTTCCATTTGATACTTTTTCCACGTCTTTTTAGTGAGAAATATAGAAGAATCAATTAAGGATATGTGTTTTTTATTCATATAACGATACATTTATTATTAAATATGTATATTTTGAGAATTAAAATATAAATACATCAATTTAAAGATATTTCTTTCTTGCCTCTTTATCAGATAACATATTTATATTTAAATAAATTGTATGCTTTTCGTACTTTTGCAGGAAGATAGCCATAGAATGACGAATGGTCTTGGATATGTACACATATATAGCCATTCAGCATTCCTGTGAGTGTGTTTATGAAGGGGATAAAGTATAATCCGGTTATCGGCAACTGACATTATTTCTTCATTCTTCCAACAACAAAAAAAGAAGATCTAAAGCTTATTCAAGGAGTCTCTTGCATCTAAAAAACCGGAGAGAGAGAGACACCCACCTGATTGAAATCTTTACAACTTCTAAATTGACATATTACTTTTTTTTGCATCAACACATCAATGATAAATCTGAAACACAAATAATAATTGCTATAGATACGACTAGAAGAGTTTCTTATATAATCAAGATTTACAAATTGTTTTTTATATTATGAACAATTTTATATTAATTATGCTGAAAGAAGTCGTGTAAAACAAATGGCTCGAAAATTTGTCTTGTTAAGATGTTGGATTAATTTAAAGTGTCTTAATGAATAAATAAAGTTTGTTTCTTTAGCCCCTAGATCAGACATATCTCAAGTAGATCACTTCGGTATCACTTGGTATCAAAGATAAAGTTTTAGGAATGTTAAGAAATTTAATTTCGCAAAGAAGTAAAACATTTTTTATATATTTATAGTTCTATTTAAACATTAATTGTAGCTGTACAAAAAAATAATAAATGGAAAGAAAAAAGTGTGTTGTCATAAAAAAAATAATTCATTAACTCGCTTGTGTTGACATAAAAGATCTTTTGTTTTATAATTTTTTTATTCAAAAAAAATTTGAGAGAACCTATCCGCTCTACTTAAATATCTAAATAACACGTATTAATTATTACCTCCGCTGAAGGAGTATTTGTTTTCACTGGCGTTGGTTTGTTTGTTTGTTGGTTTGTTTGTTTGCCAGCAGGATAACTCAAAAAGTGCGGAATAGATTCGAATGAAACTTTGTGGAGTTGTTGGAAATGCCAAAAGGAACAAGTGATTAAATTTTGCATCTCTGAGTGCTTCTTTAAGATGCAAATGAGCTAAATACTAATAAATATTTCAAGTTAGCCTACTCTGCCAATAGATGTCGCTGTGCTGTGCTCTCCTCTTTGATGACGTCAGTTTCTTTTTCTTTCCATGTACCTCTAGATGTAAACAATAAAGGAGCAGTATGTAGAGTTAAAGGGACAGTGTGTAGAGGGTTGGAAATGAAAAAAAAACCAAGTGATTCATTTGGTGGGGATCGGCGGAGGTTTGCACTCTCTGAGTCCTCTAGTTTATATGTTTTTTCAAGAACTCATAATTTGAAATGACGTCGTAAAAGGCCTACAAGACTTGGTTGAAACCCATAAAATCCTTAATCGAAACATGTAAAATAGAAATAGAGACTTTTTTTTGATGTCCCGAAATTACAGAAAAACACGACCTCCAAAGCTATGTTTTATTGTACATGGATTGCATCTCCAAACTGCATAAATTGACAAAACAGAACCCTAAAGTGCCCATTGATGGCATCTTATTTAAATTCATTTTTCTTCAATCCTTAAAAGGTTTAAATACATGAGCAAACTAGAGGACTCAGAGAGTGCAAACCTCCCCGATCCCCACCAAATGAATCACTTGGTCTTTTTGTCATTTGCCAATAGATGTCGCTGTGCTGTGCTCTCCTCTTTGAGAGCACAGCACAGCGACATCTATTGGCAGAGTAGGATAACTTGAAATATTTATTAGTATTTAGCTCATTTTGCATCTTAAAGAAGCACTCAGAGATGCCAAATTTAATCAATTGTTCCTTTTGGCATTTCCAACAACTCCACAAAGTTTCATCTGAATCCGTTCCGCACTTTTGAGTTATCCTGCTGACAAACACACCAACCAACATACCAACGCCAGTGAAAACAATACCTCGTTCGGCAGAAGTAATAAATCCATAAATATATGTATTTCAACTTGAAAGTTGAACCCACGTTTTAGGGAGTGCGATAGCTCAATGCGTTAAGGCGTGTTCAACTCTCAATGTTGGGGGCGCATGTTCGATATACTCCCGAGAGGGATGGTCATTTTGGGTCTATCTCATTGATAAGATCCTAGGTTCGGTAGACTAACTTTAAGCTATAATGCTTATTTATATCCTGTCGGGTAGTACAATTCTAATCGAACCATATTGGCAATATAAATACATATAAATAAATAAATAAATATATATATATTATATATGTGTGTTTAATGGCAGTGACATATGGATTGAAGCATCTTTATATGGCATAGTTGTGGTTTTAAACATTAAGAGTTTATTGAGCTTATAGTTAATCATAATCACATGACGTAAATGATATGCATTTTCCTTTCTTACACATTCTTATATATAATCATATATATTATTGAAGATATATATTAAGTGAGATTACTGAATATTACCCCTTTAATAATATGCATCTTTACAATATATTAAAATACTAAAAAGCAATACTGCACTCCTTGTCTATTAATTCCCTTTTCACGATACTTCTGGCAAGCAAAATTTCTGTTAAAATTTTCTATTGTATGTGAAAGCTGACCTTTTTTGTACTCTTCTCCGTTATCTTCTTCCATATCAATATTTATACAACATGTATTGCATTTCCTATCATTTAAGATTCATTGCTCCTAAACATGCCAATTAATATATTCCGCCAGTAAAGAGGGAGAAAAATTACAAAGTTGACCTCTTGCATCTTCTCGCTGGGGAAATCATTCATGACTCAATAAAGCTTCTTTTAATCATAATTAACGATAATTATAGTTAAAAAGAAGGTGGATGGATGAAAAGGTAGGAAATAGTAATATATTTATTGAACCAAAAGTAACAGTGATACTCATCGGAAACGGAAAAAATAGTTAGGGATTTTAGCAAAATATAAATTTGAAAAATGATTGGTAGAAAGAAATGGAGAATGAATATTGATATTAAGTAGTTGCCCTTATGTTTTAAAACATCTCTCACGGCTGTTAAGGATAGACCAAGGTCTGTATAATAAGGTCTGGGCAATACAAAAACAAACATGTAGCAGTGTGACTACTCAATGACGTCACTGGAGAACGGTTATATCTATCTATATATATATATATATATACCTTAGGGTGTTCTTATTTTTTAAATGTTTGAAATGTTAGCAACATTGTGGATTTTCTGTTTCTTGGTGATAAAAGAAGACGACATACAAAGTTTGAACAAATCGGTCAACATTACGAGGTTGCACAACGAGGTCAAAGTTTTAAAAATTTAGTAAAAATATAGTTTTCCGTAAATTTCTATAAAATGGTGGCGTTACAGACTTCAATAATAAATATTAATTTAAAGGAAATCTAATTTACAACCAGACGTATTTTTGATGTTTTTTACTTAAACAAAGTTTTCTTAAAAACAAAGAAAAAATGGAGTGTGTAATGTTAGCATATTTCATAGCTTTTTTGTATAAATTAACTTCACTCGCCTGTAGAAGATGACTTGGTCGCTTCAGAGTAAAATAGTATTTTTAAGTTTAGTAAACCTTTGGAGATAAATCCAAAAATGACCTTGGTTGCATTCAGTACAATCTGAGTTTATATAATATGATTCAGAGCCTGTAGTGACCTACATATAAGAAATCGATTATGAAAAAAATAAATGATAATGTGTTTCTTAGATTTGCGTAAAGGTATCCTCTCAAAATTTTACTTTGTCTCTGACGCATACATAATCCATTATATGCATCATTTTGTACGCGAGATATGTTTTTTAAAATACATATAACTCTCCACTTACTAAATTGACATGATTAAGTATACCAAAATATTAAAGCTGGTTTACCAAGCTTTCATTTGATATGTTTGGTGTTCTAAAAATCGCTATACTTTAAGAGAAATAAGCAAATACATTTTGCACATACTCTCCCAAAAAAATTGATCTTTTGATATGAGAATATACAATTACCGCTTGGTAACCACTGTTACCTGGTAAGTTTCAATGCCTATAAAAAGATATTAAAGTTGCAAGACTATATTTAATCAATCAAAATACATGAAATATTAAATATTAATATCACAGAGATATGTTTTGAGATAATTGAGTTATTTTGCTCAAATAGTTCTGAGGATTGCAGTTTATTATGCGCTAACATGGAAAACAGAGGAACCATCTCTTTAAGTACAGGAATTGTTATGTTGCTTTGATAATATACGAAACTTTTTAAAGTCTTTCAAAACAGTGTTCTTGACCTCTCGTACTTACTTGATCAACTTTTGAGGTCACGTCATTCATGTATTTGAATGAGGGATGCTCTACAACTTTAATTGACCCAAAATGATGATAGGATTCCGCTTCATGTCTATTATATATTTATATATAAACATAGTACCTTCCCATAGGCCTCGATTTCATGTCATTAACGAGTTTTTTAACGATCTTCTTCAATAGTATTATGGATTAAATAAAACAAACTGTTTAACTTAGGAAAAGGATGCATTTTTTGTCATCATAATTGGTGATAGATGGATTATCTATCTATCTATCTATATATATATATATATCAGAATGGTTGATTTATCGTTTATTTGTTGTCGTTCGCCGTTTGCGAACGACGAACGACAAAGTTTTTGACGAAAGACGAACGATAAAGAAATTCTTATTGTTCGTCGTTCGTTTTTGACGCCAAAAAAGACAAAGATTTTCATGGGACAAATTTCCTTTCTAAAAAAAAAACGTCATCACTTTTTTCAGAAATTTCTTTTTTTTTAAAATGCCATCACTTTTTTTCAGAAATTTATTTCTAAAAAACCGTCGTCATTTTTTTCAGATATTTCTTTCTAAAAAAAACGTCGTCAATTTTGTTCAGAATGGCGAACGACGAACGATAACTTTTGCCGAACGACAAACGAACGAAGAACGACAATTTTCGCGAACGTCAACAAGTCTGATATATATATATATATAAATAAATATATTTATATATAATATATATAAAGACATTTGTTTTCCTTCAGTGACAGCTAATACAAAGTATATTTAATTAAATATAACGTTTTCTTTGTTATATCTTATCATATGATAAAAGGTTATTCCAATAAAACCAAATATAAGATTTCATTGACAAGATTTATAACATTAAAAAATAAGTATTTTTGTTTAATATTAAATAATTTTATTACAAAATATATATTCACTTGGTTATTATTATGGTGGCAAAAAGAACCATTCATTTTTGATATATTACCATAAGATGTTTTTTATTGCATCAAATGACATCATTTAAACTTTAGATTTTAAAGAATGAAAAAACGGAGGGTGCTTAAGTATCTTACAGCATGAGATAAAAAACAAGAAGAATTTTCTTTGAGCATAATATTCAATCCCACACACAATGCGTAGTTTTTTATTTAAATTATGCTTTATGTAGTAAGAGTGTCTTAATTTAAATACTAACAATCAAAACGCTAATCATTCCGAAGGTCCGTGGGTTTTTGTAAACAAGGATGTAGAAAGGTTGTCTGTAGCATCATTCATTATATTTCCTTCATTTGAAAATAAACTTTCTATCAATCTACTTAACAAATATTTGGTGATTATTTAAATAATTTCCGATCTATACAATAACTCTTTACTCAACTATAAAAGAGAAAAAATCCCCTCTAACTGATGATTTATAACAACTTAAAATGGCGGCCCCACTAAGTGAAACAACCAAGGTATATTTACTAGCAAACTAAGTTTTCGATTGAGGGTGTAACGTCATTAAAAACCTTTGGCAAGCGAAAAAAAGCATTACATTTTCTGTATTACGTCAAATACTAATAATTGACTTTCACACGCCATAAAAAATATCAAATAAACTTAAATTGTATTCCATATACCTTGAAGCAATTTAGCTGTCATGGGAATAAACGAAAAGGGATATGATGTCAATTAAATATTGAGTGCAGTCGTTACCTTATATGTTGTTTAAGAAAAAGTATTACCTTAAGTGACGTCATTTGATTTGAATTTCGTTTCTCCTTTTTCATATTCCTGAGGACTTGATCTTTATATTTTGACTGCTCAATATATATATATATATATGATCTCGCGACTCATATATATATATATATATATATATATAATATATATATATATATATATATATATTATATATATATCTATAATATATATAAAACAAATAATCGATACGTTCGTTCGTTCGTTCCCTGTATCTCCCGAAAGGTTCATTAGATCTAGACGAAATTTTCAGTGAATAGTTTTGAGAGCTCAGGAAGTGTTTTAATGGGGTTGTCAATTCCCGGAAAATTTCGTCATCGACAAGCTTATTATATTTCCAAAACGTTTTTTGGTGATTTTTAAAATTTACAAGTTAGATTTTGCCCAAATTTTCTGTGAATAAGACTGAGGTACTAAGACGTGTTTTTGTTTTATTGAGTGTTTCCTGGAAAGTTCGTTTTCTACATGATTACTTTAAAATATTTTTCTTTCTGTCCCTGTATGTCCCCCCAAATTTAAGTTTTTTGGAAAATAACAACACTTTTTTATATTGCAACATCGTGCTAATCAAATTTCAATAATGCCTAGAGTGGAGAGGGATGTCAATACCCAGCCTTAAGGAACAAAACGGAAAAATGGCAATGACGATGAAATGACGACTTTTTAAGGAACTACTTCTCTCGAAAATAACATATGCATTCTATGAACCGATTAAAAATACTTCTTCTTTCTACAATGTTTAAATTCCCAGCCTTAAGGAACAAAAAAACGGAAAAAATGGCAATCAAGACCCAAGGACAACTTTCTAAGGAACTGATTTGAATATGAAAAATCACATGTGATGACATCACTAAAATTAATCATCTTCTTTTTATGATGTTTAAATACCCAGCCTTAAGGAATACAAAACGGAAAAAATGGCAATGAAGAGCTATGGCAACTTTTTAAGGAACTGGTTTGAATAAGAAAAGTCACATCGATGATTTCACTGAAATTATTCGTGTGATTCCTTCTTTGTGTGATATTTAAATACCCAACCGTAAGGAATACAAAGAAAAATGGCAAGGAAAACCCAATGACAACTGTTGAAGGAACTGATTTTAATTTGAAAAGAAAAGCAATGACATCACTGAATTATTCGTGTGATTTTTCATTTTACGATATTTAAATACCCAGCCTAAGGAATACAAAACGGAAAAATGGCAAGGAAGAGACAATGACCACTGTTGAAGGAACTTATTTTATATGAAAAGTCACATGCGATAACATCACTGAATTATTCGTGTGATTTCTTCTTCTTACGATGTTGAAATACCCAGCCTTAAGGAATACAAATGGAAAAAATGACAATGAAACCCAATGACACTTTTTAGAAACTGATTTTAAAATGAAATCACTTGCGATGACTCACTGGAAATTATTCGTGTGATTTTTTTTATTTTTACTATATTTAAATACTACAGCCGTAAGGTATAAAAAACGGAAAAAAATGGCAATGATACCCCATGTCAACTTTTTAAGGAACTGATTTTATATGAAAAGTCACATGCGATGATTTCACTGAAATTATTATTGTGATTTTTTCATTGCGCGATGTTTAATCCCCACCGTATGGAATACAAACGGAAAAATGGCAATGAAACCCAATGACAACTGTTGAAGGCACTGATTTAATATGAAATGTCACCATGCGATGACATCACTGAATTATTCGTGTGATTTCTTCTTTTATGATGTTAAATACCCAGCTTTTTAGGAATACAAGACGGAAAAAAGGCATGAAGCCTTATGACGACTTTTTAAAGAATTTATTTTAATATGAAAATCACACGCGATGACATCACTAAAATTATTGGTGGTGATTTTTTTTCCATTCAGACTATGTGAAGTTGGAAAATACCGGGCAGCGCCGGGTAACATTCGCTAGTATACTTATAAAAAAATAATCCGTTCGTTTGTTCGTTTCGTACGTTTTTCGTTCGTACGTTTGTTCGTCGTTCGTTTCGTTTTTCGTTCGTTCGTTTCCCTGTATCTCCCGAACGGTCATTATATCTAGACGAAATTTTCAGGTGAATAGTTTTGAGAGCTCAGGAAGTATTTTAGTGGGGTTGTCAACTCCCGGAAAATTCGTCATCGACATATTATTTTATTTTCCAAAACGTTTTTTGGTGATTTTTTAAAATTTACAAGTTAGATTTTGCCCAAATTTTCTGTGAATAAGACTGAGGTACTAAGACGTGTTTTGTTTTATTGAGTGTTTCCCGGAAATTCGTTTTCTACACTGATTACTTTAAAATATTTTTCTTTCTATCCCTGTATGTCCCCCCAAATTTAAGTTTTTTGGAAAATAACAACACTTTTTATATTGCACATCGTGCTAATCAAATTTCAATAATGCCTAGAGATGGAGAGGGATGTCAATACCCCGCCTTAAGGAATACAAACGGAAAAATGGCAATGACGATGAAATGACAAACTTTTTATGGAACTACTTTCGAACGATAACTTTTGGCGAACGACAAACGAACGACGAATGAATTATACATATATATATATATTTTTTTTAATAATTAATGTATTATTAATACTTCTATATTATATCTGATATAGAACTACGTTTAGAAAAAAAGTTACCAAGCGACTCAGTACACATCATTAGTCAACATTCAATTCACGCACAATTTGATATTCATATGAAGACCCATCTCTTTCACGGATACTCAAACTGCATTTTATGCATGTTTAATATCTATTTTTTTTTGTTAATCAGTTCATGTATATCTGAATACTGATTTTTAGTACAGAGCATTTGAGTACTGTGAGAAGCAAGACGATCAAGGCTCATCAGAGCATGAGAGGAGGTTCTCATGTCCTTAGGAGCAAGGAGTTTTTATTATTATTATCATTGCTATTTGTAAACTTGCAATTGATCACAATGCCACGACTTACCTAAATAAGAATTGTAAGGGGTCCACCTGAATGCAGTTTGATCCTAAAGAGGAGAAGGGCATTGGAAATGATATAAAATAGGGGGGGGGGGAGATGGATTGAGTTGGGGGGGGGAGGGGGGTTACTTCCTAGAATGGGCATTTGTGATTACCTATTTTTGGGGGAAGGTCATATCTTGTTTTTTGATACTTTTATTGGCGCCATTATGAAATTTGTAACTGAATTCATATAAAATTATTAGCTTCACATTATTCTACTAAACTAATAATGTGATGGATTCGTATCTTTTAGTGATATTAATTATATATTTATTTTGTAATGGTATATTTTAATTATTTTTAAAATTGCTCTATATAGTTATGGCTAAGCCAACAGTAAGTGTTGCCAGTGAAATATGTCATTCCCATGGCTAAATTCGACATTTTTGTAGCATACTCACCCCGTAAATTTTATCAGGGTCAACCATATTGTAGTTTTTTTTTTGCCTATATGTTTCGATAGAATTGCAGTATCTGACAGGATATAATAGTATTATAACATTAAAATTAGTATATCGAACCTAAGATCTTATCAATGAGGTAGACCAAAAATGACCATCCCCTCTCGGGAGGGTTCGAACCTGCGCCCCCCACATTGAGAGTTGAACACGCCTTAACACACCGGCTATCGTGCTTGCCGTGCGTGAAGTGATGGTCATGGGACATGCAATAGTATAGGCATCCCTGGACATACTTAAACAACAAGAAAATCCACTCTTTTTTACTTCTATATCAATTGCAAATTGTTATGAATAATATCCGAGGTGGGGAAATACATAATTCATGGAAACAACCATAGGGAGATATATTTTACGCATATATAAATTTTACACTTCTTATTTGGACAAAGAGTTATTTTCTATTAACTGCTTCAGTTATATTCGTATATATTTATAATAATTAGTAATAATCTGACTCTTGGAAAGGAAAAGTCCTTATAATACGATTATACATATTAACACGTTATATCTGATTATTATTATTATCATTTAATGTCAAACCTGAGTTAGCGGTCGCTTGTGTATAGCTGCCACTCGTCCATTAGGTTAATTTAGATTTTGAAAGCACAATTTTCCCTTTAAATATATTTAAATTATACATTTGTTTAATTTTTTTATGTTTGATTAATTCTTTTATGTTTGATTATTTTATTATGTTTGATTAATTTTATTATGTTTGATTAATTTTTATTATGTGTTTTAATGGTGGTCGGTCTTCTCCAAAGTATTGATTGTAGACTACAATATTATTTATGTTTTTTACGCAATTACTTTGGAATTTTAAGAACTGAAATACTTTTTTAAACAAAATTCAAATATAATTATAATATATATTATAAATATTTAAATTATATATATATTACACCTTGCGATTGAGGTAATTAATTAGTACGAAGCCTTCCTTAAACAAGCTGCCACCCATTTCTAAGGGTGACTTTTTGGGTTGTCTTGAGTGACTGTTACAGACGGTTTTCGCTTATTAATAAAAGGAGATGAGACTAGACGTTTATTAATATAACGATTTCCATAACACCTCTGTAGTAAATTGATAGTTTTTTTGTGTTTGTATATGATGTCAGAGTTTTTGTTTCAGACAATAACAATAATATTAATAATTCCCTGAGATTATCTTGGTATGTATGTACAAACAAAAAAATATATGGTATACTCTTTTGTTTGATGCTTTTATTCAAGCACAAAAAAGGATATGTCTAACAGGTTGCCATTAGAAGGATGGTTTTTTTTGCCTCTCATATAATCAGTAAAAAATACTAATAAAACACGAATACCATTTGATGTGTTTAATGGTTGCGTGTTAAGTAACGTATAACAAAGATTTATCGATATATTCATGGGGAGCAAGGATTATTATTGAAAGTCAAGGTATGCCCATATTGCCATAGAGAGAAACTTTTCACTTGCTGGTGTGGACGTCATAAAAAAACTTCCAACAAGCGGTGAATAGCATTGATTTTTGAATATTTATTGAACACCAAATCATGGATTCTCCACAGTCCATTGCCGCAAAGGACTCAAAAGCCTAACATAAAGTCAAATTATTTTAGTCTATTAAATCTAAGATAATAATAAAAACAATTAGTGACCCAGACAAAAATGTTTGATATTTTGGGTTGGCAAGTCTTCTCCCTATTTATAAAAAGGTATATAATATTTGTTAAAGATTATTGATAGTAAGAACATAAA
>CP045903.1:10502130-10560469 GCA_013387185.1 Caligus rogercresseyi
AGTCAAGACGAGGAAAATAAAAATCAACGCCATTATCACAAAAAGTGTAGTCAATAAAATAAGCGAAAATAATGTTGGAGGACTTGGACGTCATGGCGATGTTACCAATAATTAATCTACACATCATAATTTTAACTATTTTTAACTATTTTTGCTGGGATTCATTTATGTTATATTAAAAATATTTTAAAGCTTTATTTATTGTCATGAATTACCAATTGTGTTCACTTTTAAATAATATTGGTCTTTTGTCATTTTTGGATCTACAAAAAGCATCCAAGACTATATGTTATAATCAATAAACAATATATCCAATAAAAATAAATATAAAATTAGTTATCTCCTACTAAATAACATAGAGATATAAAGATATAGAGAGCTTATTGGACTCGACAGAGAAATACGTCACTTTGTCAAGAATAAAGCTTGTTTCTCTGCTTTTGGAGGGAAGAGAAATACGTCATTGTGTTATGGTTATATCTCTATGATTATCTCTTATGATCAGCTTACGATGACGTAGTATCAATTGCTTTGTTTATAGTAGACACACACAGAAACAATAGAACGCTGTTTCTCAACTATTGAAAGGAATCAGCTCTCTATATCATATCTCTATGCTAAATAACTACTTTTCTCAGAACTTCAACAAATATGCTTTATAAAAATATTGGTCAAATCAATGACGAATACATTAACAAACAAAAAAGACCTTACCAAAAATAGAAAAGAATGTCGACACAGCATTTTTTTACGCACAATAACTTTCACATCACTTTTAGGTATAGTATATATATAGTATAGTATATTATATATATATATATATATATATATATATATATATAATAGTATAATATATAGCATATATAATCTATATAGATTATATATATTATATATCAAAGTCTCATAATGTATAATCTTATATTTATTTGATCAATTGTTTTTACGGGGGGTTTCATCACTAATACATACCTAGTTATTATTAACTTTTTGCAAAACTAAGAAAAAGTATATACCTCCATATTAGATTACGACCAATAAAAATATTTTTCTTGAACTTGACCAAGAGGATTCTTTTTTGTTTTCGTTTGCTTATTTTTATTTCATCATCATTATTCAAGGATGATTATATAGGTATTGACGTCTTCCTAGCTTAGTATATGAGCTCAAAATCCCTGCACAATGTACACACACAAAAAGTGTTGGTTGTGGGTTAATTCACTCTGTGCACTTTTTGATGCAGTGCCTTATTTCACGGCTGAGTGAATGTTTTTCTCTGTGAATGATGGAACCTTGAGCAGGGGGGGGGGGGGGGGGGGGACTCAGGATATGTAGTTAGTTTATTATTAAATTATTAATCCTACGATGCAAAGGAATCCTATTTTTGGGAGCATTTATTCGATGGATTAACACACAAAGACAGACTGTCTTAGAAATTGTATGTATGGTGGGGAGGATATGATAAAAGTGTATGCATTCTACAAGAGAGGAGATAAAGACTTCATTTAAAAGTAGGTAGGTATGCCTTGTCCTTCCTTGAAATAATGTAAAAAATGGTCCATTGGATTTGCAATGGAAGTTTGTGAATCAGTTGATGGCAGATGCCTTGATGTTAAAACTTTAAAAGCAAAAAAAAGGCGCAACTTTAATTGTAATCAGTCTTACAAAATAAAACAAGGCACAATACAAGGAATTGAAAAACTTAGAGGATCTTCAGACCCGAAATCTTTGTTGTTGCCTCTTTGTAACTATGAAATGGCCTGATAGAGCCCTGAACTAAGAGGAACTTGATGATCGGACGATTCGAGAAGAAATAGGTGGGCTACGAGAAATTTACAGAACTCTTATATAACATATAAATATTTTTTAGTGACCCAAAGTCAATGGTTTATATTGCTGTATATTTAACAAAGTTTGAAAATATTAAGAAGGTAATAGCATTTTTTTAAACGTATTTGTTAAATTTTTTAATGTATAAGAATTGCTCTGGTTTATATAAAAAAAAATATTTTTTACTTGTTCGTGCCTATTTGGATTACCTTTTTCGTTAAATTGATAACATTTTATATCGTTTTTTTTCATGCATCGGTAATATTCATTAAAATAACTTAATCATTGATGAATAATATGTTTTTTTCACAGTTACAATACTGACTTCTCATACTGATAATATACAAGGAACATTTAATTCAATGCTGTAAAGTATATATAAAAAGCACGTATATCAAGCTACATTATTATGATTTTAATTTGAATATGTCTAAATATTTAGTACATGTATATAGCATTATGTTTTCTTACAATAATTCGTAATTAATCAAACATACAATATAAAGAAATAAAGAGTTAAATAAATTTAAAGACCAAAACTTCTTTCCATAGAATAAAAAAACGTAATTTTATGTAATTCATTTTTTAATTTATTCTCCAAAATTTAAACGTTTCTGTCAGGTTTTTAAAATCCTGCCGGTAGTATTGAAGGTATTTGTAGGGAAGGACATATCAGGTATACACCCACGTTCATAATAAAGGCAGTGATATAAGGGATATTAGTTGAATGAGCAGGATAAAGAAGAACGGCTTCTCCAATCATTATAGCGTTGATATATTGAATTTGTTAAACATAATTATTCGTTAATTTGTTGCCTGTGCCCTCAACATTGAGAGTCTAGAGCACCTTTACACAGAGAACCAACACTTTTTAGTCGTCTGGAGTCTCACCTTTTAAAGGTAAAGATTAAATTCTTTAAAAATTATTACTGCTTTGTGTATCTTTATACAATATATATATATATATATAACCTTTTTTGTAGTGGCGAGATCAGATGGCATATCTATAGCTTGGCAATTATTTCATCGTAATAAATTAAATTCATGTCCGAAAAATAATTTATCCTTTCGGAACAAAACTTTAGATATATAAACAAACAAGAATCACAAAAAATAATATTCATATATATGTTAAAAAACTTGTAAGCTCTATACTATTATTTATAATGAACCAAAAACATGTATACTTTCGAGTACAACTTTTTATACAAGGATTGTTTGGGGAACGAATGTATTTGATACACTTATTTCAGATGAAGTAAGACTCTAATTCATTTCCCTGTAGAACATAGTGGAGATAGAGGTATGAAAAGTGGCTACGAAAAGGAGAACAATGGAGGCATAGAGAGTTCTTAAAACAAGGACTTTAAAATAGCCGTATAATAATAATCATAATATTAGGATGATTATGAAAAAACTCCCTTTAGAGAGAAAGGGGAATTGTAATAATATCATTCCTAGAGAGAGAGACCCACCAAGGTGCTTCACACTACAATTAGGATTAAAGGACTGTAAAGAGATACTCTGGAATGTTTGTTCCTGTGTATATTTAAAGTATATATTATTAGTTATAAAGTTTATAAAAGAAGTTTCAACACACACAAATATATACATTGTGCTTCTGAATTCAATAAGAAAATCTCACATATACAAATAGAAGATAAAAGGAAATTAAACTACTTTTCATTGACTGAAGCCCCCAAGTAGTATGATGCCCTTTAAACTATTCACTATGAGGTCTGGTGATTCAATATTTATTATGGCCCAATTTGAAGTTTACCTTTTAACACCTTTTTTCAGTCAAAGTTTTTATTTCATATTTGCCATATCAATACTGTGTAATATAAAAAAATACACTAAGTAACAAACAAATAAATAAATAAAACTCTTTTTAAACAGTTACGTAACAAAAAACATAAATGAGCATTATAGTTTAAATTTACTGTTAAAAAATATTATAACCTATATATAAAATGATAGTTTATTGTTCTTAAAAAAACGGGGATATTTTCTTAAAATCCTCCTCTTGGCTGATTCTATGAATTGAATGCTATGGCACGTTTCGAACAACGACATTTCCAATCCATTTCCAACCATCAGATGTTGCGTTCGGTATCTTAATTTATTGAGCTGAGACGCAGGCGGCGGCACACATGATTATTGTCTTTAGGTCCTCAGTCTCGATGAAAGAGTTTGTCATTTTTTTTTTTGCGATTAAGGACTTTATATTTAAAAGTGGTTTCAATAGCTTTGTGACATGGGAGGCATTATATTTACGTTTGTAGGCGCCAAAAAGAATATAGGCTTTTAAAAGATGGGAGGTAATTATTTATTTTTTCGCACACATTTAATTTAATAAAAACGCCTGACACCTTTTTAAATTGATACACAAATAATTTGTTCGAAAACTATGTATTCTTTGTTCAAACATATAAGGAATATATAAAAAGATTATACACAATACATTTAATGCTTAATTAGATATTATCAGTGCATAACAGAGTTATTTCCACACACCAATACATATTCATTGTGTATATGAATTTAATAAGAAAATATTTAATATACATACAAATAGAGATATATGTAGTTTTTATCTCATTTCATGAGTTTTTATTCTATGCAGAGTGGTTTTTTATTAGTCGTTCTTATCAATGAAGTTCTTTGTGTCCTTGGTAAATTATTGTTATAAATAAACTTATATCAATAATGTGTTGATGAATTGTACTCGTTTCAACAAAAAAAATTTTTTTTGTTTCACAATCCAAATATGTGCAGAAGTATATAAAATCAAAGCTAATGGTACAAATATATATAAAATGGCTTTTTAGTTATATTTTTTTAATTCAATGTAAAATATGATTTCTATACAAATACGTGTTTTAATATAGAGGCATTAAATTTTATCAGACATTGCATCTCTATACAGACAAAATTTGTCTAGAAATTGTTTAGAAATGCTCCTTAAATTTTATATGATTCAAAAATCTTCATAATGGAAAATATTTTATAATACTCGTACTTAGATCTGTCAAAAATATACAGTGCTATTTCTGATTGTATCATCTGTAGCGGTCCAATAATGAAAAAGATAATGGAATGTTACATATATTTAAAAAGCATTTCGACTTCTTTCAAAGGAATAAAAGAATGATGCACAATATCCTATCTATGACTAAAAAGAGCTTTGGATCTTACATATTGTGTAGGAGATGGTGTTCAATGCAGTGTATCCAAAATAATAAATAATATTTAGTTTTTTGTTATGGTAGCCCGCCTTTGTTATCGCAAACCAATATATTTCATATTATCATTTATTGTGTATTGGAAATAATTTTCTACGGTTTTCATCCCCAGTCGAAGATACTCAGAACCGCCTCCAAAGCAATAGCAAGTTTCAGAACCTTGATTGCATACATGAATATTTTATGTTAAGAATTCAATTGCCAATTGTTGCTTTATATGAATTGATTTTTTATATGTTTTTGATGTAGATTTATATAAAATCACTGTCCGTTCAATCTTTTAATATGTGTTTTTTTTCTGTTTTTTTCCCATGTGGATCCAAGTTTGCAAACTTTATTTTTTGTATTTTATGTACTATGTTCGTTTTTAGTTTTCGTTCTCTCTCTGTAAATAAGGATAAATAATATATATGTGAAAAAAATTATTCATTTATTTTTTGATATTTTTTTATCCATGAGAATATGAAAAATCACAATAACACTACATTTAATGCATCGAACATAGGACCTCTTCAATGAATGTGATAAATATTAATATTCCCAAGGCATACATAATTTAAAACTGTTTATGCAACTTGAACAAAAATATATATTATTAATTAATGCTACTATATTGCTACTTTTATTGCAAAATTTTTAGCAAAATAAATATTGTATAAATATATTGTTTTGCGACTTTATTCCACTTAACAACGAAAAGCAAGAATGGAAATCGACTATATATATATTTTTATTTTTTAATGGGTCCTTTATTTAAAAATCATACATGAATTATATATATTATGTTTTTTAATAGCTTAGAGCTATCAAAAAACATAATATATACAATAATAAATAAAAATAGCTACAGGGGTTGTGATTATAAAATCATAAATAAACATTGTAGTTAAAATTAACCCTCTGAAGCAAGACCCATCACATCACTACACATCATAATCTAATTATATATAATGGAAGTGAGTAACACAAAATAGAGAAAACAAATTTTGTAAATAGTATTTAAGAACATCTTTTATTGCAGGGCTCCCTCGATGATGTCATTTGAAGTCCTTTATAAATAGTCTACAATGATTCTCAAACGAGAGTAAAAATGACAGGACCACTGAGGAAAAACATCTGACATATATATTTAAACCCTAGTTGTAATCATTATAATTTCAGGTCCTGTAAATGACTTGCTGTTGGTATTATCTTACTTGCGGTAATTGTACACGGCTATATATAATAATTAATTCTAATTTTAACAATCTTACTTATATTTAATATATATATGTATATGTTTGTATGGGGTATCCCCATTCTCCACCTTCAACCCTATTATTACATAGGAAACACATCTACATATAAACACTTTTATAAACATGAGAAGGCCTTGCCAAAACGCATGCCACTTTTTTTTTGTTTTCTCACACCCTCCTAAAGATAATTATTAACCAAAGAGGGTTAATTCAAAGACATGATCCCTAAGAGCTCTTACAACAGGGAACATGAAAATAATAATTCATTTGTGTAATAACCGCAAAAAAGACCTTGCAGTTTACATGTATATACAGAGATAAATAAAAAATGCTCCAATGAATTTTATAGGACCTTACATTATTTATTTATAAGTAAAAATAACAAAAGGGAACCTTATTTCGAACATGATTGGTTGAAGGATGTAATAAATTATTACTTTGATTTTAATTGTAAAATCTGGATATGATATGTTGAATAATAATCGACTATTTTGGTTCTATGGTAGTTATATGCAGTACGTTTGTTCAATGAGAATATAATGTAGGGCTCTAGCATTTATTGAACATCTGGTTTACGATTATGTAATTTATAGAGCTAAGCGTAAATAACGCCATTTTAGACGTGAATGTCTCATAATATACCCAAATACAAATATATAGGCTCACATAAGCCTATCATTTTCGTTGATCAAATGCTTGAAGTCTCCTAATATTCGTATTTATTCAGCGTGATGAATAAAATTTGTCAGTCCGTGTTACGTTAATATGGTAGTCAAATTTCAGTCTCTCTCTCTCTCTCTCTCTCTATATATATATATATATATATATATACCGAAAAAAGTGATGACGTTTTTTAAGAAATAAATTTCTGAAAAAAGCGATGACTTTTTTTAGAACGGAAATTTGTCCCATGAAAATTAAAAATCTTTGTCTTTTTTTTGGCGGCAAAAAAACCGACGAACAATAAGGAATATTTCTTATCGTTCATCGTTCGCGAACGATAACAAATGAACTATAAATCAACATGTCTGATATATATATATATATATATATATATTATATATATCATTTGTTTACAAATCGAATGCATCTTTATAAAATGAGGTTATCCCTGATATAAAGTTACATTTCATTGGCTATATGGGATAACCATGATATTGCTTTCATGTTCTCATTATATATATTTACAGGATTTGTTTTGGTTTTGGAAAATAATTATTGATTTTTATGTTGACGCAACACATATTTACATAGTCTTCATTGTGCTCTATGATTTTTTTTCTCTTTTCTTACTTATAATCACCCGTTAGACTTGTACCTAGAGGTACACGTCCTTATTATCATAGGAGTTCAATAAAAAAAAATTATGAAGCATTCAATTTTTCACTAATCATAGTCCCCAGACCAATGATGAAAAAAAGTAAAATAAATAATTTTTCCTTCTGTCGTTGTATTCATTGTATTTTGTACTTACTAATAATAATAATAATACAGGGGTACATTATGATGAAAATACTTATTAAAACTATTATTATTGCTGTGTTTCATCAAGTACCCCAATAAATATAATGGATAATTCGTTTCTCTCATTTCCTCAAATTGCAGTCCACTGACATGCATAATGACTGCATATTATATATGAAGGCCCATTCTCATAAATGAAATGAAATAGTGCCCTCAGTTTCTGCCCTCATTCAACTTTTTACCTTCCACAAAATACATTTATGCCGACGGTCAAAACATTTCGTCCCCAAGCCATATGTTGGAAGGAAGATATTTCATCATAAGAGTGGAAAAATGTCGCGAGGATTGTTGCTCTGGTGAATGGACATATTGGGCTAAACCATAGAGATATATAGGTATAGAGAGCTTATTGGACTCTTCAGAGAAATACGTCAGTGTGTCCACAACATAGAGATAAAAAGATATAGAGAGCTTATTCCCTTCATCTGTATCTGCGTGTCCAATATAAACAAAGTAATTTGACCTACGTCATCGTAAGCTGATCATAGAGATAGAATCTATCTCTGAATACAGCTGAACGTTGATCCTCTGCTATTGAAAGGAATAAGGTCTCTATATCTTTATATCTCTATGGGCCCAATTCCACAATTCTTTACTTGATGTATAAGTTGTCTACTCTAGTTGGCCGACTCTGTGATGAAAAAGAAGTCGAAACCCCTATCCACCTATTGGTATATGTCCCCAAATGAGGATGGGGATGGACGAGCGGGTCGAGGAGATGACGAAAAGGGAAAAATTCATCACTTCTATGAACATTTAAAAAAATTGTATAAATTTGTTTTATTTTGTAATAGAGGTTCGTTCTTATAAAGTATACTACAGGCTGATACCGGATTGAGTTCCGTATGATGGGTATGATCTAGGAGCTAAACAAACAAACAAAATACCTTTATATTAAAGTAGTAGTTATTTTTTGTAAATAAATTATTAATAAAATAATATGTTTTCCAACAATTAGTGGCTATGAAACAATGATTTTTTAGTTTGATAAAAAACTTATTTGGATATACTATTGTATAAAAATGGGGATTAGTGTAAATCAACACTACATATTATTATATAAAGGTAAACATATAATAATAAAATAATACAATTTACATATTCACAAAAAAAAAACAGACTGATTTTTTATGAATTGTATCAACTTTTATATGGTTTAGGTTAAAGTAAGATTCCTCATGCTAAAAGATATATATATATATATATAAACCGGGACACCGGGCCGGGACGCTCAAAAAAACAGCCGGGTACCCGGTCGTTTCCTGATATATTATTATTTTTTTGTCATTCATAAAGTGAGGACGTTTTTTTAGAAAGGAAGTTTCGAAATAATCTTTTCTAAAAAAAGTGTCATCATTTTTTTTCGAAATTATTTTCTACAAAAACGTTATCACCAGTTTGAGATTATTTTTTTTGGAAATTATTTTCTAAAAAAACGTTGTCACTTTTTGTAAAGTCTTTTCTAAAAAAAAAGTCGTCAATTATTTTTTTGGATTTTTTTTTTAAACAACGTCGTCACTTCAGAATTTCGAAGGAACAAAAATATATATTAAGTCCCGGCCCGGCTTGAAAAAATTTAGTCCCGGCCCGGGTCCCGGCGAAAAAAGGTGTCCCGGTTGTTTCTGTAATAATACTTCTTATATATATATGTATAAATATATGTATATATATATTTGTGTATATATATACATATATATATATACAGAGTGGTACAGCAAGAATTAGAAATAGACAAAAGCCAAAATAGTTTTTTAGAGCCATTTTAATGGCAAATTCCTGAAACAAAATATGTTAAGGATACAGTAAGTTACAATTTTTATTCAATGTTTTCCTGATTATTCCTGATGATGGCTTCAATACGAGGACGAACGGAGGGGCACCTGGTCTTGATGAAGTCCTCCGACATGTTGTCCCACTCCTTGGTGATGGTGGCCTTCAAGTCCTCGACACTGGGGTGTGAGGTTTTGGTGGTCTTGCCCTCAAGGAAGCCCCAGACAGCAAAGTCCAGAGGGTTCACATCCGGCGATGAGGAGGGCCAGAAGGAGGCCATGTTCCCCTTGCAGAGCTCCTGAACCTTCTTGGACGTGTGAGCCGGGGCTCCGTCTTGGGTGAACACATAATTGTTCCTGGGGAATGTTCTCTTTAGCCATGGCAAGACCTTGTACCTAAGGACCTTGTAGTAGACATCAGATTTGACCTTCTAATTGGGCCTGAAGAAGTGTTGCCGTCGGAGGCCACGATGCCCAGGACCATGACTTGGGCTGGATGTTTGGTCCTGTAATACCCCTCCACCTGACCTCTTGTTTCTGCCTAGAATCGATAATTTTTCTGTTCAGCACTGCGTCCACTGTGACGATCTTCTTGTCGGAGTAAATCTTGATCGATTCGCCGTTGTGCTTGAAGAAGTTGAGGACTTTTTTTAGCTCTCTAACCTTCTGTCCTTCATGGTGGCCGTCAAAAGATGCCTTGATGTCCTGACATAGGTCTTGAGGCCAAGTCCTGGTGGACGGCACTGTTGACGGTGATGGGGGCAACGTTTCTCTCGGCGGCCATCTTCCTCATGGATTTGGTGGGTTCTTTCTTGATGTCCTCCTGCAGGAGGTCCAGGAACCTACCACTTCGTTTTTTGTTGTATTCTCCAGTCCCAGGCTTCCTGGAGATCGGATCCATGCCCTCCATGGCCTTCCTGATGTTGTAGATCGTGGCCAAGGATATATATGTAAATATAAGAGGTTGTTTCGGATAATGATGCGAATCAGTTTATATCTTGCAAAATATCGCACCAATCTTTTAAATCATAGGCTTAAATTAAAGCTCAGACCAATTGGATTGATTTTTTTCTTATATATCAAAACCGATTTAGAACTTTGTTTTAAAAAAAATCAAGCTTTTGTTTTTGTTATTTCGTAACATTGGGTCAAATTTTCTCAAAAAAGAGATATGTCGTACATCCACAAGTTCGTCGAGGACCTTGCCAAGGCCAGGAAGACTCCCAAGGAGATCAAGACCATGGTCGACACGGCCTTTGAGGTCAACAGCATCTCCCAAAGCCAAATCTACCGCATTTCAGCATTAGTTAAGGCTGGGAAGGACTCTTCAGACAAGAGGAGCACGAACGGGAGGAGGAAGGTCCGTACCGACGACTTTATTGAGGCTGTGAGGGTGTACGTGGAGGCCGACCGTCGGGTGACAATGGAGGAACTGGCTATCAAGTTCGAGACGTCGATCAGCACTATTTTCCACGTCCTCCTTGACGATCTTGGGCTCTCAATCAAGTCAGCAAGATGGATCCCCAAGATGCTCACAGAGGATCACAAAATGAAGAGAGTGAGGTGCGCAAAAGCCTTCTTGAAACTCAATTTTGAGCTCGGATTGGGGTTTCCGGACAAGATTGTGACGATGGAGGAAACCTCTGTGTCTTTCTTCACTCCTGAGTCCAAACGAGGGTCATCTCAATGACTCCCGAAGGACTCCAACCCCCCCTGAAGTTCAAGCGTCAATAATCAAGGAAGAAACAGATGGTTCTCAGCTTCTTCGACAACTGCGGCGTGATCTTCCAGCACTATCTCCCGATGAGGACCTCCGTCACCACGGCCGTGTTCAAGGATGTCATGAACATGTTTTTAAAGAAATTCAAGGAGAAGCGACCTGAATTGGCCAAAAGAGACTGGTACTTCCACTTCGACAATGCTCCGTGCCACAAGGCAAATAGCACGAAGGAGTTCTTAGCCAAGAAGGGGATCAAAGTCATCGATCATCCACCCTACTCTCCTGACCTTGCCCCCGCAGACTTCTTCTACTTCCCCGTCATGAAGAAGATGCTCGAGGGCGTGGAAATTGTCGACAAGAGCGTCCAGAAGGAGTGGACCCGGGTCGGGAGGGCCATCCCGGAAGACAGGTTCCGTGAGGCCTTCAGGAAGTGGGTTGAGAGGTGGGAGAAATGTATTCGAATCGGTGGAAATAATGTGGAAAAGATTTATTAAAGTTGTTTTCGTTATAATTGAAATTATATTTTATGATTATTTTTTCCCCGCATATTTATCCGAAACAGCCTCGTATATATATATATATATATATATATATATATATATATATATATATATATATATATATATATATATATATATTATATATATATATATATTAATAAGTATTTTGATACGAAATAGTTGTTTTGGTTTATGTTCATTTTCATGAATGGTCCACGGATGTCATGACGAGATATAATGACTTTTAGTTTCTCAAAGAGTGTAATTGAATGTGTCCTTTAAGATGATAAGGATTTAAAACATATAAAAAGTCTCAAAGATAGAATGTTTTTTCGTGTGGAAATGTCGTGGCTTGACTTGTCGATTGGGATGTCACGAAGGAGACCCTTTTCATCCATGATTCTAAAATAATCTTAGATTAAAAGCCAATAAAAGTACAAAAGGTTTTGTAAGCAAATAAGTCATATGTTCTTAAGTATTCCATTTTGATGTACTATTAGAAAATTGAATTATAGGGCTAACCACAAATAATTCTACGCCCGTTTTTGAAGGAATTTCTATGTCGTTTCTGCGTGATACACTAAATGTTTGTTTGTTCCTTGCTTAATACCTTTCTTGTTAATATTTATGAACTACTGACTCCTTAAAAATATTTTGTGTCCTATATGGTTTGGTGATATCTATGAGGATATGAATAAACATTATAGCATTCAAATTACTCCATCAAACTGAATATATATTTTCAATGAGATAGATCAATTTATACATTCCCCCTCTAGGGAGATAATCACGCTAACGAACTGAGCTACTAAAACACTATTTGAATTGTATCTATTTATTATTATTTTCAAGGAGAATATATAATTTTTCATATTTGCAAAGAACGTTATTTTGGAACGTAAAATGATACTTTTTCCTTTTGTGTTCCGAAAAAGATGTTTTCCTATCTGGTTTTTGTACACGTTAACAAGAAACTATTAACATATTTTTTTAATAAAACTTCTTCTCTTTCTACTTTATAAAAATTAATGTGATAGGAAATAAGTTTTCAAGTTTGCTTTGTTCCTTTAATAGAGGGAACTAATGACATTATTTTTTATACGTTTTCATATAATTTTACACTCAGTTCAATAATGTCTGAAGTAAAAAAGCATATAAAACTGAAAATTGACAAATCAATCAACAAATACAATGTCCAAAAATCAACAAAAATAAATGAAAAATTGTTTCTATTTTATCAACAAAGGAAAAAGTCCTTCATTTTGTCACTTGTCAAGTAATATTATTAGTCAAACTAAATAGCTTAGAGACTATGAAATAAGATATGACATAAAATAATCCTCATACAGATCTAAAAATATTCCCATTAATATTTTTTCAATTACACTCGTTATAGAAAAACATATTTTTTGAAATATGCTAAAGTACGGAAGAAAATTTCTGGAAGTCCTCAAACTTCCTTCGAATATTTTGGACGTTTCCAACCCATGTGTTTCACAAAGCATCTGTTAAGAATATACCAAGCTGCTAAAAAACACAAATCCACTCTTTACTAATACCTGCTCTTTTCATCAAAAGCTAAGACCTCTTATTGCAAATAAGTTTAAGAAAAAATAGAAATTTTAATAAAGAAAGTTTAAGTATTTAAAAAGTCTTTATTATAAACTCATTATTAAAATTCTCAAAAGAAAAAAATATGCAATTATAAAGTGCATTTCAACTGGATAATTTTTTAAAGAACTCAATTAAACAATATGGAGAATAATAACTAAATTATAACAAAGTAGCTATAGTTGTGCTCTAAATCATTTTTAATTTGTCAGCCTTATAAAAGAGACAACAGTGAAACTTCTATTTTAAACCATACTTAAATCCTTTAATATTTAATGCCTGGACTTGTTTCTGAACTCAATATGTAAATTCAAAGCCAGATAAAAGTAAGAGATAAGGGACTCTTACCCGAAGTGAAATAAATTTGCTAGGGTTATTATTTCATGTAATGTAATGAAGAAACGAGATATAAACAAACACGGCCAACTATAAGCAATTTTTATATAAAGGGGTGCGATGGCCGTGCGTGTTAAGGCGTGTTCAACTCTCAATGTTGGGGGGCGTAGGTTCGAATACTCCCGAGAGGGGGTGGTCATTTTTGGTCTACCTCATTGATAAGATCCTAGGTTCGAGTGACTAATTTTAATGCTATAATGCTTATTTATATCCTGTCGGATGCAATTCTATCGAACCATATAGGCAAAAAAAATAATATATATATATATGTACGTAATTACATACATACGAGGTTGTTTCGGATAATGATGCAAATCAGTTTATATCTTGCAAAATATTGCATCAATCTTCTAAATTATAGGCTTAAATTAAAGCTCAGATAAATTGGATTGATCTCTTTCTTATCTATCAAAACTGTTTTAGAACTTTATTTTTTTTTAAATCAAGCTTTAGTTTTTGTTATTTCGTAACATTAGGTCAAATTTTCTCAAAAAAGAGAAATGTCGTGCATCCACAAGTTCGTCGAGGACCTCCACAAAGCCAGGAAGACTCCCAAAGAGATCAAGACCATGGTCGACATGGCCTTTGAGGTCAACAGCATCTCCCAAAGCCAAATCTACCGCATTTCAGCATTAGTTAAGGCCGGGAAGGACTCTTCAGACAAGAGGAGCACGAACAGGAGGAGGAAGGTCCGTACCGACGACTTTATTGAGGCTGTGAGGGTGTACGTGGAGGCCGACCGTCGGGTGACAATAGAAGAACTGGCTATCAAGTTCGAGACGTCGATCAACACCATTTTCCACGTCCTCCATGATGATCTTGGGCTCTCAATCAAGTCAGCAAGATGGATCCCCAAGATGCTCACAGAGGATCACAAAATGAAGAGAGTGAGGTGCGCACAAGCCTTCTTGAAACTCAATTTTGAGCTCGGATGGGGTTTCTGGACAAGATTGTGACGATGAATGAAACCTCTGTGTCTTTCTTCACTCCTTAGTCCAAACGAGGGTCATCTCAATGGCTCCCGAAGGGCTCCAACCCGCCCCTGAAGTTCAAGCGTCAAGAATCAAGGAAGAAACTGATGGTTCTCAGCTTCTTCGACAACTGCGGCGTGATCTTCCAACATTTTCTCCCGATGAGGACCTCCGTCACCATGGCCGTGTTCAAGGATGTCATGGACATGTTTTTAAAGAAATTCAAGGAGAAGTGACCTGAAATGGCCAAAAGAGACTGGTACTTCCACTTCGGCAATGCTCCGTGCTACACAGCAAATAGCACGAAAGAGTTATTATCCAAGAAGGGGATCAAGGTCATCGATGATCCACCCTACTCTCCTGACCTTGCCCCCGCAGACTTCTTCTACTTCCCCGTCATTAAGAAGATGCTCGAGGGTGTGGAGATCGTCGACAAGAGCGTCCAGAAGGAGTGGACCCGGGTCGGGAGGGATATCCCGGAAGACAGGTTTTGTGAGGCCTTCAGGAAGTGGGTTGAGAGGTGGGAGAAATGTATTCGAATCGGCAGAAGTCATGTGGAAAGATTTGTTAAAGTTGTTTTCGTTATAATTGAAATTATATTTTATGATTTTTTTTTTTGCATATTTATCCGAAACAGCCTCGTAAGTAAAAGATTCAATATAAAAGTAGTAGAAGCTTGAATAAAAAAGAAATAGGCTATATTGATCATAATATGGCTACTTTTAAGACCTATCACTTATTTGTGCCTGCAGCATTGTTTGAAAAAGCTGTAGAAAGTTCAAGAAAATCAATGCAAAAAATATATAAATAAAAATATTTATTCACCAAGAAAAGACAACATATATTTTCATGGCTTAACACTTCAGAACACATTACGTTTGATAACAGGAGATTGAATGTTAAAATACGCACAACTATTTGTATATTATATAAACTTACATTTATAGGAATAGCATTTAAAGTTATCTGTATTAATATAAGCTTTCTAAAAATATTTTGGAACTTTTGAAGTTTTGAAACGTAGAACTTGTAATTTGTTGTTCTTTATTTTTATTCATTTCAATCATCACTTAACTGATTCATATTCACTACTTGGCTTCTCAGTGTTTGGTCCTTTAAAGGGGATGACGCAGTCGGAAGTAGAGCAATACCAGTCCCTGAGAGAGGAAGGTCAATATTGACCAGCGTAGTTGATATTAGTATCATTGGTTCGACGGACTTATTTTAAGGGTATAATGTTTATTCATTTCTCCAAGGATGCATACAAATTGTTCCATAAAATACTTGTCAATGATGAGATAACTTGCTGTCTTTATTATTTTCTGAAATTCATTGATATTTTTTTTGTCATTTTTCAATTTAACAAAGAATAAGTAATAAGTAACTACGACCCCGTTGAGATAATGTTTATGCCAATATTGTAGAGAATGTACCTTCTTCAGTGAAAGATACTGAGAGACACCTATCTGAAGAAGAAATTATAAAAGTAATTAAAAAAAGTAGCAAACGAGGAAAAGCACCCGGACTGTCCGGTTTCGGTTTTGAAATTTATTGTCACTTCGCAGTGGAACTTGCTCCGATCCTCAAAGATCTTTTGAATGGATTCTGATGGTTGGATATTTTCCTCAGTACATAAGTGATGGTCTCCTTGTAACCATACCCAAAAAAGGAAAAGACACAAACTGTGTTAAAAATCTAAGACCGATTACTTTACAAAACACACTCTATAAAATGTTTTCACAAGTCGTGGCTGAAAGAATAAAACAGACTCTTCCCGAAATCATTCACTTTTCTCAAAGAGGCTTCATGACAGGTCATAGGATGGAAGATATAACAGCAAACCTGCAGACGGCGTATGAAAATTGTTTTAACTGTACCATAATGACCATAGACTTTGAGAAAGCATTCGATTCAGTGTCTCACCTACATATAATAGGGACCTTAAAGAATAAAGGATTTGGAAGTTTTATGATACGAGCTGTTGCAACACTTTTAGCTGACTCCCGTACATTTTATGGCTCTAAAAAAAGATTTAATTATTTTAACGTAGAACGAGGATGCAAACAAGGTGACCCTATAGCCTCTATTTTATTTATAATTTCAACGGACCCGTTGTTCAGGAAAGCGAACAAGAACATCTTATTGAAGAAAACAAGAGTTAACAAAGGGGAATCCTTATACGCTTATGCCGACGACACCTCTGCCATAATTGTTGCTGGGCGTGTTCTTACAATAGCATCAATAATTGAAATTGAACGTCTCCTAGAATGGTTTAAAAATATATCCGGACTAAATATAAACGTTGATAAATCAGAGTTTTTGTCCACAAACCTATATATAAAATCAATACTAAAATCTGCAGTAAAACATCAAGTTAAAATTCTCGGAACAACTATTGGAGATAACGCTATGGCTTCCAACACAGAAGACTTTCAACTCCGAATAAAAATGGGTGTCAAACACATCAAAAGCCTAGGGTTCCACAGATGGGAGAGAGTTCAGTTATGGAACTCACATGTTGTTCCGAAAGTGACTCACCTTTTACGAGTTTGCAAATTTGACTCCGGAATTGCATCATCATTTGATGACATTTTAATGGAGTTTTTGGACTTAAAGACAAAACGGAACATTTCTATAAAAAGAGTTGTCACACCCAAAAACTTTGGTGGACTTGGAGCCGTGGACTTAAAGAGTTTCTGGAAGTCGCTTTTAGCAGAATGGGTTCTTAAATGTTTTAGAAGACCAGACTATTGGAATTTTACAGTTTCAAGTGATTGTTTTAACGATCAGTATTCAAACTACGGCGTGCGTTTTATAATAAATCAGCTCTCAGAATTAAATTTCTGGAAACCTCTTCTGAAAAATGTTTTAGATACTTTTTATTTGGTGGAATTGAGTTTTGGAGACTATACTCCTCTCAAGGGATCCACAATTGAGGTTCACACTTCTCTACAGAGGATGAATTCCTCATATTTCCTAAAAGACCTCTACAACATAAGGACAACTTACTGGCTACAATGACATTCAAAAAAATCAAGAAGATGCAAAAAATTGAATTCGTTTTCCACAACAACTTTAATCCATCGCAATCCTTTAGGGAACAATTGGCATCCATTAAACTCTGTGACCTCAGACGGATATGGAATTCCTCATCACTTCCTCTTATAAATAATGTTTTAAAAAGAAGAAGTCTCAAGATAAAGGATAAACAAGCTTGCCAAAGTTATCAAAACCCATTCTTGACCCCTCCGGAAAAATGGTTCGTTTATCGCGTGGTCACCGGGACCCTTGAAGTTTCCTCAATCTTAAGCAGTGACACTCAATGTATATTCTGCCAAGAAGCTAAGGAGACAACGGTACATCTTCTACTCGAGTGCAAGATTCTTCATCCCATTTATGAAACCTTGAAAATGGAACTAGAGGAGAGGTTCGGGACCTCCTTGGGTAGAGAGGACTTTTTTACACTTTCGGCCAAGGACAAACTTCTTCAGCATGCAGTGATTGTTAAGCTCCAATATTGTATATACGCCGTCAAAGCAAAAGAGAAAGAGATTCGCGGATCCATACTAAACATAGCAAGAAAATATTTAGAAATTTTAATACGACAATGACTGTTTTAACTTATTCTTTTGTTTGTATACTTATATTTTTACCATATTTTATGCCTAATTAACGTCTTTCTTTCGTTATAATTTTATTTCTTTGTTTGAGTTGTACATTATTACTATTTTACATGTAAGATGTCGGGATAAATCAAATGAAATATATGAATTCCCATGGGCAAAAAAAAAAAAAAAGAATAAGTAAGTTTTAAAAAAATAATCGGGTTAACTAACAGCCTATCCCACCGCAATACTATTAGTTTTCTATAATCATACAATAAGTGGCTAATATTGTTACAGAATAACTTATTCAATTCATCTACTGTGTGTTCTATTAACACTTTTTATACAAAAAAGTCTTTACATATTAAACAATTATTGAATATATTATTCTGTCACTATACATTATAACTTTATGGATTAATCTTTATAGATTACGCAATTGTTGATTCCAATCTCTATATTATCTTGTCCCTTTTCAGGTTTTATTATATAAAAATAATAATAGATTGTGTTTATTTTTTATAATTTATCCAAAACAATCCATTTAAGCCTTTTTCAGCTGATGGTTTTATTATATTTTTACAACTCTTTATAAAAATGAATTGTCTTTACAAATTTCACAGATAAAGTTTGTAGAATCTATATATTGTCATTATATATTTGAACATTTCTGTCCATATTAGGCTTTATAAGCTATAAGATTGTCAACTCGTCTTTATCTTATCATGTTCCTGTATAGATTGTTATTATATACAAAAAAAATTGTTTATATACATGCAAAAAAAATCCTTGTAACTTTTTCAAGCAATTTGTCTGAACTGCAATTTCCTTCTTGTAATAGTATAAAAAATTACAACATCCCCAAAAAAATTATAATTCAATTTTTCGAGAGGAAGTCGAAATCATAGAGATATTCTCTGAGTAGTGAACGTAATTAACCTTTACCTTACCAATTACTCATCTCCATAATAAAACGAAGGAATCAATATCCTCTTTGTCGTCTTTTGGGGTTATTTGCTGTATTTGGTTGGCCATGTTGTTATTCATATTTCAATGCCCTGCTTTGACATATGTCAACTCAAGGACAAGAGATTCCTTGCATTCAGCATAACAAAATATAGGACGCCATAATAGATAGGCAATGTTGTAAATTGATAGCAAGGTCATCCAGAGGTCATATAATATATACTTCAAGATAAGGTGACAAGAGGAAGAACTTTATTTTTAGCAAATTAATTGATCATTTTTTGAAGGATATTAATAAACACCAATTTTGCCAATACTTTTTTAGAGTAGCTATATGAGTTGTTAAAATAAATGTATAAAATATTGCAACAATTTCGATATTTAATAGTCGAGAAGGAGGGTGGAAAACCTTTAATGAATCAAATTGAGCGATGAAAAAATGTGTACGGCATGGAGGCACCCGTGAAGGATATTATAAAAAGTCTACAACGAAGTCTCTTAAGTTTGTATTGGTTTAAGTACAAAGTAGTTAACAACACCCTTTATTTTATTTCATTTATTTACTGTCTTCTTTTGAAGAATGTTTATTATAACATTTAGAGAACTTTGACCTTCACTGCAAATCAAATTCAGTTTAGCACATCTCTATATTTTAATAATGCTGGTATCAATCTTAGTATCAATGTTAAACAATAAGTTTTAAATGTCAATGTTAAAATTTTAGTTATTTATATCACTGTTCATAAACAAATTATATATATGTATATATATATATATCAAACTTGTTTGACGTTTGCGAAAAATATTCGTTCACCTAAAGTTATCGTTACTTTTAAATTGAATCGTTCGACGTTCGTATGTCGTTCATCCTTCTGAAAAAAATTGACGACGGTTTTTTCTTGCGAAGGAATTTTTTCCTCACCATTCTGAAAAAGTGATGGTGTTGTCTTCGTCTTTTTGGGGCGCCAAAAACGAATGACGAACGATAAGGAACGACAACAAATGACGATAAATCAACAAGTCTGATATATATATATATCTACTTGTATATATATATATATATATATATATATATATATATATATATATATATGATATAATTGCCCACCAAAATATACAGATACATGTACATATATGGGAGTTTCCCTATAAAATAAGTACAACTTCCAAAGGAATCTTCCAAGTTGATTTAGTTTTAGAGATGAATGCTTCAAGGAATAAGAAAATAATAACCATTGCTGGGCTTACAAATTGTTATTATTATCATTGTAGGGTGAAGACACTAAAGCAAAGACTAATGCCAGTAAATTAGAGTGCTAAGGGGGAGTAGAACTCTCTCTCTGAGTCTATCTGTGTTAAAGTTAAGTCACTCCAGGCCTCAAGTCATATAGACAGAAAAGGAAGAAGAGGATATAATAAACTGCTCTCCTCCCCTCTTCCCGCCATAAATTGAATCCATTTAAGCAGCATCTGAGAGTGTATAATGATCGAGAAAAAGTCACTAAAAACATATATTTTTTTCAATTGATAACAAAGTTTTCATTTTTTTTCTACTCCTATTATGCAGAGCTACTTTTCGACAGATATGAGCAAACAAAAGAAAACATTACTTTTTTCATTGTTTAGGAACAGACGTTTTATTCAAAATAATTAGTGATATGGAGGACTCTCTAAGAAACACGTATTCAGACCATAGAGATATAAAGATATAGAGAGCTGATTCCCCAATTGCAGAGAAACAGCGTTCTGTTGTTTCTGTGTGTTCAAAATAAACAAAGTAATTGATACTACGTCATCGTAAGCTGATCATAGAGATAGATTCTATCTCTATGATCAGCTTACGATGACGTAATACAAATACTTTGTTTATTTTGAGTACTCAGAAACAACAGAACGCTGTTTCTCTGCAATTGGGGAATCAGCTCTCTATATCTTATATCTCTATGATTCAGACCCATGAAAAAAAGATCATTTGTGTTTGTAAGGATTCTAGTCTTCTCTCTGAATTGAAGTTCACTCCTAAGCAACTGGTTATGCTTTATTGACTAAAAGCAAATTGTTTTATTCCCTCTTCTTTTTAACCAATCAGAGCTTTAATATAATACTTTTAACCAATCAGTGTTCATGGAGGAGGAAATTGATGGATTCCATGTTTTATAGTAAAGGAATAACGCCTTAATTTACAAATGATGATTCTCCTAGGAGAATCTTTATTTTTCTTTACCTAATTGATCATTATAATGGAGGAAGAGAAATATGAAAAGTAATGGAGTTATACCCATAACTAATATAAATATATAGTTTTTGAAATGTACATATAACATTTGTTCTCCGCCCATTCTACGTAAATTGATCTGGCCCATCTTCATTTAAAAAAAGAGCAATCAGGAAGAACACAATTAAGGCATTTTGAAAGCTCTATTATTTACATAATTATATTTAATTAAGTTCTCTAATAAGTATAATTTGTAATATGATGTAAATATATAATTAATGCATGCAGGTTTTTCATATAAAAGAATTGTAAATACAGTAATGGATCAAATTGTGATAATCCATTTAGTTGACATGGACAAGTTTCAAATTACCAGAATTGACAAACATATCCGTTGCGAGCTTATTTACTTTTACAGAAAATATATGTTATTCAGCATTTTTATTGTTTTATCTTTAGAATATCTGTATAAAGTATTTTGATTTCAGACTTTTGGAAAGTGTCAATGTAAAAATTAGGTTATTTTGATAAGATATATATATTATATATATATATATATATATATATATATATATCGTCGAGCTCAATCCGCTATCAGCCGGTAATAAGCTGTCTAGGAGCTAACCTTTATTGCAAAATGAATTAAATTGATACAAAAGCAAAAAGGCTCTTAGAAGATACTCCTCCGTGGGCTTTTTCTTTCTTTGCATCTCCTCGGCCTGTTCGTCCATCTCCATCCTCGTTAGGGGACACGTGCAGATTAGGTGGATAGGGGTTTCATCGTCATCCTCACACAGTATGCAAACCGGGGTAGAAGACTTTCCCATATTGTAGAGGTGTGCAATATATATATATATATATATATATATATATGTGTTTTACAAGAATTTTCACCTGGAAGTTTTTTTTTGAGCACTTAATTTATAAAGATTTAAAAAAATCAGACTAAAAGTTGATGGTTGGTTAATATTTTTAATTTAAAAGTTTTATTATAAGATAATTATTATTATGATTATCTTTGAGCATATTTAAAAACGGTCTTGACATGAATCCGCTATTAAACAGGATCACACATTCTTAACACATAACCTTCAAAAGGTTGCATAAATCCTTCAAGGCTGCTTAGGCTAAGTCCATGTGGAACCAAACATCTTCTACCCCATTTTTTTATTTGACATTCCAAAGCAAGTCTGTGTTTTAAATCATTAGGAATTTGGAACAAAATATTTGCAAACAAAAAATCTGACTTACTACATTCCAGCACGTTTTCTTCCTAAATAGATTTAGGGTCTTCAATCCCATAAGTTTTTTCTTCAAAAAGTAGTCACTTTAAGCAAAAATATTTGATATTTGATTTGGATGGACGGAACTTTTAATTCTAACATTTATTGATTGTAAATCGAACAACAACAAAAACAAGGATTTTTTTCTAACTTATTAACAATCTCCCTTATTATAAAATATAAAAGTAACAACTCATGTATGGAAGAAGCCCCTATTGGTCATGGTCTGAATAGGCGTGCCCACGGACGGGAAGAAGCCTCCCATTATCTTCATCGAGGAGGTTGGGAAGGTCGATCCGGATGTATGCTTGCATCTAATTCAGAGGAAGTTGTCCTATTTGTTCAAAGAGACCACCAAGACTCTTCTTTGGTGTTCCAACAAGATGGACTTCTGCACTGACTTGTTTACAAACTTATAGTTCAAGGAATTGTGGCTACTCAAGACAATCGATCTGAATCTCATGAACTTCAGAATATTTCTGACCATCAGTAGATATTCTGAAGAAGAAGCTGCCTTTCTTATCCTAGGAGATGATATCTGTCTGTGCTCCTTTCGAAGATGTAGTGCATGGCAAGGGAGGAAATGCGGAGAATAATATATATATATATATATATATATATATATATATATATATATATATATATATATATATATATATATATATATACAGAGTGGCTAGGCAAAAATGTCCGGTTTGATATTTTGATTTTGTGAACTTAATTAACTTTTAATTGGTTGCTTCTATGGAACTGAAATTTATTTGGCTTTAAGTAGTATATAAAAGGATCTAAATTATTCAATATGGCCTCCATTGGCCTTCACGACGGCTTCGAGGCGGGGCCAGAAGCGTTTGCAGGCATTTATAATGTGCTTCTCAGGGTAGTTGTCCCACTCCTTGATGATGGTGGCCTTCAGAGAGTCAAGATTGAGGTGAGGAGTCCGGTTGGTCTTGCTCTCAATTGCGCCCCACCAGAAAAAATCCAGCAGGATTTAGATCCGGGGATGACGGTGGTCAGAAGTTCTTCGGACAGAAATGGGCCATATTGTTCTTGCAGAACTTTTGGTTCTTAGCCGCCATATGAGATGGTGCACCATCCTGCTGCCACACATAGGTTCCGGTGGGGTAGTTTTTTTAAAACCATGGCAGAACAGTATACCTCAGGACTTTGTACATAGTAGGCCTCGGTGTCGATCTTCTCGTCCGGCCGAAAGAAGAATGGAGGCATCTTCTTTCCGTCGGACCTGAATACACCAAGGACCATCACTTGCTGGGGATTCTTGGTCCTGAAGACTCCTTGGACATCCTCACGTTGCTTAGCAAGCCATCGATCATTTCTGCGATTGTAAACTTGGTCCACCGTGAAGATCTTTTCGTCTGAAAATATTTTGATGAGACAAGGCTTCTTTTTCAACCAATTTAGGATGATCTTGCACATATTGAGCCTCTTCTCCATCGCTGCTGCTGTCAATAGCTGTCTGTGGGTCCGAACGAATGATTGCAAGCCCAAATCTTCCTTGGCAGCCAGCTGGATTGTGCGCCTGGACACGTTGAACTCTTTTGAGAGACGGTTTAGGCTGATGGTGGGGTCCGATTCAACTTTGGCCTTAACTTCATTGAGAAAGTCGTCTGTCCACTTTTTGTTATGGCCACCAGATCCAGGAGCTCTGTTGAAGCCTTTACCATCATTTTTGGCTTGTTGGATACGACGGACAGTACGGATATCAACGCCAACGATCCGGGCAATATCGACTTGATTTATTTGCACGTCAAGCAAATCGTGAATCCGTTGTCTTTTCGCTTGCTGAACACTCATTTCTGGTCTGAGAGATATTTTTTAAGTTATAAATTGTAGCTATTTGTTTCAAAAGCGTAGCTGATTTACTTGTTTTGAATTTTTACGTACGCTCTGCGCACAAGAAACAAACTTATCAACCGGACATTTTTGCCTAGCCACTCTGTATATATATATATATAGCTACCATACACAGTTGAAAAATAAACATAATTCTGTGTCAAAAAAAATAATTATTCAACAGTATCCTGTATTTTATGTGTAATTTGTTCACAAAAAATAACTCTTACATATATAAATTTAGTTTTGAGGTAGATATCTGCAGACGTTTAATTTCCATAATCCAAGTTTGTCATCTTTTGACTATGCTTTAGCAATATAGAAAGAACGAAGAAAATAATTTTCTAGAGATTTTAATTTGAAATAATTATATTTCTTTTTTTTTCAAATTATACTTTGCACTCAAGTATTTTGTAGGCCGAACCAAAGGCCTATTCATCTTAGACTATTTCTTTTTGGCCGTGTTGCAGAAAACTAAAAAAAAATCTCATTATTTTGTCGGTAGAGGCTTTGATGCTATGATAGACATATTTTTTAAATCATATTTTACGGAGGGTTCCTTCTTGTTCTCACTTTGTTGATGGATGCCTTCCATCTGTAAAAACGCCATTTTGAAGATTCAATAAAGTATATAGAGAAAGACAGAAGATACAATCATAAAGAGTAGATGTTTAGTTTAAATTACAGGATTTTTATTTTTTTCCTTCTTTTTCTTACATGACATACTTTATTTAAATAAATAAATATGTTCCTACAATTCTTTAAAATTTCCTAAAAGGCCATGCATTATTGACCATTTTATAAAAGTAGTAAATTAACTTATATGAACAATAAAGAAGACATAGTTTAGTTATCATAATTTTCCTTCTATTTGGTTCGATAGATTTGCAACATCCCTGAGTTTATGAATATGCATTATAGCAATAAAATTAGTCTATCAAACCAAGGATATCATCAATGGCACTAGTTGACCTTACCCTATCGGGAGTCGAACCAGCACTCTGAATCGAGCACGTTACCATGTAGCTTGTTATATAGTCATTTCCCCCAACGCAATATAAAGTAATGTACTTAAAAACTCTTACATATATATAGAGGTTTTATTAAAAGACATTTGTGTGATTAATTTATCTGTTATTATTTTTCAATGTATAATTTTTGTTTGTATTTTACTTCATTCATTTTTACGAAAAAAAATCCATTTGAACTACTATAATGTTTGTATATCGAACTTTTATATTTTGCGATTTAAATTTAAGCTAGAATGTTTATTTATATATATGTAATTATATGTAACTTTGCTAAATAGAATAATGTCGAGAAAAAAAGTAATGTATTGTTGTGGGCGCAGGTTCGAATCCTGAGAGGGGATGGTCATTTTTGGTCTACCTCATTGATAAGATTTTAGGTTCGATAGACTAATTGTAATGGTATAATGCTTATTTATATCCAGTCGAGTGCAATTCTGTCGACCATATAGGCAAAAAAAAATAATGTATGAAGAAAGTAGAAAAATATATTTTTTGATTCCATGTCAAACAAACACTTTGCTCATCCATAACGCTAAGTGTTACTTTACCTATTTACATATATAACATACAAGAATGAGATGCAATACCCTTGTTTCCCCATACACTAGTTAAATATTAATTAATAAATAGATTAAACATTCTTAATTAAACAGGGGGGCATGAAGATCTTTGAATTACGATGCCGTATGCTCACTATGTGCAATTTGCCATTATACACGGTTCACCTAGTACACACATAGACATAATTTATAGGTGCAATACACTTAGCCTAAGCAGGGCTCTTAATTGTTATTAAAGGGTTTTAAAATAGAGCTCATCATGTTATAGAACTTTTAAGGCTGCATCGGAATCTCAAGGGGAGTTTTTTCATATTTATCTTTTAGGTAATACAATTTCAAAATAAACTATTTTAAGGAGGATATTTTAATTCTTGCATGTGTTTTATCTTATGCTTTGACTTCTTTAAATTTATTATATATTGTTTTTTGTAGCTTGTGGGAATATAAAATTTTCTGGGTGAAGAAGTACATTTATAAATGTTTATATATATGGTTTTTAACTCTTAATTTTTTCTTTTTTTCGGTTTAAAATATTTTATTCGGTAAATGCAAAAATTTTACATAGTGTAAAAAAAAAAAAAACTATTTTTTCCTATAAGGTTCGACAGAATTGCAGCTTCCGATTGGATATAAATAAGTATTATAGTATTATAATTAGTCTATCGAACTTAGGATCTTATCAATGAGGTAGACCAAAAATGACCATCCCCTCTCGGGAGTATTCGAACCTGCTCCCCCAACATTGAGAGTATAACACGCCTTAACATGAACGTCTTTATTGGCTTTTGTTAGCATATATGTAATCGAAAATGAATTAATTATTCCCCAAAATTAATGAGTTCTTGGTCAGTGTTTCCTAACTAAAATGGAATACTTTTTTCATATAATGTGAACTCAGAATCTGATATAATTCCTATTTTAAATTGAAGTTTTATTTCAAAGGCAATGGCTGAGTTCGGATATTAAAAATGAACCTTGTGAAAAGATCCATGTTATTTGTGTGTATATTTATAAAAAATGAAAACATTGTTTAAAAATAAAATGAGTCAAAATTAGGTTCTATGTGCTTTGATTCATTATCGTCGTACAAATTGGTTTCACTTCATTTCCAATGATAAATTTGTAAACTATAATCTTATATTTTAAAATATTAGCTTTGGTATTTATAAATGTATATTAATGCACATTCGGTAAAAAAAAAAACTGATAAATACAAAAATGATGAAGCAATACAATTTATTTATAGTCTTTTGCTCATAAAATGGAACTCATAACCAACTAAGACAACGTTAAAGCATTATCATAAGTCCATCATTTTTTTTTTGCAAATCAGAGCATTACATTAAATACAGGAAGATTGATGTACAAAGTCCCTCAATCAACATTTTTAAAATCATCTTTCTTTTATGATTGATTATTATTTATCATAGGAGCCAGGGCTTCTGCATCCAGTCCACCTACTCAATTCCATGGCCACTCACTAACTAACTGACATACTTATATGTATATACAGATATATGACAAGATATTTAATTAGTTATATTCCGTTGTGACTAACATATTATAAATAGAAAAAATGAGAGACAGACTATATATATATATATATATATATATATATATATATATATATATATCTTTACTTCGATGTCTTGAGAAAAAGAAGTCGATATACTTGTATTCCGTTGCGTCTAACATATTATAAATAGAAAAAAAATGAGAGACAAGACTTATAAATATATGTATATATGTAAATATATAGGTATATATATAAGCAAAAAATTACTATCTTTTTACATTTGATGTCTTGAGAAAAGAAGTTGACATACTTTCAATACATAATGAGATAAATATCATAAAATGTTATATATATTTTTTTCAGCTATAAAATTATATATTTTGTTATCTAAAATTTAAAAAATAAAAAAGGAAGATTTGTAAAAAGTTTAAATATAAAAAAATTCAAATATTACTGTAAATAATTTCAGTCTTTAAGAAAGAATTCATTTGCTGTTGTAACAGAGATACTTTTCTTAAACATGATTGGTTGAAAGAAAAAAGAGGGAAACATAATAAAAAAGCAGTTGATTTGCTTCAACAAAGAGTCACTTCACTACCTGATGAGTGCACATCAGGGAGAAGAACCTCATCCTTAAAAATACTATTTTTTCAATGCGCCTTTCATATACTAATCCTTGGAATTAACTCATTCGTCCTATTAATATTAATCAAGGAACTACTCCACCTCAAGAGAAAATATATATGTTTTTTGTTAAATCAATTCTGTAAATAAATGGCATCAACACTCTGACTATCGGGCATATAAAAATAAAGAAATTCGTGTTAGGAAATCAAATATAGCTATGATATTCGTTTGCAAGAACAATCTTTTCCATTCCTGGCCTTTTTTGAAGTAGTTCCTCTTTCAAAAACCATCAAATATATCATATTTTTCTCTTGACCATCAGAAGAATAGGAATAATAAATATATATACACTTATTTTTGAGGAATGACAGGGCACGTTTTGTGCCTTATCTTAAAATATGTACATAACCACAAAAAGACGAAACAACCCCTTGAAATAATGACGACGATAATAATAATAATAATATAAGTAACGTTTTATTCTTCAACAGAGGATCTCTAGTAGGGAAGGTGCATGAAAAAAAAAGACAAAAAGACCCTCTCCAGATTCGTTTCCTCCTTCTACTTTGGTAAGGCTCCAATGAGGGGGTTATTTTTTGGTTGAAGTACATATACTCCAAGGGTTTTTTCGTGTGAGTTCCCGGGAATGAGACTGCAGATTCCATATCATTTATTTATTTTACCTCTCCCTTGAAGGAGACATTTGAAGAGCAAACCACACACAAAAAATAAATAAATAAACAATACTTGAAAAACCCTTCTTCTTCTGATTTGGTAAGGAAAGGAGTCAAATGGTCAAAAAAATACTGGACACCACCTGGAAAGGAAGGGCTCCACAAACAAAGGCTGGTGAAGTTAATTTCGAGCATATCTTATTTTCGATCAAACATAAAAGTGTTTATTAATGGCATGTTAAAATAAGATCAAATATCCCTATGAGTATGCTTTGTCAAGCATCCGAAGTCTTTTAGCTGAGCAACTGACTACTTCTCATCCCCTGGATCCACACTCCATTAGAGCAATCTTAATTTCTACCTCTGCACGTTATTCGCTTTTAGCAATGACGATTCCCTGTGTTTCGGAGACCCAATGGACTTACGCCGGCGAATTATTAAAGTTTACCCTGATGGCGCGCAATGGAGCCTGAAATTTCTTCGACGACTAACCTGTCAATATAAAAGCTACCAAAGATTTTCAAAAGTATAAGCCAATATTATTTTTATAATCTCTTTTTTAATTTCTTTTTTTATTGCGTTTCCTTTTAATCTGATGTAATGTAAAGTGTTTTTTATTCAAATGAATGTTTATTTAACTGTTGTTGGACTTATGTTTAGAGTTTTAATTTTAAACTATAATGCTTATTTATGTATTGTTATATATAATAACTCTAAGCAAATAAAATCTCTGAAAAAAATGTTCCTATTTGATTGCTATTGTTTCTTAAATTTTTAAAGAAAAGTAATTCATTTAACAACTATGATATCATTGGTCGTCTGTAACTTGTACTCCTCTAACTTTTCGCTTGAGGCTTTGATATATTTATATAATAATAATAACAAGCACAGACCTGAAGAGTAAACAAAGAGGATAAAACATTGCTTAACATTCAATAAAGTCGATAAGTCTTCATATCCAACTTTGTATAGAGTAAAAAACAAATACAAATTCTGGTTCATTTTAAGCATTTTTATATATCATTTATATTTACATTTTTCTGAAAATTGACTCTGATCAAAATTAGCTTCAAAAAACTTTGTTTATAGAAGCCTTCCCTCCAAGTGTCTAGTATTCATTGCATCCTCTTATCAAACACCAGAGAATCCGCAAGAAAGGTCCGGAAGACATTATCTACAATAATGAAGAATTTTAAGAATTGCAATAATGTCATTTTAAAGCTCAAAATCTATTTTAATATCTTTTAGTACGTATGTCAATTGAGATTTTTTGAATTGTATTTTATTGTTTAAAAATAGTGCTTTAGGTTGAACTCCTAAGATAAAATTGTAAATTAAAATATTACTTATGTGATTTTTTCATGCATTATCTTAGGTTTTTTATGTATTCTGTTGTACATATCAAAAAGTGAACTGTTGAAAAAAAAGGTCAAACTATACTTATTTTATGAGTGCAAGGGGTGGGCAAGGGTAGACTTTATTTATTTTTTAAGTTCCTTAAACCTTTCTTGTTCATAGATCCTTGGTTTTTTTAAAGGATGTCATTCCTAGGACATTGACAGCATATTTTACCACACAAGCAGCCATATCACCATGCCTCTCTGAATAGGGGACCCCTTATGTAAATATGTACAATCTTGAAGAGCCTTGTCCTGCTGGGCTAATTGGTCATTAAACCACATCTTGCTTCTCTCTCCGTGAAGTCACACATGGAGAGAGATAGAGAGAGAAACGAAGGAGAAGAAGACCCTATTAAAGGACTCATAATCGTAATTCGTTTCTATTTATTTCAAACTCATCTTTATTCTGAATTCGTGACTCTCCTTTTTGGTGAGAAAAGTAAGGAAATAATAATCATTTCTTTAAAAAAATAACAGCTTACATACAGCAAATATGTACATTGTAGTTCTTCTTCAAATATCTTGAATATATAACTACAATCAAGGTCTGTATAATAAGTTCTTGGCAATACAAAAACAAACATGTAATCCTAGCAGTATAACTACTCAATGACGTCACTGGAGAACGAATATATATATATATATATATATATATATATTATACACAAATATACAAATATACACATACAGCAAATATGTATTCTAGCTAAATATATGTAATCCTATATATAATGACGTCATATATATATATATATATATATATAGATAGATAGATAGAGAGATTGATTGATATATAGATACAGTCGGCCCTCGCTATTTCACCCCTCGACATCTCGCAGTTCTTTTACTACGCGACGACGGCTTGGCTCCCGTTTTTTACAATGTGGAGGTACTAAAATTAAGAAATATTCAGTGGTTTTTAAGATATTTGAGGTTGAAAACTGGTAAATCTTCGAAAAAGCAAGATGGCGCCACAAAAAAAGGTCCGGCCGCGTACATGTAATCAGACTCGCGTACGACAACAAGGCAAGATGGCGATAGGGTTAAACGTCGGGTGATGTCAAATCTCTCTAAATTTTAATATATATCACATAGCGACCATCATATATTTCGCGGAGGTCGTGTAGTGGATCCGGGCCGTCGCAACTTTGCGAGGGACGACTGATAGATATAATCGTTCTCCGGTGATCTCATTGAGTAGTCACACTGCTACATGTTTGTTTTTGTATGCCCAGACCTTATTATTATACAGACTTTGACTACAACTATACACATCTTAACTGATATGGTCATTATTGATAAGAGTGTTTTTTTTAATATAGATAAGGATTCCTTAATTACCCCCCCCCCCCCTCCCCTCCTTGTTATAGGGAGGCATTTATTCATTGTGTTGAGAGGGATATGACACCGCTGCGTGAGAGTCTTCTTGAGGAGGAATCTAATACGGGATTTAGACGGGATTCAATGGTTGAGCTCTTTAGTTTGGAGGAGGATGAGGAGGGTGACTATGGTCCCATTCCGAGCATACAGGAGATTAGGTTATCACAGTTTTCCACCATAGAGATATAAGATATAGAGAGCTGATTCCCTTCAATAGCAGGGAAACATCGTTCAGCTGTTGCCATTGCCCAATATAAACAAAGTAATTTATACTACGTCATCGTAAGCTGATCATAGAGATAGATTTGATCTCTTTGATCAGCTTACGATGACGTAGTACAAATTATTTTGTTTATAATGGACACACAGAATACAGCTGAACGATGTTTCTCTGCTGTTGAAGGGAATCAGCTCTCTATATCTTTATATCGTATGTTTTCCACCCTCTTTTTGTTGTTGTGGATGAAGGAAGCGACATCTGGAGGGCAAATTATATAATAATAACTGGTTACTCAAATGATAATAAATAATCCTTTACTTTAATCGTTATTTGATGATGAATGGCGACTTAAAATGACTGACGTAAAGAGAAAACCCCAGTGATGTCAATCTACATAAGTTTTTTTTCATAAAAAGTGGTTCCTTAATACGATATATTTGTGTGTCACTTTTGTTATCTTATTATATCTTCTTGACGACTTGGTAAACCATCCTGAACCTTTGGGGCTTCTGATCTCAAAGGTTCCCGTGAGGGTTTTTCTGATAGTTCGGGAAAAGTATAAATAACAGAAAAATAATGTATATTGCCCCATTAATAATTCATTTTACATATCTTTCCTAAACGATAGGGAGAAAATCATTTTTTTCAATTGTATTATTTCATATTTTGTGGGACTTGCCATAATGAATAAGCAATTCATTAAAAGAAAACTTAGCGCAATAACAATAATAAGTTGACTTACTAAATAATATCTTATTTTATCGCCCAACCACTAACAAATATAAATTTAGATACTTTTTACGCTTCCTCAAAGAATGATATATTTTTCTAATGTAAGTTTAGTAAATATATTTATAAATCAATATTCTCTTAAAACGAAATAGACCAATGTTTGCATCTAAAGAAATAAGTCATAACAGTTCATATTTAAGTATTATGTCTAATAATTTAACTTTAAAGGCAATTAAAAATGAGTGCTGTAAAAGCATATTTGACATAAAAACATAGAGTTAAAAAATCTTATGGGGTTTTCCTTTACCATTTCCAGTGAGTTTTTTACAACTATATTAATAGTGTTTGCTTACAACAAAAAAAACCTAACAAACTTGTTAAATATATTGAGTGCATTGCCTTACATTTCTGTGTTCATAACAATACCGTATCCGCCCTAGATCCAGACTTGCTCCATGGTCCCGTCTAAGCCACTACATCCGTTGCTCTCTACCAAAGGATATCGTTAATAAATATATGATGTATAGTTAATCATCCCCCCTCTCATTTATAGTACTCATTGTTTTTGTTTTTATATAACTTTCATTAATCAAGTAGTGATATTCTCTAACATTAGCAGAGTCAAGAAAGAACAAAGAGTATATGACCTTTTTATATAATAAATAATTATACGTTTTGATATAAACTTTTTATAAAATAAACTATATATTTTTCTCTTCCCAATCATTAATTTTCACTTTCTCACTTTTTTTCAGCACTGAGAACCTGTCGATCAAGACATAGAGGTAAGAAATCAATTTTATTTTGTTATTGTTCTTATTTTCTTAATTACTGAAGGGCGATCAAGAAGAAGCCCTGGAGTAAATAAATATATATATATATATATAAAAAATTATTCTTATTAAATCCTTACGCTTGGATGCTGCTAGTGATGAAGAAGTTATTATTATTGAGGAATTATAATAGTTTTATCAAGAGTCCTGATTATAATTAAGTATATATTTATATACATATATAGTAATTATATCAGTTTCAACTTGATGACAATAACCTAAATTAATGGATCAAAGCCACTTACTCAGGCTTTGTATATATAACTGGTCGCTAATATATGACAAGCCTTTAATAAAGGATGCATTGTGTTTTAACCAGGATTAGAGTTAAGCAAAATAGCTGTATATTAAGAACTAAAGAACATGAATATTGCTTAATGCATAAAATAATATAATAGTAAAAAAATAATAGATCAATAACCATATGATGTTGAAAAATATCCTTGAGGTCCGTATAAGGCTTATTAGCGGTCACTAGCTAAACGACTTTAGTTACAAAATATTTTTTTATCGTAATGGAACGTAACAATCTTTTTCGGAAAGCTTAGACAATTATTTTGATAGCTGCTACTAAAATAATCATAATAATTGTTACATATATTTATATATGTATATATATATATATAATAGCAATCGATTTTGTCTAGCAGTCATTCATAAAGCTGAACTATATGGATACACTTAATGAATAGAGTGAACAGTAAATGCACGGCTTTAATAAAGTTTTTGAATTTTACAACTTTTTTAACAAACAAAAATATATTTTTTTAAACATTTTCATCAAATTTAATTAAAACTATTCATATTTGTTATTAAATATCCTTTGTTGTTTCGATGATATTCAAAACTAATTAAAAATACAGTTGTACATGACTTTGTTGTCATATGTTTATAGTGTAACTCCTAAATAGTGACCATTCAAATTTTCCCGTATAATAAAAAACTTCTAAAAAATTGTGTTTAGCGACCACCTGTCTCTAAGGATCACTTTTCGGATTCCCTAGAATGAACGCTAGAGACAAATTGGACCCAAAAAAATTCAATCTATGTATATAAGTTTCAAAAATTGCACTTAAGTATTTCCAATTATAAAAAAATAAGATTTTGTTCATTAGCTTGTTATAAAATATTATATTCTGTATTACTTTGTTAAAAAATAATATTTTGTGCATTATTTTGTAAAGAAATGTAGAGCTTAAAATCAAAGATCCTCAATACCAGATCAGCTATTAGCATAAACATGTATTTTTACACCAACAAATATGATAATATGTCCGTATTGTTATAAGAAAAAGGTTTTGTCAAATTGTGTATGAACTCGTACTTAATAGTTACACTAAACGGGTACAAGTATCATACATTTACAGGGGTTTAGCGATAAATCCGGAATCGGACAAAGTGGAATATATTTTATAATATAATTTGTATAATTATAAGGTGTATCTCCTGCCCTTGGCCACCTTGTTCACCCAGGGTACCACCACGTCCCTCAGCACCCCCAGGTAGACTTCTTGGTTGATCCTGAGGCCCACGGAGAAGAAGTGGGGGCCATCACGTCGCCATCGGAGGATATCACGCCCAGGACCATGACTGAGGCCGGGTTCTTGGGCTTGAAGACCATGGGCACGTCCTCAGGGTCCTGGCAGATCCACCTGGTGTTCTGTCTGTTGTGAGTGCGGTCCAGGTTGAACAGCTTCTCATCTGAGAAGAATCTCAGGGAAGGGCTGGAAGAAGAATTGATGAAATTGATCATGTCCTTGCCCCTGGCCACCCTGGCGTCCTTCTGCTTCTCAGTGAGGAGATGTCTCACCTTGAGGGTGAAGCTCTTGTACCTCAGGTTCTCCCTGACGGCCTTGGAGATGGTGTAGATGCTCACGTCCCTGGCGGTGGCCAACTTTGTCATGGGGATACCTGGGTTGTTCTTGATGGACCTGTTCAACCCAGCCAGGAACCTGGGAGACCTGATCCTGTCACTCCTGGGGTTGTGGACCTTCCTGCGGTACTCCCCGGTGACCTTGAACCTCCTTATGATGGCATAGACGGTGGACTTGGGGTAGTGGAGGAGCTTGGTGATGTCCTGGGCACCGTGGTCCGCTTGGAAGAGCTCGAGGACGGCATCACGTCTTTTCTGTTCCATGATGAGAGATTGTTTTTTCTAATTATTTTTTCTTCAAATTCGGAAGAAAAGAGTCTGGCCTCCCCCAATCTAGTTCAAATTAATTAAATTAGGCACCGAAAGAGGTGAAAAAAGGCCCTCAAAAGTAATTCCGGATTTATCGCTAAACCCTTGTATATATATATGTGTGTTTGTGAGTGTATATATATATATATATATATATTTGTATCTAATAATAAAATGATGAATGGACACTCTATTCTCACTATGATGACACTTATTTATAAGTAACCTGTTTAATATTCTATTCACAATACTTTTATTTAGATTTACATAAATATTACAAGTACATCTTAGCTTTAAGAAGCTATTATAATGTGCCAAAGCAAGTATTTATCAAAATACTTTATGAATAACTGTGAAAAAGGTCATATTAGACAAAAAAAAACTTCATAATTTCTTATACCAATACAGCAGGCATCATATGAGGATTCTTATCAATAAGAAGGAAAATAACCAGTTTATTTGTAGGGTCATAAATCAAAATTCATATACTCTGAGACGAGGGAAGGCCCTGCCAAATCCAAATATTTTGATATTGTGACCAACTTTATTATTTTAATGAATATGATGTTTCAATACAAAATGAAAAATATATAAAAAATACGGATGTGAAATATTGTTTTTATTCCTTTGTTTTATCGCAGCAAGGTCACGAATAAGTAATAGTGTATTGAACCTAAAATAAAAATATAAGAATTAATCGTACATCACTCAACCTTTCATTTATTGATGGTTAAATCATTAAATAAGTATATTTCCTTAATTTATTAATATAAAATACTCTTTCATCCTTCGGCTCATATCAGATTAAGTACCAATAATTAAGGTCTAATTTAGTAGTTAAACAAAAAAATCCTTACATGCATTTTTAATTGAGTTACAAATATATTTCAGGGTAATATTTCTTTGTATTTTAAATTTAAAGAGACTATATATTTTGTAGTTTTCATTTTCATTTGTTGTATGACAAAATAAAGTTGTATTTCAACACTGAAAAACATTGATTTGACCACTAATTTCATTTACACTTAAGTTCAAAAAACAATATAAAATGAAGTTAAAAAACTACATTAAAACTAAAGATAAATTTAAACAGAGGAAGATGTTACTTCTCAAAATATTTTATATTTGATTTTATCATACAAAGAATTGAATAAAGGACTTTATATAACCTTTTTTAAAGGTTAGATTTCTGGCAAAGAAAAGGCGTCACGCCTTGACTCTAACCTGTGGTTTTTCTTTTCTGTGAATCATGTTTTTTTTTTTACTTCCAAGTCATGAAGTACTCTTTTGTGTTCCTTGAGAAATAATTGATTTGACAATTTAATTACAGCTTTGTTACAGCAAGAGGGTTAGTTGTCTTTTACCGTTTTAATGATGTAAAAATATGCATTTAAAGAGTTGACTAGGGAAGAAGAGCCATTTCTGTCGATAGGACCCAAATGGGGATTTGAAACAATCAAGGGAAGTCGTATATAATTCAGAAGAGTAAATAACATATATTAAGCAATGAATTCATTAAATTTATCGAATATTTTTTGAGGTATTTTAAATCAGTTTGATATATATATTATGACAAATAAACTAATAAGAATTTATTTATAAGGTGAAGAATTACTAAAGCAAAAATTAAAAATTATGTACTATTTAAGATATTTTTAGTTATTATATTTAATTCTCCCATTAAATCAAAAGGATAACTCAACTTTGTTATTAACGTAATGAAAATTATAACCAAATGTATGATTCGTGCTCCTGATAACTTATATAGTCCGAGACTTTTAATGAGACAACTACTTTCAATCTCGTTTTAAATTTGTAAGCATGAGTTTGAAAATGATTTTTATTAAAGATTGGAAAACAAAATAAATTTCATCATGAATGTTAAGCTAACAGGGCGATGATTGAATACAAAACTTTGTTTGTTAGGCCATTGAACTCATCACAAAATGATTTACTTTAAAGAGCGCTTTATCATAGGATATATATATATATATAAGGATACGATCAGTTTAATTAACAGACATAAGTTGGCAAAGACCATAAGTGAAGAATACGACAAAGTATTGCACGAGCTCATCTTTGATTGCCCATAATTGAAAAGGACGGCTCTCGAGACATATTTTAAGGATGAGAATTTGTCCTTGGAGGATTACATTTTTTAAACTTATATATGTCCTCTAATGCAACTTTATTAATAAAGATCGTAGCTTCTATAGATGATTCGGGATTGATTTCTATAGAGGTGTGTCCAATGTGGTTGCTAAATAACCAATAAACAACTTAAGAAGATATCTATTTATCGTACATGTCATTACAAATTTAAATGTAATTTGGAAGATTATTTTTGAAAACAACTATTTATTTTCTGTCTTTTTATAGAACAAGTTTACCTCTCTGTCCCTGGCATTCAAAACTGATAAATTGACCCTTTCGAATCGACTGGAGCTTCAACAGCGTCATCGAGACACGGCGGAGCGAAACATTGAAGAGGAAATCAAGGATCTAAAGCAAGCCATTGGGGTAAGGACTAACAATAATAGTTATTATAAAGCAGCTTATTTCAATTTATTTACAAGAAATGAGATTTTTTTTTGGCCACCAGCTGTGATTTGAATAAATTTGAATGTTTTTATGATATTGATGACTTCCATAATCTGTAAATTTGTTGTATGAAACATATATAGTAATTTTATTCTTATACACAGGAATGCAATTCCATGGAATCTTTTAACCAACCAAAGTATGCGTTTCAAATCTAAATGTAGAGGTTGCAAGTTCGACTCCTGAGGGGGAAGGTCAAAAATGATCAAATTAGTTGAAAATGTCCTTGGCTGCATGGACTAATTCTTACACTTTATTATTATTCATAACCTTACAGACACAACTCAATCGAACCAGTTAGGCAAAAAAAACTAATTTCAAACTATAAAGTTTTGTGAAAACAAAGTATTTTATATAATAATATATTTATATATAAATATATAGAATTAAAAACCTTATTTTTAAAAGTAAATAATGTTTTATAATTTTATACTGTTATCCTAAAAGATATAAGTAAATACTTGCTTAACAAACGTAACAAAAAAAGGGATTATATTAATGGTTTAAATCCTTGAACTGTAATCGTATGCATTATTTTATAGTTTGTCAAATAAAGTTTCCTACAAAAATCTTTTGTAGATACTGCCTATAAGCAAAAAAATTGCCTAGCTAATATATTAGAATTTTAACTAGAAATATATGCAATATTTGCGTCTATACTGACAATGAAATATATTATTAAATATAGAGTAGTAAAAATAAAGTAATTATATGATATACTCTAAAGACTTTAATAAAATTATATACAAAACAGATGCTCAACCCACCTTTGACCACCATGTAAGTGTTTTTTTCCTCTAAGCTACTGCATAAACTCCCGTCATTAAATTCTACATTTTTCCATAAGTACAGTACCTATTTTTACGAGGATCTTGGATGGATAATTTCCTTCTTCCATAGCTACTTAGACTCTCATCATTAAATTATATATTTTGACAAGGAAGCCAAGAATTTCCATTAAATGCAGTATTCATTTTACGAGTATCCTGGATGGATAATTTATATATATTTTTATTTCACCATTCTTGTATTATTATTTTAATAATGCCTGACTCTCATGAGGTTTTGACTCTCTCTATTAAATGTGATGCATCTTTTTGTGGGGGATTTGCAAGCATGGATTTGCAATTATGATTCTCTAATGAGCACTAAGGAGGAATAGAGATTACACTACATACACGTATAGGAATCGATTGCCCTTTTTGAGAAGGGGAAGAGACGAGGCGGAAAACAGACGGTGATGGATCATTTCCCCGACTTGCAAGCCTTTTCTAATCATATATAAATGCTTTTCTTCCACACAAAAAAAAAAAAAAAAACACTCTCTTTAGCTAATGTCTAAAGGAAGTACGAATATGTATTAACGTGTATTTCCCCGGCATCAACAAAGCCGTATCTTAATGAAGCAGAGCGAAGTTTATACTAAGGAGAATATTTTTTTTTGCACTTTTAAATGGTCAAAAAAAGGAAATATAATTAATACATACTATGACGTCATATAATTTAATACAAGTTCTCCTAAACTCACAATAAACGTTAGGTTTTCCGTTAGAGACTCTCATCTCTTTCTTAAGTTTATTAGATTCAGTGTTAATGAATATGAAATAAATTTCATATGCGAAATTTAACGAAATTACAATTTTACATACAGCTTTTAACTTTTAATTTCTTTATAAAAGTGAAGTTATTTTGAATCTGAATAATAGTCACCCCACTTGAAATATATTTGGTATCCGCCATTATAAGTTTACATCTTCCTGGTAGACGTCAAAAATTCGACTGTTTTTAAATACTCATTCACTTAAGTCCTTTCAATAATAATTATATATTTATTTAAAGACTCCAATGAAATCTTCTTTTTTGCCTATATATTTTTTCTTTTCTTTGCCGAGATGTTTCGATAGAATTACATCCAATATACAAATAAGCATTATAACATTAAAACTAGTCTATCGAACTAAGGATATTATAATGAGGTAGACCAAAAATGACCATCCCCTCTTAGGATTCGAACCTGCGCCCCCAACATTGAGAGTTGAACACTCCTTAACACACACGGCTATTGCAGCCCCTTTACAATTTCTTACGGACGCCATAAAATGTACTATATATACATATATTATTTTTCATTTTTTTATAAGTATTTAACAAACTCTCTTTTAAATAACAAACTATAAAAATTATAACTATTTACTGACATGTATTTATTCTTAAAAACATTTCTCTAGACACCCAGCAATGACGCAAATATATTATAAATATATATTATCTATATATATTTTTTAAAGTCCCTCTCTCTCTATCTCTTCACCTCCTTAATGGGCCCGTCACTTGATCCCTAAAGACTTGATGAGACAACATGAACACCAAAGGGTAATTAGGGTGATCACGCAAGCCGCTAGAAGAAGAAAATAGTATGCTGAAGAAGGAGAAGGTTGATAATTATAGGGTTTATTTCTTTTTCTTCTTTAAAAAGATGGGACTCTTCGTATAATAATACATAAACAGTTATGTTCTCTGCCACCTTCAGATTCAATCAGAGAAGTCCCCTCACATCATTAACACTTCAATTGGAAAGTAATTACAACCGTGTCAAGTGAGGAAGAGCTCTTTGGAAGCTCATTACATACTTTTTTAAATACAGGGATTTAAAGAGTAAAGGAAAGGAAATCGAAGGAGCTTCATTTTTAATTATATGGAAGATTCAAAATGGGTCGATAATTATATAGATATAATATATAATAAATGAATGGAACACGAAATTGGTTTGTCATAAACGCTTTGCAAGACATATATTCCATCATAAAGATGTATTTTCAAAAGCTCAACTCGCCATTGCTTGGTGTGACTCGTAAAAAACCATAGAGATAAAAAGCTATAGAGAGCTTACTCCCTTCATCTGTATTCTATGTGTCCAATATAAACAAAGTAATTTGAACCACGTCATCGTAAGCTGATCATAGAGATAGATTATATCTCTATGATCAGCTTACGATGACGTATTATAAATTACTTGGTTTATAGTGGGCAAACAGAATATAGCTGAACGATGTTTCTCTGTTATTGAAGGGGGTGCACGGTAATTCCTTCGTGAGTAATTTTAGCGTGCACTCTTTCATTGCAAGCCTTTTCATTGCACGCATTTCTTCGTTCTCTTTTTGTTCGCAGGGTAATATTAGCGTTCGTCTTTTCATTGTGGGTAATTTCATCACAAGTAATTTCTTCGCAGAGTAATATCTTCACAAGTAATTTCTTTGCTAGTAATTTCTTCGCTAGTAATTTCTTCGCTAGTAATTTCTTTGCTAGTAATTTCTTCGAAAGTAATTTCTTCGCAGGGTAATTTCTTCGCAAGTTTCATTTTTGTGAAGGACTTAGTCGCAACTGTGTTTCTATATGTATATACAGGTGCAGAGCTACAATCGGGGAAAAAGTAGTCAAGATATATCTTCTAATATTTTAATAACAAAACAAGTAATTTTTCGCAGAGTAATTTCTTTGCTAGTAATTTCTTCGCAAGTAATTTCTTTGCAGGGTAATTTCTTCGCAAGTTTCATTTTGTGAAGGACTTAGTCGCAACTGTGTTTCTATATGTATATATATATATGAATTGTTTTTTTGTATGTCATCAATGCAATGCGTATTCGTTCTGGTTTTAACCTATTTTAGCCTATGCATTAGGCATATCAAGGGGTCCTATATGGATCCATTTTTTGCATATAAGCTGAGTATGAAATAATTGTTTACTCCCCATGTATTGTTTTTCGTTTACCAGAATCATTTCGACGATTTTTGACAGGAAAGTTTTGTATAGAATAATCATTGATTAGAACAGCCTAATTTAAATTAATTGATTGAACCAATAGTGAACGATGTGATTCCAAGGATAAGAAGGAATTCAATCAAACGGATTGTATAGTATCTTTAAAAAACGTTCTTTGAAGAATTAGATTATTATGCCAAAATATGTATTAAAAGTTTTTTTACAGATAGAAGAGTAACATGGTTTTTTCTAATTAATTGCGTGATTGTTAAATTTTTAAAATAGAAGACTTTGCCAATTTACTTTATTTAATAGCCCATAAACATAATATAATTAAAAATGATACAAATCGATAAGTTAATGGTGGATGTCGTATCTAATAAATAAAAGAACTTATTAATATCCTCACTCGTCACAAACATATTTATATGGATTAAGGAGAAAGAGATACCTCATGTCCTAAGAATGCCTACTGTACTTAATATTATTCATGTTATGTCCCTGACGTCATGAATACCGTGTCTTTATATCTTTCCTTTTCCTTGTATATATTTCCTCCTTTCCCTGAGTGTTAATAAAGTAGTCTTTTAGTCATGACCCTCTCACACGTGTCATTATTATTTATTCGTTCCCGCCGTGCATCCTCATTGGCGACGACCATAGAGATATAAAGATATAGAGAGCTTATTGGACTCGTCAGAGAAATACGTCAATGTGTCAAGAATATAGTTGAACAATGTTTCTCTGCTATTGGAGGGAAGAGAAATACGCTATTGTGTTATGTTTATATCTCTATGATCAGCTTACGATGACGTAGTATCAATTACTTTATTTATAGTGGACACACTGAAACAATAGAACGTTGTTTCTCTGCTATTGAAGGGAATCATCTCTCTATATCTATATATCTCTATGGCGACGACTCTGGGATATTAATATACTTATTATATATTCTCTCTAAAAGGTATCCCAACACAACAATTCACACTTCTCATCATTCCGCCAATCACGTTCAAGATCACAGAGAGTGTTATTCGTACCTTTTAAAAAAACCATGCGGTCAAATCTTTCCGCTTAGAAAATATCTTCTATTTTCGTCTCCTACATCAATTATAAGTGTACTCACACTACTGATTGGCGGCACTCCTTCTTTCCATCAAATACGGGCCAAGACTGTCAAAAATCCTTTATATATTATTCCTTTGTCCGTCTTCCCACCAGAGTAAATGTATTTATAAGAGTGTGAGTCAAATTAGGGTCTCAACAAGCTCAATATATATTGTTGACCCTAAGCAGCCATTGGGAATAAATTATGTGTCGAGGGAGAGGCACAAAGTCATGAGACCGCAGTTTTCCTCATAATCTCCATTCAACGCCTCATCCATCATATTACTTTAAATGCTATCTAACGATAATAATAATGATACATGGATCATGATGGGGCTCAAAAGAAATTGCTTTGGGGAACTCTCCTTACACATTCAAAGAACTGGAAAGGAAACAATAAGAAGAAAAAGAAATAAACACTTGATTTATTGATTTCATTTGATTTATTAAGTGGTCCAATTTGATTAACTACACTCAAAATATACAATTTGGAATGACTCTATTCAAGGGATAATAAATTAATTATTCTCTTTCTTTCTCAATATAAAGAAAAAAGTAGTGAATCATGCTTTTAATTAATGGCAGCATGAAGTGCGTCACTTAATTTATCAGGATCCTTTATTTAATGTTCATCAACTAAGTTATATATTGTCTGGATTGGTATGTTTTATAAGTATTGTATATTCCCCAGAGCTGCGACTAACGAATGTAAATGGGTATTCGATACTACCGACGGTAGATTTCAAATAACGAACCGATTATACGATATTCGGTAGAAAGTACCGAATACCGTACCGATTGTCAATCGGTACGGTATATTTAAAAGTATGACTTTTGTGACATTCACATAGAGACATAAATATATAGAGAGCTTATTCCCTTCAATAACATTGAGAAACATCGTTCAACTGCCGTCGCTTTGCCCAAGCGTTCCCTTGTGTGGAGAACTTGAACTTTGCAAAATAAATAAACGACTACAACTACTATAGTATTATAGAAAAGATACATAAATATACATTCAATATAAGTAAATGCTATGCTTGAATACTAGAGTACCTGAAAGTGTATTTAATATCAGACAAAAGGGACAGTAAATGAAAAAAATCTATAGCCTTCCATTTCCTATAAAATCCAAGTACATATATAATTTATTTAAGATTTATATTATGAATTAAATTTGAATAATATCTAATAAATCATGTTCTTAATCGTCCTTTGTTATAAATTGTTCGATATTAAATGCATATGAAAAAGTCACAGAGCAGATACATAAATACATTTCTCATACTTTCTAATCTACCGTACCGAATATCGATCGATACTGTAGATATATACTAAAATCTACCGAATACCGATAGCGATCGGTAGAAGGTATATATCGAATACTGAACCGGCGGTAGATTTTTCTACCGAATCCCAGCTCTGATATTCACAAATGTGTAAAACTCAACTAAGAAAATAAAACAATTTCATCCACCCAAAAAAGAATTCTTTTTTCTCGCTCTTTTAATGAAATATCCAAATATTATTTCTGTAGAGGCCTACATATTGTTTTTTTATGTTTATGTGTGTAAATTAGATGAAATATACGCATTAGTCATTACAAATCCAAGACACTCTCTTAACACAGAGCTTTTGGAATGATGTGCATACACTGATCTTATCGCATGGAATGGATGCACACAGAGAAACAAAAAAGTTCAATCTCATGGTTAGTGAACTTAAAATTGCTTTTTGGTTAGGCTCCATAAATCACGAATTAGTCTTAGGTGTCATATTGATATCTTAATAGGCTGCCATGGTGCCTAGGCAGAAAACAACAATTACTTCTTCTAAAGGAGAAGAAATAGCAGCATTTATGCAATCATAGAGAATATATAATTTAAAATCAGGCTACAGTTGTAGGCGATATACATACAATGTGATTAAAGAATAATAAAATGTTTTCATTCGGGATCCAATTCGTAGAGTTATCGCCGGACTTATCATTACCAATTCGTTTCTTTTCTTAACGCGATAAAAAGTGCAATTATTATTTTCATATTACCTGGATTTCAATTATATTTATGAATTTGGTCCAAGCAGTAGAAAAAATAATACTTTGATTCATCTCTGCGGTGCAATCAGTGACATATTATAGTCATTGTTGTTTCTTGTTCGACTGCTGATCAAAATAAAAAACTTAATCACAAAATCTTAACATATTTGTTTCCATTAATTTCATCAATTTCGTTGTTTTAATACTTTTTTTAAGTTGATACTTTTATATACATTATTAGGCGATATATTTTTTAGGTTTTTTAGTAATAAAAATACTTTGAAATTATTTTTTTATAATTATTTTATTCACTTTTTTCCATTTTTATATTTGGTTACTTAATAACTTAAAATCATATAAATACCTTAACCGAAAATTTTGTGAAACCCTTGATGATCGTTAAAATGAATCACTAAAACTTTTTTAGTGATATTTAATATTGTCATGACATTAAAGACATTAATAATTAACTGGTTAAGACATAAAACCGAAGCCACCTAAGAAATATCATAGAGATATAAAGATATAGAGGGCTGATTCCCTTCAATAGCAGAGAAACATCGTTCAGCTGTATTCTGTGTGTCCATTATAAACAAAGTAATTTGTACACCGTCATCGTAAGCTGATCATAGAGATAGATTCTATCTCTATGATCAGCTTACGCTGACGTAGGTCAAATTATTTTGTTTATAATGGACACACCGAATACAGATGATGGGAATAAACTCTCTATATCTTTATATCTCTATGAGAAATATACGTTCTGTATTTGTCATCAATTACTTTTTTCATCTTTAAAATTTGGTAATTCACTTAAAATAAAATCAATACAATTTATATAAATAAATAAAATTATAATAATATTTAAAAACAGATGAAAAGAACCAATATTTGAAAGGATTTTTTGTGAAGAGGCAATGATGCACCACTCCGTATTTACAAGTTTTGACTTCAAAATATACTGGCATACAAACTAAACACTAACCTGACAAAGACAGTTTTACTCCAATATGCATTTGCTAATGACTAATTGAATGGCTTGTAATTAGTTTGAATGTCAATATTTGAATAGAATTATAGCTTATCATTGTTTTTGACGTTTTTCCTTTATTAATTAAGTTAAGAATATAAACTATTGAGAGCTTTTAATTAAAATAATCATTCTTTGGATATTGCTTTTTTTTAATTAAGAAATATTTATAAAGCTATTGAGTCCATTATTGTTTTTGTTAGACTGCAATAAAGAAACAAGATGATATTAAATGCTTTCTTAATTCACTGCAGATACCTTACAGGTACTAAAACAAATATACTGTCAAGCCCATCTATAAGTGTCACTCAAGGGAACCCAAAAAAATTACCAATACCGGCAGGTGGCCGATAAATGGAAGATTTTTAGAATTATTTTTTTTCTTGGGGGATAATTGGCGGAGTCATTATTGACGAGTGACATCTATAGACAAGTGGCCGCCGTCACAGGCTTGACTTTATAAACGAATATTATAATTTTAAGTTGTATTTCCCCCCTCTATTAAATATATTACGTTCATCAAAGTAGAAACACATACATAATTATATGAACCGGAGTAGTTACGTAAAAGAAAGCAAAGAATAAACTTTATAACTTAAAAATAACACTCAGGAATGGAGTTATATTTCATTAATAAAATTACATTAATACAAAAAAACAATATTCCGTTCATGAAGGTATCTTTATATTTCATTACTTTCATTCGCCAATTTTTGCATAATAAATGAATGACAGGAACTATTTTTTCTCTCTCTGAGACCATGAATCAACCATTACAATTGTTAAAGCAACTGTTAAGACGTGTTTGTATAGTGCGTTAAGGAATCCATGTGATATTATTGCATGAAACAACAAAATAACGTTTGTGAACTAAGCCTTACTATGTATATGAGCAAGACTAGGTCAGTTTGGACCCTTCGTAATAAATATTGGCCTCCCCTGATACGTGATACATGTAAAAAGTTGATGTTGCATTTTAAATAGTCAATTGATGGCTATTTGTTTTTCTATAATAATTATCAAAAAATAATTAAATAGCTGTTTTAGCATATATTCCAAATAACCTTCAGACTTTTACCCCTTCAACTATATTTTGCCTTTCTTTCTCACACTAGGGTCTGAACCGTCTCTGCAACGATGTGGAGACTCGTGAGGTCCTTCAGCGTCTCACGCAGCAAGTGGACGTTCTACGACAGAGCTCCAGCCGCATATCTTCCGCTGCCGAAGTCTATGGGGCCGTACAGCAGAGGCACGCATTGCACGTGCCATCGAGGTCATGCTTCTCCACGTGGACACCTCAAAAGGCTCTACGAAAAGGAACACTCGGAGCTAGAAGAAACCAGAAGGTAAGTCCTATAGGTACATATATGAAAAACAGGACCGCCCATATTGCCAGAGGAATCCATTCAAAGGATTTGTAAAAGGCCAATGACAATAGGGACAATATTCTTATCTCTTATTCATAGCATTATAGCATCTGTCCTTTTTATTATTTTCTTTTCTTTCCAAACAATCCTGTTTAAAAAAAGATCGAATATATATATATATATATATATATATATATATAAAATGTTTATTTATCCACGTTACTACTCCTTCGTCTGGCGAGGGGATTTTAGCATAATGCTGCATATCTTCCCGCCGCAGATATAATATGCTTCTCAGCTCGTGAGGATGGAGAGGTTTGTAGAGGTCAGCTTATGACAAATCAGCGACTTACATAGAGTTCATAATACTGAAGGTCAACGCCTTAATTTCCGGAGACTCATTTTAATATTAATTGAAATAAAGTGCCCTTTGTGTCTCTGGCTGCCGAGATCAATATTTATGTACGTTTGTTGGCATGCACCCTATTCAACTCATAAATTTAGTACCATAAAACACGAGATATAGCTCTCTAGCTAGGAGTCAAAAGAATGCATTCCTCCTCTGCTCCAGTTTGACCATCACGAAACAAAGAAACCCACACAAATTGCTCCAAAGAATGCATGGATCTTAAAAGTCAGTGAGATGATATGATTTATTACTGTATTGAAGATATAAATTTGGTCTTTTTTTTCAAAGTATTTCTCAGTCCTTAGAAGTGTGGCGTCTTATATGGCCTGAAAGGCATTTATTCAATCTCATGGACATTCATTCAAGGCATTGGCTGTATCTCATCAAATCTAGGGCGATTTTAATCGTAGTTAAAAAAAAATGCCTTCAATAATAGTGCTAAGATATTTGAACTAAAAACTTTATTTGATGTTTTTCATCAGCAAGGTGTTTTGAACAATGATGCATCTTATGATGCTAAATTATTATTAAAATAAATACCTCAACTCATCAAATCGACAATTAGACTACAATAACGTTTTATATTGAATGATAAATATTTTTTATGAAGTCATTTTATATTATGTTTTATCTTTAGACAGACATTTTGAATGATAATGTTCATTTATGTTTTGTTTTAACATAACTGTCTTAAGATTGTGTTTTTTTATCTCTTACTTTCTAGTGTATTCTTATTTTTTTTACACTCTATGGACTTTAGTTAATAAATAAATAAACATCTTAACCAAAAAAATGTTAAAAAAGAAGAAAATCAATAATACTTATTTCACGTCTATTTTCACACTCTCCCAAAATCAAATAAAAATGCAGAGCTGGCCTATCTTTTGATATACGGTACTTTGAAATATCAATACTACCCATGACAGATTTCTGATAACAATACCGATAAAATTTAATTTAAAAGGGTGGAATATCAATACTCAGTAAATTAAATTAATTTTATATAAGTGTGGATAGAAATAAATCTACAGCTGAGACTATCGATTGATATTCGGTATTTTGGGAGATATATACCTCCTCCGGTAAATGTCTGCTCCCAAACCAATTAATTTTGATTTTCCTTTCTGGAGAAACTAAATAACGATGGAGGCCCGAAAAGCAGAAGCAAACACCAAATTTTACCAAGACATCTCTTAAAGTTGTACTTTGATTTTTTATGCTTATTATCTAGAAGAGGTCGTGATTTATCCAAATATTTTAATGTTTTATCATCATTCTCCTTTAGTTAATTTTTATTATGAATTAAATGTGCAAAAAAATATTTTTTTAATATGTTTCGCCATGAAACATTTTTGTGTTTGCCTCAGTTTAGTGCATATCTTTTAATTTGTATGTATTTTAGAACTTTGGACTAATAATATAAATGTTGCAAAACACATATTAAAAAAAAAAAAAATTGAATTAGAAAAAAAATATCGAATACAGTACCTAATATCATCTTTTGAATCAATGGGTATCTGTCGACTCAAAGTTAAGGTGTAGGTTTTTTTAATATGAATTTAGATTTTGTTTAAAGTAAATTAATGAATTGCGTTCCTATTTCTGAATTTATATATCTACCGATACCGCATTCAATCTATGGATTTGGCTAGTATCTATTACTCTATTGACACCGATTGGGCATATTTGATTACAACTTATTTTTGACTTATATATATAAAAAAACATGGCAGCCATATTAGCCATAATTTTAAACAATGTCAACTTTTTTTACTTGATAGTGTTCCTTGACTCCAACCTTTCTTTTACATTTTATTTCCCATTTTAGGATTCTTGCAGATCACAATCTAAGTCATCACGAAAAGGCCGCTCCCCCTCCGGTCTTCCCTCACCAGACAATCTTTTGGACTCATCCTCAAGTTTGTCTCTCTTTCGTCGAACGATGTGTCATCCAAGTCAGGGCGCATGCGATCCGTGTCGGTCATCAACAATCATTCCTCGGAGTCCATCGTAAGTTTTTTTAAATTAAATGCTTTCACAAAATATAATATATTTTTTTTTAGCTTATGTTATTAAGATTTAAAAAAATTATTTATATATTCGAACAAAAACCATTATATATTTTTATATATTAACATGACAAATGCATACTTTATTATAATTATAATGCCTTTTTTCGTCTCTAATCACACATTTAATTATGAATAAAACGTGGATAACATAATATCAAATAATTAATAAATATTCGCTTAGATGATTGACAAATGTTCAAGGCAGTTTGTTAGCCAAGTAGAAGCGTGCTCGACGACTTCAATGCTGGTGGCACAGGTTCGACTTACCAAAAGGGAGGTACAATTTATGATTAACCTCATTGAAACGAGTATTAGGCATAGAGATATAAAGACATAGAGAGCTTATTGAATCCTTCAGAGAAATGCGTCATTATGTCCCGAATACAGCTGAACGTCGATGTTTCTCTGCTATTGGAGGGAAAAGAAATACGTCATTGTGACCAGAATACAGTTTGAACGATGTTTCTCTGCTAATTGGAGGGAAAGAGCTCTCTATATATTTATATCTCTATGTTATTAGGTTTTGAAAGGTTCTTAATGTTTATTCATATCCACAAAAAATACAATTTCATTGAATCAAATAGGCTGAAAATATTCTTTTGCTCTATTATTACCAATAATCGACACGGATAAGGATGTATAGATTATATCGCTATATTTCAAGAAACTTGGAAAATAAGTTTGTAAGGAGATTGAATATATATTTGAGATAGCCTTGATATCCATGGCAATAGGTATCAAAGGGATTGATATAATCGATAGTCTACAAAGCTAAGATATATTATTTTCAAAAGTATTTGCCGGTATCTGTTTTTGACCAAAATATGTCAAAATAAAAGTTAATTTGAAATTAAACATATATCTTGTTTAATCATATAGTTTATTTTTTGATTCACAAATTCCGGCTTCAAAGTAATTAAATAAACGATTAATAAATAGTTTTATCGATTTGTGATGTTTGGATGTGTTTCATATTAACTTTATTTATATATACATTATATTATTATATAATTAATTTAACAAATGCGTCATGATAGTTTATTTACGATTCTAAGGTAGGGTTTAATTGATTTATTTCTTAAAATAATATATTTAAATGAGATTTTGTTGTTTGAAATCTTTCGAAATGAAATGTGTTTTTATAATATATATATTTATCCGATGTATCAATACAAAAATATTATAATATATACGAGATACAGTCTCATATATACGTAAGTATATGAGCGAATTTATTTCAATACACGCCATGATGTAGCTAAAAGTTTTTTCATACCCTCCAAAAGTCTAATACCCCACGAGTTTAACTCCTTGGAATGCTTTTTAAATAGACCCTTGTACTCAGTGTTTTATGAAGTTTTACAGATTAGCTCCCTGATTACACAGTCCTAATGGTCATTTTATCGTTTTGTTATTATTATTATTGTTGTGCATTGACTAAAGCACAGTTTTATTAGCCTATTTATGGTCCATAAAAGCTACACAAACATAAACTACTTTCATCGATAACAGCCTTTAAGATAGGCTTTTATGGACAGATTCACTTTTAAGCTATTATGGTGCACTTTAAAGCCATCTTTTGTTTCTACTTTATTTTTCTATTGTTTTAGTCAATGATCCTGATGTTTTTTAATATTAATATTTTTTTAAAGTGGTTCGACAAAATAGTCAAAATAAATTCATTTAAAATCAACTTGGGCTTGAAGACGATTTATACATAACGGCTATCGAATATACATATATATATATATATTTATATCAGACTTGTTGATGCCAAAAGTTGTCGTTCGTCGTTAATTTTAAATTGAATCTTTCGTCGTTCATTGTTTCGTTTGTCGTTCGCCATTCTGAAAAAAATTGACGACGTTTTTTTTAGAAAGAAATTTCTGAAAAAAAGTGATGACGTTTTTTTAGAAAGAAAATTTGTACCATGAAAATTAAAATTCTTTGTCTTTTTTTGGCACCAAAAACGAGCGACGAACGATAAGAATTTGTCCTTATCGTTCGTCAAAAACTTTGTCGTTCATCGTTCACGAACGACAACAAATGAACGATAAATCAACAAGTCTGATATATATATATAAAGATTGAAACTATGATTACATAAGAACAATGATTCATTATTGTTGACAATTTTGGGGATAACATTTAGTGTATTGAATGGTCACAGTTTAATCCAATACAAAGAGACAAAACATATTTTGTGAATGCAAATGATAAATACAAATGGGAAGCCATCAGGCGTTAAAATGATTCACATTTCTAAAAATGTTTTTATATCTCTAATACATAACTTTTTATTATTGCTTTTCTTTTATATTTTGAACACTCTTAACAGTGCCATTTTCTTTCTTAATGCGGTATAAATTAACTACATTGCAGAAATAAATTATGCTCTTGCATTTTCTATATATATATATCAGATACCCATGGCGAGACACCCCAGACATTAATTAGTTTTCCCGCAGTTTTTTTCTAAATCAAAGAGGTTTATAGAGACTGATAATGTACAAAGCTTATGGAAGGTTACGTCAGTGATTCTTATACAACACAGTTTCATCTTCCTTCATAACGAATCCCTCTTCTATCTCTCCCTTAACAATATCTTGTCATCGTCAGATCCAGTACAGGTCTCTCTTTTTTTACCTGCAATGAAAATAAATCCAAGTCATTTTGCAAAAATAAAAATGATTTAGAGTCCATTGTTTTATTTATATATCTGTGTGTGGATTCTTGATATAACTCTCTCATATATGCGTGTCGGACGAGGGAAATGATTAATGCCATCCGCAGTAATGTTTTATTAATGCTTCAATCAAGATACCTACAAGGCCTATAAGCTTTAAGCCTTCCAAACTGTAATTTATTTATAAATATATTTGACTCATTCATTGACGTAAAAAAAATGCTGATTATTATCAAGTTTAATGATGATCTGTGTTAGGCGCTTCAGTCAAGTAGATGGGTTTTTAAGCTTTTTAGTCCCTCAATCCTTTATTTTTTATTGTGATATTCAGTAATAATCAGGGCTGTTGATTTTTTTTGATTTAAATCAGATTTTTTTGATTTTAATTGTTAACCATATTTTAATGAACAAAAAATCTTTTTTTCAATGTGTAAACTTTGTCCATACTTAAATTGTAACTTTTTTAAACATGCCCAATATACATATAGGCCTACCTATTACTCAGGGGACTTTAAATGCTGTCTTTGATTAAATTCTAGTTGCCTTACTTAATGGTTCCATTTTAATAAAGAATGCAAAGGAGTACACAATAAAATTACAGAACTTCAAGGCCTTGTAATGAGTCATACTCGCTAATCACGTGACAGTTCGAAATCCAAGCGAGGATCGAAGACTCATGACAATTTTCTACCTTAAAATTACTGGGTGGAGCTGCCAACGGCTGATCAAAGATGACTACAAGATGGGTCACTCTCGAATCTTGAACTGCGTTAACTTTTTCATTTACATTGTACAAGTAATAAACAATTTATTTGATAAAAGATGACTTGATTTTAATCATTGATTATAAAATGTCTTTGGAAAAAACTTAATTTAGATCGCAATCCAAATTGCTTGATTTAAATCAATAATCTTAACTCAAAGCTTATATGATAGGCCTATAGTCTGAGGCTTTAGATATAATGAAAAGGCCACTGCTCTACTATTAAGAAGACAGACATGATATGTTTTGTTTCTGTCATTGAGAATTAGAAGCATAAAATTAAATATCAATTTAATTTATTGAAAAAAACATGAATTGATTTAAATCATGATTTTAATTGGAAATCCACTTGATTTAAATCGGCCTGATTTAAATCAAACAACCCTGGTAATAATTCAATAATTTATTTATATTTTCAAGAATATTGATGATGGTGACTCAGTTTAATCGTAGAGAGTTTTGTTTTCTTCTATATTGGTGCATATCAGTAGGAAATAATTTTTTCTTTGACGTATATTTAGTTTCTTTTTAATAGTATAAAACATTATTCTGGATCATTTTAATCCTTTTATAGGATCTGTGATTATATATAACTGAATATATTCTACTCTATAATCGTTTTGTTGATTTATTAAAAGCATAAACTAGAACCAAGATCTTTAGCTATCCTTGATCATGCTTGGCATCCAGAACAAACATTCGTTGGGTGTATTTAAAACTACTATCAATGTTATATATCTTTTCTATATTTTGCTATGTCTATTTCTTACTGTCCTACGTCTTCCTACATTGAAAATGGTATGATGAATATACAATAATGGAAAAATACTTTTCTATTGAATTCGTTATCAAGTGAATAGCTGATTCCTCATTGTATTCCATCAATTGCAATAAAGTTTTTTTGCATTATAGACCCTTTTGTTCAATAGCCACCGGCTTGATTGATCCATGATTCATCAATTTGCGCCCAATTTTTCCTCATGCTTTGCTTTATAAAGGAACACCAGGCTAATAATTAAAATCAAAGAATAAAAGCCTTTATTGTACCTTACAAACACGCTCTATACAGCTATTAGCATAAATGTATATATTTCTAAGCAAATATTGCATGGTGACGAGCCAAGAAGAGGAGTCTTGATTGGGTTTGATTGATTGATTTCTATGTATATTTGTGTACAAACTTCTGTTCCTTTTACTAAAAGTAAGAATACAAAATGCACAGAAAATCAAATTTAGTCTTTTGTTAGGTCTTTATAATACTTTTGTGCACTATCAACTAAATCAATTAAAGTACTATACTTATATTTTATTTAAAGTTGAGTATATTTGCAATGTATAAGTGTGTTCCATCAGAAATGTCATTTTTAAAGTGTGAATTTGAAGCACTTAAAATAATTCAAATTGTATCATGGGTACGCCATTATGTTTATAAAGAGGAAGGAGTTTAATCAATAGATAAAAATTTGCATTGATTTTTAACAATCTGCAACCAGAAAAATGTTTGGAAAAACACCTTTTCCTTCTACAGTTCGCTGAGAATTTATAATTCACTTGAAGATCAGTGGACGGGTGGCGTAATCTTACCAGCTGATCCAGTTCACAAGGGGTCTTGATCATTTAAATGAGACTCCACCACATTACACAAATGCAGCCTTAGCATTTCTAATAAAAAAGTTTCGCTGACGAGTCATCAGCAGGAGTACGGAAATTCCTTGGCCAGCTCACAGTCCAGATTTCCATCCTTTGGACTTCCACTTCTGGACTGCAGCTCAAACTTGAGTTTATATGAAAAAAATAGATTCCATTGAGTCTTTTTACAAGTGTTTGCTGAATATATAGCCAGGAGACGATTAAAAATGTTTGCAAGAATGTCCTGAAGCGTGCGTCGTTCTGTCTTCTGGCTGGAGGGGGTCATTTTTCTGCAACTTTTGTAAGGCTTCAGAAGATGTGCCTCTTCCAATACAAACTATAAATCTTTAATAATCATAAAAATCCATTCTTTAGCTTTAGAAAATATATGTATGAGGAGTTATAAGTATTATAAGTACTTCTAATTCGTAATTTAAACATTACATTTCTGATGGAACACACTTTACATTAATTGTACAATTTACAATCAAATATTGAATACAGGTCCAAAGATGGATTATGAAGGAAACTTCCTTCTTGTAACTTTTTTATCACCACTAAAACGCTTCCTGAGCCCTGAAAGTTACACCTTCAGGGACATGAAGAAGCTTTATTTTTATCAGAGAAGTGTAAACTCTTCGCCACCTACCCCTTCATATAGATGTCATTAGGCCCTCCACTTTAATATAACTAAGATTAAAAAGAAAATCATTAATTTGCTCGGAAAGAAAATCATAAATAAATATTATTTGTCATTCATTTAAATATATATTTGTGTTCGCTTACGAGACGCGTTGAAAGGTTTTGATACATCTTTTGGTTTAATAGTATACATTGTAATTCCACGAACAGGTTTCCCCTCGTAATTTGCATAGAAAATTAGTTATTTGCTTCACATTCAACCAAAATGAAACAAATTTTTGTCTTTATTACTTTTAACTATCATTAAGAAGGTTCCTCCAGTCTTACTAGAAAAAAAGACTAGAAAACCTGGATTTTTACTCTAATATACTCGGTTTTGACTACAGATAAACGTAATTTTCTATGTAACCAATATGTAACAAGTCACTATTTCACATGCTTGGAGAAAAATTTATGAAATATAAGAACCTTTTATGACTGAAAATATCTACTAGGACATTGGGTAAAGAGGTAGAAAAATAACCACTATTAGAATGAATTCAGACTAAAAATGAGAAATTAAGTGCAAGTATTGAGCCGCCTGTTTTACGAGCAAATATGGCAGTTTTAAAGGGGCAAGTTAAAATTGAGATTTTTTTACACGAAAAGATCTGTGGCAAGGCTAGTTTTTCATCTTGTTTGTTAGTATACATACTAGGTAAACATCGCGCCCAAAAAGACCCAAAGATTCATGTTTCCCTTTTCCAATTTTTTAATCCCAAGTTGTAGACAGTTATAGACTTTTTCCCTCTTTTTTTTAGACCCAAATTAATTGTCTTCAGTCTGTCTACCATGTGAAAAAAATATTTTGCCGAAGCATTACATGACGGAATCTTAATTATATTTAAAGTATAATGACAATTAGTCTTTCAGAAAATTATTCCTTAAAAAACAATTGATATTGCTACCAAAATGCTTATCATGAGTTATAGACATTTTTCCCTTTTTAGACCTTTTTTGAAAATCGCCTACCCTCGCATAAATGTAAGTTTTAGTGATTCTTTTTAGAAATATGAAGAAAATTTCTCATCTATATGACCAAAAGCCTCACTACGTCTTTTCCAAGTCTTTTTCGTTCACCTCCTGACCTGAGATAGACACCAACCAAGGGGGTGTTCTAACCCCCCACAGGTGGTTAAAAAAATTAATTTTTTTTTTTCTTAAGTCAATTTTTTATTTGGCAGATAGGTTTAGATTGTCTACAAATAATAAAAAAATCTATCTGTGGCTTTCATCCCTTTTTTTTTTTTCAAAAAAATCTTATTTGCCTGAAAGTGACAGTCTCCGACAGCAGCTAAAACATCCGTTTTTGGAAGACAAAATGACAATAAGGCATCAGACTGGTTCAACATCTAATAGGCATGTTATTTGCTATCTCTTCAAACAAATGGATTTTAGATAAAAAAAAAATTCATTTTTTTTTGCCCACAGTGGTCCTGTCCCAATACCCCCTTGTTTATTAATTAATGCCCATTAAGGTTAGCCGAACATATTTTTAGATGTCCCAGACATAATCTCACCTGCAGGGAAAACAAAAAAGATGATTAGTAAAGTTTCAAAAATATGGTTATGGACCACTTAGGGACCCTAATTGTGGAATTCACCACATATCCTTTTTTAACTACTTCTTTATCGCCACAGCTATGCTTCAGAAAATGAGAAAGAAGTTTGTAAGTTTCTGATCCAGGCTGAATGTGTTTCAAAGGCTTGATTAACCATGTATGCAATACGATAAGGTCACATATAATAAGAATTTGAAGACATTAATTTGTGTACAGGAATAGCGCAATACATCCATAGTAAATATATGGCACCTCATAGCTCCAGCTAAAGTTGCCCGTGTTTTGTTTTGTTTTTTGCCTATATGGTTCAAAGAATTGCATCCGACAGGAAAAAATAAGCATTATAGCATTAAAATTAGTCCTTCGAACCTAAAATCTTATCAATGATGAGGTAACCAAAAATGCCATCCTCCCCTCGGAAGTATTTGAACCTGCGCCCCCAACATTGAGAGTTGAACACGCCGTACACACACGGCTATCGCACTCCCTGATCATATCGATTAATCGAGTCGGGCTGTCCACGCTGGAGAAAGCGATGATAGGGATGGGTGCGAGTGCCGTGTGTGTAGGCGTGTTCAACTCTCAATGTTTTGGGCGCAGGTTTGAATACTCCTGAGAGGGGATGGTCATTTTTGGTCTAAGATCCTAGATTCGAGTGACTAATTTTAATGCTATGATGCTTATTTATATACTATCGGATGCAATTCTATTGTACCAATTAGGCAAAAAAAATATATAAAAATAAAGTTGCTTTT
>CP045903.1:10560569-10608069 GCA_013387185.1 Caligus rogercresseyi
AAAACATGTAATCAATCCTATAAAATCATAATAAACTTCCATCAAAATAGAACAAAATTCATATACGACAACAATTCTGAAAATAATATAAGGACGCAAACATAAATAAACCTTACATAAAAATCTGTCAAAACAACCTCATAATGGTTTATATCGAAGTCCTTCCTTCATCTGTAGATAGACAAGGCTCTTTTTGATCGGTTCCAGTCACAGCAACTTTTTCCTTTGTTCTTGTGTCCCGCCGCGACGCAAACTCCATCTATCGACGCCTCCATCTCTTGATTCCACTGACTTAACTTGATAAACTAAAGACTTATTATTAGATGAAAAGAAAAATACTTGATGGCTGGCATCGTATGTAGATTTTATTGCGTAAATCTTCAAAGTCTATGAAACGACCAGAGAATTAAGGAAAACCTTATTTCTATTCCTTGAGGTGTACAGTCTTAGGAGCAATAGCTCCCTCTCTCAGACTCCGGTCAACTGTATGAAAATAAAATGAATGTTAGTATGGCATTAAAGCTGTTGAATGAAAAATATTATAGATTGAACAGAAGCCTTAAGACTCAAGCAATTACAAAGACTAAAAACATTCATTTAAGTAGCTCAAGTGCCATTATAAGTTCAAAACTTCTCAACTCATTCTTGACTATGTTGAATGATCTTCCATTACCGTTTCTGTACAAACACTGGATAACTACATCCTCATATCATTTACATAAGGAAGGAAGCTTATAATATAACCAAATGCATTAAAAGACTTCAGTAGCCCAAAAACCACGGCTAAAGGCTATAAATAATATTGCACCTTAGAAGTCATCTCCATGCAAGCCAGCAATAGACAGTTCAATAGACATTAATTTCAAAGTTCTTTGGAAACCACGCAATGACCATTAAAACATAATTTAATACTCAATTGTGATTGGTGGTGAATAAGAAGGAAATTATTGTTTGTTAATAGCTTTGTGCATATTTATTGGAAAAGTCATTTGTTACGCTCATGGAGCCTCATATATAACTTAAAGCTGCAGTTTGAAAGGTGTTTTGTACGTTATTTAAGGGTTTACTCAGAGCGGCTATGGGGGAGTACGAGCCGTTTGTTATCAAATCAACAATTTTAGTGTTGAGATTTGCATTTTAATAAAATATTTTTTTGCTCCTTTGTTGTAAGTTTTGCACAAGATGTGCATTTGGTTGAAGAATGAAATGGAAGGAAAATGTTTACAAGTAAATAAAACTTTGTTCTTCCATAGTATTTTGAAGTTAACTCCATATTATATCAAATTTATAAAATGGGTATTTAAAAGTTAGATTATTACATAAGATTTATTATTAATATTATTGCAAATAATCAAGTAGGACAAAAAAATACTCTTTATAGAAAGAGTACCGTCCTTTGAATTTTATTAAACTGTTATTTCTTCATTCAAAATTTTAGGCCCGGCTTGAAAAATTTAAGTACCGGCCGGATCCAGGCGAAAAAAAAGTGTCCCGGTTGTTTCGATGTATATATATATATATAGTATATATATATAAAGAATCTCAGGTTTTTTCAAAAACTTAATTTTAAACGTACTTTAAAACATACATAAGTTAAATGGGTTATTTTTCTCCATCGACACTTTTTTAGCAAATGCCTTAGATATAGAGGCATAAAAGCCCTCAGTCAGACAAATATGATTGATCATTTTAAACTTATTTATAGGTCTTGTGCATTGCTTTATGCAATCAAATGACGACTTGTAATGTATATATACATATGTATAAAATGAAACTCATATTTTTTGTGTTTGTGCTCATTTTCCGTAATGGATTTTACTTCCGCATTCTCTGACTTTACAAAACAATTATGGCAATATTTTGCAAGGTTAATCTAATATCAAAAAGCAAAAAACAAATAATTACTCTTGAGTCAATGGGTTATTGTACATGACATTCTTTGTATAAGAAGAAAAAAAAGTATAGACAACAATTGAATTTTACCCTTCATATTCGAGAATGAAGATAATTGGATTGCCTATATTAAATTAAGACAAACTATTGATATTTATGGTCCATTTGAAATATGATCCATAACATATGTAAAAAACATCAATTGGAATATAAAAAATATAACTGTGTACAAATATATTTTTTTATAAGTAAGTTTCTCTAAGTAAAACTTATTTAACAATAAGATTATTATTCTTGTTTGTTTATGCACTTAGCTCAACCACAATCCGGAACATATTCCAGTATCAGAATCCTCAGAGAATAAGATGAACATCTGGCGTCAGCTAATGGGAAAGTTATCTTTTTCCGATCATAGAGATATAAAGATACAGAGAGCTTATTCCCTTCAATAGCAGAGAACATCGTCGTTCAGCTGTATTTCTGTGTCCAATATAAACAAAGTAATTTGAAACTACGTCATCGTAAGCTGAGAGATAGATTCTATCTATATGATCAGCTTACGATGACGAAGATCAAATTACTTTGTTTATATTGGACACAAAAATACAGATGAAGGGAATAAGCTCTCTATATATTTTTATCTCTATGGTTCCGATGGATGAATGGAATGAATATTATTTTTTAAACATCGGCTTATTTGAAGGAAACAAGATTAACTTTTGAACTCTCAAATAAAAGATTCTTTCGTTTTTGGAGTCAACTTATGAACATTTTTATATATGGAATTCGTCGACCGTAACAGCGGCTACTTGAGGCGGCATTTGAATATCAGGACCATCATGGTATTAAATAGTATGAAATGCCGTTGTCATAAGTGAGGAGTTATGACGGTTGTTTTGAGAAATGAGACATGTTGTATGAGGGAGCATGTAAAGTATATAGTGTTTTGATTCACATCAGAATGGAATGCAGGCTCAGGAATGTGAGGGGCTTAGTAGTTTAGTGACGTGAAAGATGTCAAGCCTTCTCCATTTAGAAGGTGACCAATTGTCAGTTTATACTTCTTGTTATTTCCTTAAAAAAACATATTAAAGTCCAAAATGTTTGCCACTAAATAAAGTCTTATTTGTTATTTATTTGTCTAGGCATAGACAGAGAACACAAAGAAATAAAAAGGGAGTGAAAACTTCATAAATATTTTCATTAAGTCACTGGATCGTTGTTTTTAAGGCAACCAATTATGTCAGCATACTCTCTATCTATACAATCATATTTAGTTTTCAATAATGGGTCTTACCCTAAAATTTTTTAATACATAAAATATTAAAAGTGAGAAACAGTTCTCGGCTTCGTAGATTAAAATATCGTGAATCATCTTTATTAAAAGGGATTTTAAAAGCTTTTTCCTCCAAAGATGTATGCTAAGACATCGTTAGAAGCGCGTTAAAGGCATGAAATTGAACAGTCATAAGATATCTTCAGAAGATGATATCAAATACTTAAAGGTATTGGATAACCTTCTCTGAGAGGTTCACTTGATATTTATGAATTAATATTTGTATGAGTTTATAAATTTATAGACTTCGTTTAATGTCCTATAACGATATATATAATTATAAAAGGCAGAGATGAAACTTTATATTATGAAACATGTACCTATATATATATATATATATATATATATATATATATATATATATATATATATATATATATATATATATATTGTATATATTGTTATAATAGTATATATAAATATATATATATATATATATATATATATAATATATATATATATATATATATATATTTGTTATCTTGCTTAATAAAAAAGGAATGTGTAAATCATAAATATCAATGGAATATTTTTATATATATTTTTGTCCTCTAAATATATAAATAGAATAAGATAATTAGCTTTTTATCATGGATTTATTCGAATTCCTAAATATTAAAACAAGATTTTTAGCTTACAAAAAAAGACTTTCAATGAGGTATACAGCGATGAAATTTAAGAAATGCCACTTTGGATGTCACTTTGGTCCCTCGAGAGTAGCAGAATAAAATATTTCTCATCCACCGGGCAGCAGAATAATATGTAAATAAATGAATCGAATGAAAATTTAATCGAAATAAAATTGTACAAGTTTGATACATTTTTATTTCATTTATATATTATTATGAGCTGATTATAATTTGATTCTACACCCTATTATTGTGGCCTCCTTTGTTGAAATATATTTATATTTTTTAAATATAACCATTGTTTCTCATTGATGACTCCATGAATGGAGTCTTCCTTTAAATTGTTTTATGGTATTAAAATGACTAAAAACACACATTTTACTAAAACAAAAATGAAGTAGTTTCATTTTCAACCTTTAACATTCCCCTGGATTTATCTTTCTTCTCATCATTGTATTTAATTTAGGAATCCAATCCGAAATTACGTCGAGCAAGCTACACCGCCGTTTCTTCCACTCAGAAATCCCCAGAAACCTTATCCGCCTCCAGTCCTTCCAGCCCAGAAAACAATCGTCCAAGAAGCCCCACAACATCCATCATGGTGCACAAGGTGATCCCCGATGGCGTCAGTGTTTTATGTACATATTTATCAGAGCTGGGATTCGGTAGAAAAATCTACCGCCTGTTCGATATTCGGTATATACCTTCTATCGATCGGTATTCGGTAGATTTTATTATATATCTACAGTATCGATCGATATTCGGTACGGTAGATTAGAAAGAGAGAGAAATTTATTTATGTATCTGCTTTTAGTTCTTCATATACATTTAATATGGACAGTTTATTACAAAGGACCATTAAATACATCATTTGTTATGATTTATTATAAATTATTTGAAATTCAGTACCTACTAGTCTTATATAAATTATATATGTACTTGGATTTTGTAGGAAATGGAAGGCTATAGATTTTTTTTTCATTCACTGTCTCTTATTGTCCGATATTAAATGCACTTTCAGGCACTCTAGTATTCAATACATGGCATAAGCTTATATTGAATGTATATTTATGTATCTGCTCTATAATACTATAAGTTATAGTTGTTTATTTATTTTCGAAGTTCAAGTTCTTCACACAAGGGAGCGCTTGGGCAAAGCGACAGTTGAACGATGTTTCTCTGCTATTGAAGGGAATAAGCTCTCTCTATCTTTATGTCTCTATGTGAATGTCACAAAAGTCATACTTTCAAATATTCCGTACCGATTGTCAATCGGTAAGGTATTCGGTAGTTTCTACCGAATATCGTATAATCGGTTCGATATTTGAAATCTACCGTCGGTAGTATCGAATACCGATTTACATTCGGTAGTCGCAGCTCTGGTTTTTATAGAAGTGCCGCAACTTTTTATTAATCCTTTTTGTTAGTGTGAGCATCCTCTCAGTATTTTGTAAACAAATTTACTAATTCGTTTCAATATGAAGCATATAATATTACACCCAATTAAGCAAAATTCATACGCCTTGAATAGGTTGAATAAGGTCTAAAATGGTCGGGGTGAGCAATTTTAGTCATCAATATTTTTAAGTAGATTTAAATCAGGAGGGGAATAGATTTTTTCTTTAATTGGAGCCTTATATATATACATATATATGATTATTTTTTTCTTATGTATATACGTCTATCATTTTGAAAAAAGCTTATTTTTTATTTGTTAAAGATTTTTTCAATCACCTAATTCTCAAATAGAATATTTTTGTAAGGCTGTTGCACTCTCTTTGTGATTTTAACGAGAATTGCCTAATTATTAGGATACCACACCAAGAATCCAGGCGCTCTCTTCTTAAGAATGATCTTAAAGGCATAGATAAAAATTTGATACATTCAGAAAGAAAACAGATCTATTTTGAATCTTCGCCATGACAAAGAAAAACACCAATTATTTTGTTTTTTATTGTTTTTAACAACAAAAAAAAACTTGATCCGGAGCATACTTTTATAGCAACCGATTTCTCCATAGATAGAACCCCTCAAATTCAGATATGTTCTGAAATAATGGTATCTTTTCATTCCATTTTGGACACTGACCGGCCTTTAAAAAATGTTTTTATGCGCTTAGTTTTCAAATAAAGATGAATAGAAGTTTAAAAATATCATTACAGTCATCCTAAAATATGGCATTCTTGATATATATTTAAAAAAACTTCATACAGTATCAGGTAACCCAATACCGGACATCAAAAAGAGAAAATGTTCAACAACAACAACTGTGATTTCAATATGTTTCAACCATAGAGATATAAAGATATAGAGAGCTGATTCCCTTCAATAGCAGAGAAACAGCATTCCAATGTTTCTGTGTGTCCACTATAAACAAAGTAATTGATACTACGTCATCGTAAGCTGATCATAGAGATAGAATGACAGGGATATATACATAACACAATGACGTATTTCTCTTCCCTCCAATAGCAGAGAAACATCGTCGTTCAGCTATATTCTTGACACAATGACGTAATTCTCTGACGAGTCCAATAAGCTCTCTATATCTTTATATCTCTATGGTTTCGACCCCTTCTAATAATAAAGAAAATCTAAGCTTTATTGGTGGTGTCTTTCCAAGGTGCTACATAACTTCATTTAAATGCATAGCTCAATAGTGTATAGGTACATATAAAGGATGTGATTTATCTTGTAAGCCTCTAGGAGGCTTTAATCTGTCATCATTAATTTGTACATCACCATTAAATATATATATGGACTTTCCCTGAGTTGATCATTATTCTCCATGAATTCTCTGACATGATAAGAAATAGGCCCCATAAATAATAATATTTTTTGTTAATCCAGCGATTACAACAACAAGTCCTTTTAAGTATATAAAAGGCATTCATCCATTATCGTGGAGGATGAACACTTTCTCATGAAAGGGGCAAATGAAGAGTCTTTTATTTGTGGGATCATTTTATTGAAGAGGATTGGTGGATGAAGAAGAAAAGGAGAGACACAAGTAAATAAAATATTCTAGTAATATTCTTTCAAATCACTTATGCTGCATAAGGAAAATCTGATGACGCATTTTTGTGTCCGGAAGTATTGATAATAGGATTTTTTTTGTCTTATCGACACTTTTGTATAAAATGCATTTTTAAAGGAAACTACTGACTACTGGGCCCAGCTTATTTGTCAAAATAGCTTTAATGAGCATAATGACCACATTTGTTGTGTTTCATTTTATAAAACTAGTATAATGAACCCATTTTGAGCACTTTTTCGTGCATATATAAGGAGTATATTCGTATATAATAAACCTAAATAAACAGTTGGCATTATAGAATAAGAGCTCATCTCACTTGTGGTTGTTGATGTGTGAATATTTGCAGCTCAGAGCTATGAATAATGTCATTCCTTTCAACACTATTTATCTGCTCTAATTGCCCACAGTCAATGCCACTTGTGAATCCATTAAGTTTCGTATCAAAGAAATTAATAATAATAAAAGCAGATCCTCACACTGTGAAAGAAAATGAATACTTATTTGTGTTTTTCATCGTTATGACGATCAAGGAACCCTTACTCTACTCATAGTCTTAGAAATAAAATTCAGTTATCAACTGAAAAAATGATTTACTGGTGAGTTGAAAATACTGACTAGCCAATAGTTTTCTCGTGATATAAATTGACGATAATTGGGCACCAAAATAAGCGCCTTGGTGCCCTTTTTCGAAGGATATATATATATTTTTTTTATTAATGACGTCTTAATCACAAGTTGCTCTTTAAAAACCTGGGGTTTTTTTTATTTGCCAGCCCAGACATGGGCAAACTAAGGCCTGCGAGCCGTATACGGCCCGATAGACAATTTAATTGGGCCCGCCGAGCTTGTCCAGTAAATAAAATAATGATGCTTCATAAATAATTCCTGACGTCTTGTCCATACAATACTGCGTTTCACCGATAGATGGCGCATCGACATTTAGGCCGTGCTTTACTCTTTATTTCTCTCTTGAATTTTCTCATTGCCATTTTGGCCCTTCTGTAAAAAAAATAAGCGGACCAAAGAAAAGGAAACTGGACAGTTAATGTTCTGCTGTGGCCCCTTTTTCAAATTGTATAACCATAGTAGCCCGCAAATAAAAAAGTTTGCCTATCCCTGTGCTAGCCTCTAGTTCCATAATGCCAATCTTAAACTTTCTAGGCAGATTTTACTTCAATGGCATATTTGCTAGATATCCTAAACTTTATATGTACAGCGGCTAAAAAGTGTAATCCAACTACTATAAATAAGGATACTTCATTAGTAGTTTTTGCAAAGAAAAAGATCACAGAGATGACTAAAATTTATTTATTTGTACTATATGTTCCATGGGTCCAAGTTTGCCCCAAATGTGATTATTTGCCTCTATATCATCCCACAAAAAAATATCCATTTGTATGATCCACCAAAGTGGGTTTTTTTGCAAGGTCTTTATTTCAATTGTAACAGGAGATACAAAGTAAAAGTAGAATTGTGTATAAAAATAATATATAAATACACATTATAGTTTAAAATTAGACTGCCAACCAAAAGACCTATCATAGCGTTAAAAAGTTTCACAATGTATATATACTAAATATTGTTGACAAGTTATAAGACATAATAACATAAGCTACCATTTAAAGAAAAAATTATAATAATTTAAATGTTTTCGTTGTAATCGTAAAAATACTTTTTAAAAGGGGTGCGATAGCCGTGCGTGTTAAGGCGTGTTCAACTCTTCATGTTGGGGGCGCAGGTTCGAATACTCCCGAGAGGGATGGTCATTTTGGTCTACCTCATTGATAAGATCCTAGGATCGAGAGACTAATTTAATGGTTGTAATGCATATTTATATCCAATCGGATGCAATTCTATCGAACCATATAGGCAAAAAAATAAAAATAAAATACTGTTTCACAATTTTTATTTCTACAAAAAATTTTTTACATACACAAGGCCCCTTCAAACTCGGGGCCTTAGGCATCAGCCTATAAGGACCTCTTCATTCATCCGTAAATAGAGTCACATATATATCTAATAATACATAAATATATAGATAGGAAATGAATTTATTGTTTCCCGGGCATATTATACATGTAATAGCTTTTTTATTTGTTTAATGCTCATCGTGTCTATGGCACATATCCGTAGAAGATAACTAATATCCATTTTCGTCCAAAATTATTCTTCTTCTTATTATTATCATCCTTTTGAGCGGACTATTTGTGGTTATTCAATTAAGAATAACACACTTTGTTAATGAGCTTGAAATTGTTTATATACTTACAATTCTCATGTATACTGAGCAAATTTAAAGTGCTTTTATTAATTTATGACTTATTCGTGAGAGTCTGTATTATACTCACTTAAGGCAATAATCTTTTATTTATGAGTCAATGGACGTTGGAAGATAAATTATTTAAATGAGGAGGATCCGTGGTTCTAAAATAGATGAGGTGTTGTTTAATTAATTAATTAGACTGGCCTCTAGATAATATAATGTTTGGAATGACCATGTTTTATATATTATATTATCAATGGGCATAAGTATTTGAGAAATATGTATGATTTTTATTGAATAATATGTGAAAAACAACACGATTTTTTTGCATTAAATTTGAAGATTCATTATACGTTTGAAAAACCTTTTTGATAATCTTTTTTTATAAGCTAATAAGTTAAGATAACTTTTTCGTTTTGAAAAAACAAAAATGTTGGCTTGTTTTTCATAAAATCTAGTAGTTGTCTTCTTCCTCATAGGTATTATGAGGAATATATTTTTAAATTTATTAGTTATTGAGATGTAATATTTAGCGAAAAAAATATATTTTTTTGAAATGTTATATATGCCGTTATATATTATAAAGACTTAGCTAATGATAAAACCAATTATTTTTTGATTGAATAACTTTCAATTCCTCAATGTACTCATGAATAAATATTACAATTAATTTTTTTCATGAGAGTACTGATGATGTTTAATGGCTGCAGAGTCACTCCTACTTTTAAAATATGTAGAGTGATTTCTCAAAAAGATATTCATGTATTAGTAATAAAAAACATTGGAAAATAAAATTAGTAATTAAATAAACTTAATTTTGAAATATTGGGCAGTTTTAAGGCTTCACATAATGTCTCAGTTGTTAATAAAACAAGCTGTTTTTAAATATGTTCATCATGTGAAAATATAATACATATCAATGAATTGGTTCATTTCAATTTTGTCAATTATTCAGTTCATTAAATTGTTTTTTATTTGTCACATTTTATTCGTTCATACACTTCTGGATATATTCAAAGTGCATTCCTCATACAAAATTCTTACAATATTGCTGGCAATATATTACAACATATTGTAAAATTAAATATTTAATTTTGTATAATGGACTTGCTCAATAATAAAAGTCAGACATTCTACCTCACAACATTTTTTTAGTTAACTAGAATGTTTAGTAAACTAGATACTTTTGAATATATCAGCCATCTATATTATAAAATATATTGTTTTCCTTTGATCTTGTCAAGTTACCTTTTTCCTTAAACTTAAATATGTATTCTTGGTAAGGCGTTTTATCATAGAAGGGTACTACAGTTTCGCCGTTCTACCTTGCAAAACACATGTTCTTGTTCTTTCTACTGGTTATATTAAAATGATGTTTTAAGTTTGTCGTTTGTTATAAATAAGTTGATAATTTAAGATGTAAAAAACATATAAATTATAAAAGCTAAATATATGGTTTCAATTATAAAGAACAATATGTGAGCATTTATAAATATATTGAAGCTAGTTTTTAGCCTTTTTGATAAAAATACTACTCATTGGGTAATAACATATCAAATAGACGGTACTGACATGTCCACTCTTTTAGCTCATTATACATATGGACATAGGTTACCTACTTTTTAATAGCCCCCCCTAGTAGTCAGTTCCCCTCCCCCTCTCTTCGTGTTATAAGTTAATCGATTCGACATAGCTGACCATATATATGAACCTACAATAAGCTTATTTGTTTCTTCGCGCCCATTCTCCACTTTATCATCTCTCTCTCACACACACACACAAAAGGGTCTTTCCCTCTAGGCAAACATATTATCTGTGAAATTGATATTTAAAAACATATTTACTTATGTGTGGTGGTGGTCAATTTATATTATTATAAGGGTTTAGGGACCCTTCTCTTAAATTTACTTCAATATATATAATAATGTTATCGTTTGACGATAAAAAAGGTTTTTTCTAATGATACTACTAATATTTTTTATTTAACTTATTTTCTTATCATGCTGCTTATCTTCGACATTTTTGCTTCCTCACAGCTTTAATGGAATGCATACGGTAAATACTATATAATAATAATTTTAGTTGTATTTTTTTTCATTTTTTTTATTCAGAAACCTTAAATTCATTGGTGTGTCGACATACATGCATTTTAAAATATTATTACATCCATTTTACAAATTATGCTGCTATAATTCGTGATTAATTAACTTATATGAATTAAATTATTTCTATATTGTTATAGTCTATTTGTGAATTTTGGTTTTTTAGATATAAAATTAAGTGGACGTACTTTTTATATATATTTACATATATATACCTATATATATATATATATATATATATATATATATTATTTATATATCAGGAAATGACCGGGTCCCGGCTGCTTTTTGAGCGTCCCGGCCCGACCCAGTATAATAAAAATCACCGAGCCGGGAGTTTTTTAGGAAATTATTTTCTAAAAAACACGTCGTCACTTTTGCCAGAATTTTTTTAATAACTTTTTTTCTTAATAAAAACGTAGTAACTTTATTTTGGAGATTATTTTCTAAAAAACGTCGTCACTTTCAGAATGACGAAGGAACGAAAATATAATAAAGTCCGGCCCGGATCCCAGCGAAAAAAAGTGTCCCGGTCGTTTCCTGATATATACATATATATATATATATATGTATATATTATAGTAAGAATAATTCCCAACAAATACAAACATAAAAACACGGAATTGATCTATGGAGTGGAAATAATATTATTATATTCAATTATTATAATGCAGTGTCTCTTTTTTATCTTTAATGCTTTTAACTTTATTTAGAGCACTCGTTTTTGAACATTTGTATCCAATAACCAAAAGTTCTTTATAAAGGAATTATTTATTTCTTATAAACAAGTACACTTAATTTTTATCATATTTACCTACATAGTAAAATACGAGACCGAATCTAAAACTATATTAATCAAAATTATTGCTTATATACTTGATATCTGCTTGAAAGGATCATCTTACGATGATGAAACTTTTCAAATGTGTTTTTACTACAGACTTGCCTGCATAAAAATCCTAGATGCAATGACTTCTCCTTCACAAATTTGATCAAGTAATTTTTCTAACAACTGGCTTCATAGGATTTGGTATTATCAAGTCAAAGACTGAAAATTATGTAAGTATTTTTAAAGAGTTTGATCATTAAACCAATGGGATATTAACATCAATACATTACTAAGACTATTTGCTTAATATCTGTAGTCTTTTGTAGAATCTTCTCCTATAGAATAAATCCTTTAGAAGTCACATGAGATCCGACATGGAGGTATTTAATTAATTATCTGACTGTATCCTTTTGAACCAATTACATATAGAAACTATCAATTGTAGCTATAACTCATTTCAGTATCAAGAGATCAGCTGGAAAAAGCAAATAGCTTTTAAAAAATGTAATTTCTTTAAGTAGTTTTTTATACAAGAGAATATTCGAAAATAAATTTGTTCTACATAATGTGATTTTGAATCATTTTTTCTTCTTTTTCAGGGCCAAGCCAATCGAAAAATCGGAGTAATCTCCGGAGGATTCCGAAAGACTTCACACTCCCGTACCCTAATGGGAGATAACAGGTATTATATCTCCTCATCTTGTGTGTATATTATTCATCAATCAATTGATTACTGTCACGGTCGACATTGTAGTTATATTAATTCTTTTATAACCTATCATATTTTTTGCTTATGTGACTCGATAAAGTTACATCAATTCAAGCCCTTTCTGTATAGCTCTGTAAGGTTTTTTTCCTTTGGAATATTATAGACATACAACCGTCATGGCATATCTACTTTCTGTTCAGCCACCTTCATTAAAATAAAAGCTATGTGAGCCGAGGAAAAGCTGCAGTCCAATTTGTCAGAAAGCAGCTACGACTCTTTTGTCTGTGTCACATAATTTGTATATATCATAATGATTATATTACTTGAAGTATCAAAATTAAAATAAGGTAGATATATCAGACTTGTTGATTTATCGTTCATTTGTTGTCGTTCGCGAACAATGAATGGCAAAGTTTTTGACGAACAACAAGGAAAATTCCTTATCGTTCGTCGTTCGTTTTTGGCGGCAAAAAAAGACAAAGATTTTGGGAAAAAAATTATAATAAACGATTTCACTTTTTTCAGAAAGGCGAGAAAAAATTATTTTCTAAAAAACCGTTGTCCATTTTTAACGTGACGAACAATGAACGACGATCGATTCAATTTAAAAATAACGATAAACGATAACTTTTGGCGAACGACGAACGACAATTTTTCGCGAACGTCAACAAGTCTGATATATATATATATATATATATATATATATAATAAATATATATAAATATTTGGATTATTTTTAGCGCAGTTTTTATTTTATAAAAATTATAACATTTCCTTATCTTTTTTTCTAGTGTTTTTAGCCCCATAGCAGAGGAGGGTAAGGAGTACGAGCTTAATGGCTCCAAGATCCAGTCCGAAGCCGACATTGATGCCCCAAACAACAATATAATAATAACAACGGCAACGCTGTTGTCAAAGTCAAGAAAAAGGTTTCCCTGGTTGAAGATCCATCACATAAGGTTCGGACCAAGCTCTATTGGTAAGTAACTCCATGTAGTCTGATATTTTAAATATGCAACATTATTTTATATAAATAAATATTTTTTATAGTAATTAATCTTCCATATTTCTTCATTACTATATTTTTTATGAGTGAGATATTTTTAGATTTGCAATCATATATCTTTTAATCTAAACTGAAGCTTACCAAAATATATTGTTTGAATGTCTATCAACTTTGTATTTCTATTGCATCATATGCTGGTAAAGGTGAAATTTATCACTGCCATAAAAATTTATAAGTTACCTTTTTTCATATTTAAAAAATATTTTTTGTAAATTTCTTAATTACTTGAATGATCTCAATTATTTTTAATAACAATTGTGAGAACTCTTTGACGAAGAAAGTTTTAGCAGACTCTTTTACTTAACTGCTGCCTCTCTATATTTTTTTATTTTAAGGCGATCCAAGTCCACGATTGAAACTTCTTTGAGTTCATCCCTTGCGTCCTCTTCCTCAAATGACGAGGACACATCTCTCCTCGACGAAATTGACCAGCTTGCCATCAAGAGGGACTCCTCCCCCAATCGAAACAACTTTAAACTCCGACAACACCTCTCCAGCATGCGTAAAAAGTGCGTTGTGTAAAGTTATATTTGAAAGGCCACAAGGATCGAATTAGATTTATCTTAGTATAACTTTACGGGCAACTCATAGATAATATAGAGTGAAGGGGGAATTTACGGTAGCGCTGAATATATGGGTTATTTGTTAGCTCTCCATTGTTGGGGAAAGATAGCGATAGAAAGGAATAAAGAGTGAGTTAGACTGCATATATATAATAATTTTTTTCTTCATAAAATAGCAAATGTTATTTCATTATTAATAGTATATAATATCACTCTCTTTCCCGAACAAGGGAGACCTAACAAATATCTCGATATTAAGCAACACTACCATACGTTGCTTACTCTATATTCTCTATGGGCCAAATAGTTATAGGGTGTGCAGTGAGGTTATGGCAGATGATGTACTGTCATATGTAGTTTTGTAAATCTGAGCCAGAACCTCCCTCGCCATAACCTCATCACACGCTCATGGTAATGGGTCAAACCGTTATAGGGCGGTCAGTGAGGTTATGGCAGATGATGTACTGACGTCATGAGTAACTGTTTGTAAATATGAGCCAGAACCTCGCTCACATGCTCATGGTTATAGAAAATATTTTATGATTCCAAGCAGCCTTACCAACTGGGCAAAGTGAGCAATTGACTGGAGCAAATCAGGGTCCGGGATACTCAGTATTCCTTGTCACTATTATAAAGTTTGAGTTGATAGGGACTCAATGTGGTTCACTGTTCTGGACCACTCCAGATTCAAAGGGACCTGAATATACCAATCAAATTAAAGAAGTCCTATAAATAGTATTTAAGAATCAGAAAAAAACATGTAGGACACAAGCAGGCCCAAATTACTGCATGACAGGAGTATGTATGATATTTGAACAAACTATTTATTATCTGACGTATAACATCGTAGACTTATGTTGCTAACTCATACTCTTGGATTGCTCTAAGATTTAAACAAATTCATTAATAGAATAAGTAGAGGCACATCCTTAGGTCTTACGAAAATATTTTTGTTTTTAGTTGGCTTAAAAAAAGAATCATGGTACTTATGTTTTTATTGTATATTCTCTGTATCTGTTTCATCCTTCACATAAAGTTTTGTTCAAATCTAAAACGCCATTATCAAGAAACCGTAGAAAACGCATTCTATCCTGATAAAATAAATACCTATGTGGAAAATGAATTTTCCCGGAATAACACAAGGGTCCAAAACACACATTAACACCTAAAAGTCAGCCATAAAAAATTTGGTCTCGATGTAACATGGCAATTTTTAGAAATTGTAAAAACAAGATAATGGCGGATAAAATAAACATGGCGATAATAATGATTTTTCTGGAGTGTTCAACACCATCACTTCAACACTTCCTGAGCTCTCAAATTATTCACTAAAATAATTGTCAGGATTTTATTAATCATTAGGGGGATTGGGGGAAACGAATTAACGAACAGAATTCTGATTTTATTTGTATATGATATATAATAAGATTGTATTATATTCAAATCCGTGCTAAAAAAGATGAAGAGGCCAAAATAATTTCATAAACATATAGATGATGTGAACTTGGAAAACTAAATAAAACGTTAAGCTTATGTGGATGAATACTAATCTCAAGCTCTTGTATCTACGAACAACAAAAAACGGTAGAAGAAGGAAATGTGATGACTTGATAGTTTATATCGATACATAGGTATATCAAGGGAAAATATCAATAAAACCTTGGTGCATAATACTTCTCCAACAATGATCCAATGAAACATGTATGTAAAAGATCTTTTTTTCATGCATTCCTTTAGGTCAATCATTCAAAACGTCATGGACTGGTACAGAGAATTTAGTTGGCCCTGGGACTGGGACGAGACTGTTTTGGGCTTTCGCTACTGTCTCACAGGACTTCTCTCTTTCGCGGCCTTTATTTCACTTGTGATCACGTTCTTTGGTGGAGGAAGCGGAGGATCCTCGCTAACAAATGATGCCTCAACGTCCTCCTCGTCTTTGTCTTCCTCTGTGCCTCGCCATGAGGAGCTGTGAACTCAATCAAAGGATCATCCGGCACAAATAATCTTCTTGGAAATAGAAAGAGAAAAAAATGAATGACGTCTCCAATGGAATCCCATGATACTTGATTACTTGATATATATATATATCTATATATATATATATATATATATATATATATATATATATATATATATATATATATATATATATATATATATATATATAAGCATATACTTATCTTGTTTATGAATATAATAACTATTTATTTGTCATATCTATTTATATTTCATATATAACCTTACATACAAGAATATGAATATTTTGATACATGATTAAATGATTTTATTGTGCAACTTTACCGGATTCACAAAAGTGTTTTCATTCTTATATTAATATATATTATTATTTATATCTAGTTTTTGTTAAATGACAATTGTTTGGTGCAGTAATATTAAAGTAATATGAATGATAGTTTTATCAGAATTGAAAATATATATTGTAGGGTTTTCACGGAAGAAGACCCAAACATTATATACATAAGAAGACTTTATATATTTCAATAGGGCCGGGTTTGTGCAATGGGCTGCAGGGCGCAATCTATTTGGGGGCGCTCCTCCAAAAAAATCGCCAGTTTTCTACTCTAAAACCGCTTTTTTCATGTCCAGTTATTGAACTGGTCCCTGGGGCGCCCCTACCATCACGCCAACTTGCTGCAGAGACATGTATACCGGTTGTGTGTGTGTCAGAAGAAAAGAATAGAGGGGGGGGGTGTTGTAGGGTGGGCGCCAATGGAGTGTTCGCCCAGGGCGTAAAAGTAGCCAGGACCGCCTCTGTATTTGAATCTTGAATCTGAGAGAAAGAAATTATTAGGCCGGAGAAGCACATGGGGCTCCCGTGATGTCAGTGGTGAAGGACGTTAGTGCTAGTGACGTCATCGTATAATAGGTATCCTCACATATATTTGTATTGAAAATTTATACTTGTCGAGCATTCATCACATAATTTAAGTATATGTACTGGGGATTAGACAAAAGCTTTCTTAAATCTGAAAAGTTAAAAATTAAATTCCTTAAAATGTCCCCGAACAAAGTCTTCTTTCGTGATATTAAGTCGGAAACTAAATATGAAACAATGAAACATAAGTAAGTTATGCATAAACATATTTTAACTATTTTTGCTTTGTTTCACTCTTTGAAGATATCTACAATTTCGACAAAAAAAATATTTAAAATGTGTACGAACCTTTTTGAGCAACAAATTTGAGACATTGAAAATATATTGTGATGGTTCTACGAAATAGAGTGTTATTAATACATTGATGATCGATTTTTAAGAGCTCTTGTGTTGATGACAAAAGCAATTAACAATAATAGGACCACAGTAATTTCAACCATTTATAGGAATGTAGTAACAAAAATAAGCCCATCTATATTTTTCCTATTTCAAGCTTTAGCTTTATAAAAATGATGTGTTTATGATTTGTAAAATAAACCAAGATCAAAAAAATATTTGTGTTGTATTTTTATAAAATCATATACAACTTTTGTACAAATAGTCGAGTAGAATTTTTTATGAGGAACTTCTCTATAGAGTATTTATTAGCATGATACGTAACAATAAGATCTAGCATATTATAAAACATCTTATATGGTCAACGACGGGACGACAGCTGAGTTGAGTAAGATCTATTATTTAAAAGCCAAGCTTTCTTTCACTCTAATCCTGCACAGTTTCTCGAAGTTTTTCTATTCTCTAGGAACTAACACATTTTTACGTCCATAGAGACATAGAGAGCTTATTGTATTATTCAGAGAAATACGTAATAGTGTCCTGAATACAGCTCAACGATGTTTCTCTCCTTTTGGAGAAAATGAAATACGTCAGTGTGTCCAGAATACAGCTGAAAGATGTTTCTCTGCTAATTGGAGGGAATAAGCTCTCTATATCTTATATCTCTATGTTTGCGTCACGTTTTTAGTTGCATTAAAAGACTTTTTTTGTTGAGGAACTTCTCACCGTATAGAGTTCATTGTCCCGAAAATGCCTGTGCTCTTGACCTTCATTTTGTATGCTATTTTACTGAAATAAAAAAGTATCCGTGCTGACGTCCAAAGTATGGATCAATTAGCTGAAGAACAACGAACTCTGTTACAGATTCACTAAATATTATGATGATGAATCAACGGCTAACTAATCTTCACAAGTTTAAACGCGTAATGACCATGGGTACAAAAATGATACTACGATCAAACTTGCAATGAAATAATAAAGCTGTTTTTAAGGTATATTAAAAGTCCGAAACTTTCTTTAGCTTTCTCGTATAACTATAGAAAATATGGGACTTGGAAGTCCAAATGATATATAAAATGATCGTGTTTCAGTGTTCAAACGTAAAATTTGTGAATAATCCTCTCTTCAGGTAAGATAGTAAAACTATTAGTAATTAAGGGTATCCTAAAAATCATTTTTTTAATGGTCTTTATTTAAAATTGTATTACATAGATTAAACATAAAATACAATTATAAAAAAGTAGGTAGAATTGCGTAAAAAAATACATAAATAAACTTTTTTTTAGGCCAGTCTTCGTTATTATTGCATCCGAGGCCGAAACATATTTACTTTAAAACCCCACTTGAGTAAAGCTTCCCACAGGCTACTTTAACTGGAATAGGCTTTTAGAGTCGTCATTTAATTTCTGCCACTTGTATAAATGAACATTAATCAGAGGTGGCATTCGGTAAAGAAAAAAATGACCGTCAGTAATCATTGGCAAACTGTGTCCAACCAGTATCGATAGATCCATATATATAATTTTTTACAAAAAAATTATAGGCCAGTTTAGTAAGATTTCAAGATTTGAAAAGAGAAAAAATATGTATGAGGGAGAGAAAACGCTATCCATTTTTACAAATAAGATTTTTTGAGAGTAAAATTCTTAAATAATTTATTATTTATTTATACTTATTTTCTAGAATTCAAGAGTCTAAAGAAAAAACAATTTTACTCACTTTTCAACAATCAACTACTAATAACAATAATCATGTAATACTTCGTGATATTCAGTAGTTATTTAATAAATAAAAATACAAGCAGAAATATATCGCCACTCAAAATAATCTACCGAAATACCAAATAGGGTCAGTAATTAAAGTTCTGATATTAAAAGACATGTAGCATAATGAAAATAAGAATACTTATAAGTAGGAATGGTAATCTGGAGCTTAGCCTTGGTGCATACAGATTCTATGACTGTTTTTTGGCCGTGAAAAAGAGAGAGGGATAGAAGAAAACTTTTTCTTTCTCCCTCTCTTTCCTCCTCTTTCTCTCTCTCTCTTTCCTTATATCCCTCTCTTTACCCCTCTCTCTTTTCACGGCAAAAACAGTCATAGAATCTGTAAACACCAAGGCTAAGCTCCAGATTTCCATTCCTACTTATAATATCCACAAAGTTATAAATATTCACAACGCAACCTCTCATGGGATCATCCAACTTTAATATTACCTAAGTTTTAAAAAATTAAGTCAAAAGATTCAATTATCTCGTAGCAGTTAAGAGTGGGCATCTATTCAGAGAGTACAATATAGTTCTTAAAAATAGAAACTGAGCTTTCTCATGGGCCTCCATCCATGTCATTTACGAATCCTCCTCAGGGATTTCTCCATATTCAGACATTATTATAATTTAAATAAAGCAGCCGCTTATACTCACGAGAAAAATGAATATTCATTTAATTTCATGAAATCTATTAATAAATGGACTTTGACGATACAGCGTAGAAAGAAAAAGAAACTATGTTACCAACTAAATAATTATATTGATTGATGAGTTTGCAAGCACTATTTTTTTTCTATTCTATTATAGCAAACGCTCCGCGGTATCATCGAAGAACGATTTAATACAACTCTCAGTGAGATGACTTTCTTTCAGCTTCTCCAAATACCAAATTCGACGCCATCACCGCCCAACCCCCAGTTCTTAGTATAGAAAATGCGTACCATTAAGACGCCGACTTGTCAGGAATTTAATCAATGTTATTTGATATTGAAATACCTTGTTAAATATATACCATTCCTTAAATATATCTATAATATTCTACAACTTTTATACTATTGTTGTAATTATTTTTAAGTGAATTTTTTAAAGAGACTTTATTGATATAGAGATATTACATATAAAAAATATATATAAATAACATTACAGTTTAAATTAAATCTCCAATCTAAAATCTAGCCAGCACTATATACAAAAATTAATTATTAAAAAGACATTAAAGAAACAATTTTGTAATTAAAATAACATCAAATCCCGAGAGGGGATGGTCATTTTGGGTCTAACTCATTGATAAGATCCTAGGTTCGATAGACTAATTTTATGCTAGTATGCTTATTTATATCCAGTCGGAAGCTGCAATTCTATCGAACCATATAGGCAAAAAAATAGATATAATAAATAATGTTGCAAAAATAATAAAATACTAAAGATTGAATATAATATTTTGTTTGTCTTTTAGCAAATTTCCTGTACTGCCTCATAATCCGTTGCAGAAATTGTAGATGTCCAGCGGAGCAAGACTGATAAAGTCGTACCAGATCCCCCCATATTTCAACGTAATGGTATTGATTCTAGGGATCTGCACTGTAAGGCCACGGTTTTATATATTAAGAACAATTTTTAGGCTTTTTGTATACGATGACCTTCTACTTGCCCATTGGACCAAGAAAAAAACTACATTTTAAATTCCCGATATTATTATTTTTTATTGGTTTGATAGAATAGATTCCACCGTATATTAATAAGCATTATAACGCTAAAATTAGTTTCGAATGAAATCGAACTTTGAACCTTAATTATGAACTATTTTGTTATTGAATTTGCAATTATAAGCAGTAAATATTATAATTGTGTGGCGGAACCCGGGAGCCAATCGGCGGTTGGTTGACATTCCAAAAAATCATTATTATTGTTAATGGGAACTTAGCCCCTTCAGATTATATTAATTACACTATTTTTCATATTTATCAAACATTTTGGGACGGAATACAAATGTTTTTGTGTATATTTAAAAGGTGGGAGTCTCCAAAAAGAGTCCATGCCTAAAAAGTACCTGTCTTAAAGTTATGTCTTGCTAGGATGTGGCGGAGTCTAGAAGTGCCCGTTTAAGAAAGGGTTGCTTAATAAAAATCCTGAAGACGCCATATTTGAACAACCAAAGGTTCATAGATATTTTCTTTGAATGTAAAGGAAAGGTTTAGCGAGTATGACTATAAAATGTTGCGTCTAAGTTTTTTTTCATATTTTTTATATCTGAATATGATATAATTAGCTTATAAAAATGTTAACAAAAATAACCTTACCACAAACTTAATGAACTAGTATATGTGTTTTTTACTGTTTTAAGTTGATTAGTTTGCTACTTTGAGTTATATTTAATTAAATGTTTTACTTCAAAAATAAAAAAAATATATTGACAACGAACTTTTAGTAAATGAAAATATAGATATAGTGAATCCAACTAAAACGTTTATCATCTTTAGAAAAATAAAGAAATGAGCTAAACTACATATTATAGGATGTTTAATCACTCGTATGTTATTATTAGAGGTATATATACTTCATGCACTCAAAATTATAATGCCATTGTTTAATTCACATTATTCCTATTTGTTCTAAGATGCGAGGTATCCTAGGTCAAAACCCTTACCAAAGAAGATCAATTGGTTCTAGAGGCAACTTTTATAATTTTATTGATTTTTTTATAATAACAATTGCACAGTATTTTGATTGATTTAAATCAAGAGTTTTTATTGGTCAAATAGAGCGGAAGAAGAGTGGTTGAAAAAACGAGCTGAAGTAAATTGACAGACATTAAACTTCCCCATCTACTTTTTTAAAAGAAGAGTATTAAAAAGACCTTCTCCTTAGTGGCTGAGTAGCAAAAATCGCAAAAGAGCAAATAAAACACTTTTTTGTAGTAAGCCGTTCACATAGTTAAGAATCATCGTTTGAAGAAAAAAAAAGTGATAGGAACAGCAAGACTTTTTCATCATTATAAATTGACGCATATCCAGAGGAAATTAGTGCTTTTCAAAATTAAGTACTATATTTATTTATAAATTTAGAAACTTAAATGTTTATTTCTGTTATTCCTATCAGAAATTTTCTTTTGACTATTTTAAATAATATATTATTTTAATTCAATAAATACTATGCTTATGAGGGGGATTTTTTTTAACAAATAAAAATGCTGTTCATCTAGATTTTTAACGAATAATGGATGTCTTTCAATAAACCATTTAATTATAGTTACATGAAGACATGAGTTTCATAAAACAGTACATACATTGTCCAAGAAAACAATAAGCATTTTCACAAAGAAAAGTTTATTTATTTTTAATATAAAATGTTTAAATACTCTTCACGGAAGATTTTTTTAAGAATCACATATTTGTCAAAATCTACAGTGTGAAAATAACAAGCTGTAATATCTAATATACAGTGAAATGATTTAAATGAATCATTTATTAAACAGGAACAGGTTACCCCCAAAGATAATAGATAATACAAGATGTGCAGAACGCAATGTTTAGATTCCTCTGATTAGAAAAGAAAAACTGAAACTCACAGATGACATCACAGTAGCTATTTGTTATTAAATAAAATCAAAGGTACATTTAAAAACAGTGATTAATTTCAAAAGGAAATAAAAATTTGAAACCCGGGAGCTCTCCGGCGGAGGCGGAGCTGCAGAGGACGGCACGTTGCTCCGGAGCTCCTAGATGCGTGCGGGCTACCAGCCAAAGGCCTCAGAGTCCGTGCGGGTTTCAGACTTCCACTTCCTCCCTGATGCTGAAGCTGTGCGTCCCCGGGTGGCTCGTGGCGGGAGGGAGCCTCCGGACGTTATTCCTTTGAGAGCCTTTATGTTCTTAGCTTAGTTGTCCTATAGGTATTAGATACATAGGCAAATCGTAGCTGTGATGACGTGACATTTTTTTATTGGAAATATCCTTTTTGTTTACATGAGTTCTGCCCCCCCCCCCTGGGTTACCCCTATAACTTTTTTTTAAATGTTATAAATATAAATGTTTGAGAATGAGAAAAGAAAAGAAAAATGCATAATTTTAAAATTTTTTAATAAATCAGATCAATATTTTATGTACTTTAATAGCTACAGCCAAGATTTTAATCTCTTCCTTTTTTTAATTTATCGAATTGGCTCCTCCAAAAATTTAAGCTTAGAGACGAACAGATGATCTTATGAAATATGTTCTAAATCAAATCAAATTCAGAAAAAGCTCAATGGAACTTTATTGTCTCATATTTTAGTCTTTGCCCCGATCTTTAGATGATAAAAAATTACGTAATTTCATAATTTGATTAAAAATTGACTTCAAAAGTATCCTTTGAACTAAATTACATTATTAGTATTAGAAATAGTTCTTAGAAATAGATATGTGTAATCCAATACATGATAAAAGTTTTGTGCATATACAAAAAAACTAAATAAGTGTCATCATATGACATCATATATACGAACCTTAACAAACACTCCAACCACTAGAAACTAGATAATCTACTGTATTGAACAGACTATTGAAGCAGCAAGATCATTCCGGTTCAGTTTTTCCTCTGAGTAAAAGCCAAAAATGAGGTATAAATAACCACCCTATCAATGTTTTTTGTGCGAAAACCCTGGTAGATTATTTCTATAAGTCTCTTCAGGCATCACAATTGGGACTGGGGATCTCTTAAATGGGTTACAAAAACATAGCATACCAACAATATATATATATATATATATATATATATATAGATCGATAGATTTCGAAAGAAAGATAGATAGATAGATAGATATAGATAGATAGATAATAGATAGTCGATATAGATAGATAGATAGATAGATAGTAGATAGATATATAGATAGATAGATGAAGATAGATAGATAGATAGATAGATAAAGATAGATAGATAGATAGATAGATAGATAGATAGATAGATAGAGATAGATAGATAGTAGATAGATAGATAGATAAGATAGATAATAGATAGATAGATATAGATAGATAGATAGATGATAGATAGATAGATAGATAGATAGATAGATAGATAGATAGAGATAGATAGATAGATAGATATCGATAGATAGATAATGATAGATAGATAGATAGATAGATAGATAGATGAGATAGATAGATAGATAGATAGATAGATAGATAGATAGATAGATAGATGATAGATAGATAGATAGATAGATAGAATAGATAGATAGATAGTATAGATAGATATAGATAGATAGATAGATAGATAGATAGTATAGATAATAGATAGAAGCTAGATAGATAGATAGATAGATAGATAGATAGATGATAATAGATAGATACATTGATAGATAGATAGATAGATACATAGATAGATACTATATAGATACATGATAGATACATAGATAGATACATGATAGATACATAATAGATATATAGATAGATAGTAGATAGCATAGATAGATAGAAGATAGATACATATATAGATAGATAATAGATAGATAGATAGATAGATAGATAGATAGATAGATAGCTAGATAGATAGATAGATATAGATAGATAGATAGATAGATAATAGATAGATAGATAGATAGATAGATAGATAGATATATAGATAGATAGATAGATAGATAGATAGATAGATAGATAGATACATACTACATTACATTATAATACATACATGCATATATACATACATAATTTATATAATAAAGAACTATTCATGGTTGGCGTAAATGGCGGAAAAAATCATTGCACTTTATGGAATGATGGGATAGAAAATAATATTTTAAAAACTTTTTCGCTAAATAAAAAATAATAATTGTAATTTTAAATATTGAATAAGAATACCACTAAATAATATCTTGTGACATAATTGGAAGTTTCTTCAACTCTCTTTCCTTTTAGATGTAGTAGCTAAGAACTCCATATATTTATACAAGGAACACTTTACACCTGGAAATGTATCCTCCTTAAACAAGGGTATTTTATGATAATTTTAGTCATAATTTACTATCAAGCAAACAAAAAAGTATTTTTTTAAATAACATATTAAAAGCAAATATCCTTTGACGTCATAGATAGTTGTTGTTTTTTATAAAATACAGATGTATTAATAACATAAAATGATTTCATTGAATGCCTACTATTTTATTACCACTTCTATACTCCTGAAGCTCTGTTGTATTTATCAAATAACAACGAGCGCACCCTTGGTGACGTGCAACAATGCTTTAAGGCCCTGGCGAGCAAGAAATACTAGATTTAAAACCTGATGAGCAGACCAAGTGGATTTAATATTGCTAATCATTCTGGGTGCCACTCCATTTCATAACGAACTCTTCACGGATAAAAAATGATAATCTCACTTGATATTTTACAGCTTATTAATATTTGTATTCAGATAATATGCAGTCTGTAACTAAGAGACGTTGTTAAAATATTTTGAGAATTAGGAATAATTATCACAGGGCAACAAAAAAATATTTTTTGAAAATCGTCCAGGGTTTTCCTGCTGAATTAGACTAATTTTGATGCTTTGAGTCCGAAAATGACCTTGGTTTTGCTCAATCAGGTCAGGTTTTTTTGCTACAGAAACTTTAAAAAAATCAATTTTTTGTAAAAAAACAAATTTCTGTGGATCATCAGCTGAGAAACCCCTGACGATTTTTTCCCATTTCCTCAAGAAATAAAAATAACGTATCCAAATATATTCAGTTTTTATTTAGTCCATCAAATTTTATAAGCATAATTATCATAATATTAGTATAAGAATGTGCGTTACATGACACAGAAGTTCAGAATTCACGGCATAAGTCGGCGTTTCTTCGATTCCCGTGTGTGAGCAGCTGCTGTATTGTCTCGCTTCAGCGACCAGCAGTAGTCCGCCATCATGACTGCGTCCCACCTCCCCTGGTACCTCTCCTCCATTTGGCGCATGTCCTGATGGAACCTTTCTCCCTGCTCGTCGCTCATCGCCCCGACATTTTCAGGAAACTTCTCCATGTGTGAGAACAGGAAGTGCATCTTTATACTAATCAAACACCCGAGTTTTTGGAAGGCCTCTATCATGGTGCTAATGAGTCTGGCGTGGTTTGCTGCCTTCGTGTTCCCCAGGAAGTTGTTCACCACCTGCACAAACGATTTCCACGCGGCGCACTCTAGCGTGTTCATGGAGTTTTGGAACTCTGTGTCCTTTATAAGCTTCCGTATCTGTCGAAAATGCCGGCCTTCACCTTCTCACTGGTCAGTCGAGGAAAGGCTCGGCACAGGTAGTTGAAGCACCTCCCATCCTTGTCGAGAGCGCGCGTGAACTGTTTCATTAACCCAAGCTTCAAGTGTAGCGGTGGGATCAATATCTTCTCCCGGTCAACAAAAGGTTCGTGACACTGAGCCCACAATGAGTTAATTTAAGGCAAAGGCAATGAGTGTAAAGGTAATGTGAAGATGAGAGATAATCTAAGAGGCAATATTGTCACTACGGAGTCCTTGGGAAGAATGACCCAAATTTGCTAAAGTATATAACCTTCGTCGGCCTAAATTCACACAAAAATATATTAAATATTGAATAAATTCTACACATATTTATACACATAAATTTATGATAAACACAAATAAATTATTTATAATATTATTCGTGTCTGTGAATTGTAATTCGATATATTTTTCAAGAAAAATATGATTGAACTCAAACCGCTGATATTAGAATATGTATAGCTCGTCAGGTAGGCCTATGGCTGTATCTCAAAAGTTGACCTGATGGAGCAAAATCAATGTGATATTCGGACTCAGAACACTAAAATTTGTCTAAATCAGCTGAGAAACCCCTGACGATTTTTTGGCTGTTGACCAGTGTTATTTTTACATATCACGTAATACATTCACTCCTTGGAACCATATATCATCCCTCAAATTTACAGGTAATCAAATAACAAAGGACAACAAAAAACATATAATATACAACAAAGCGATTATTATATTTGAATTGGGCAAAAATAAAAGCATCCCGCGGATGAAGACCATAACTTTCGCGATTCTTAACACAAAGTCCCTCATCACCAGGAAAATAATCCCTAGGGATCCTATAAATGCTTTAGACAAAAAAATCAGTGTTAGTATCAGCTGCGGCTAGATACGCAGTTTTGGACCTCAAAATATCCTCTCCTTTGACGGAGTCCTGAACTTCGTTTTGAAAAGAAATAAATACTTTCCGTCTCTTGAGTCTATCCACCAGAAGACGATATCAACCATTATGAAGTAATTTAAGAGTTGTAAATGATTTTATTATAGATGAGTTTTATATCAAAGGTTCTTTAGTCCTTTGTGTTAAATGGAATATATTGTTAAGCTCCTAAGGATTTTTTTTAAATTTATATTCATGTTAACTTCACATTTTTTAGGCTTTTATGTATTTTTTCTATTTATACATATTTAAAAATGAACTGTTGAATAAAAATATTTTTATTATATTTATTCTCTTTAAGACCCTCACTTAACTGATTATGCTGGAAAGAACCATTGTAATAATAATTTTCTTGAGTAATCTTTGCGTAATAAAAAGATATAATCATGACGTTTTAAAAGTCTCTCTGGCTGGTAAATGTGTTGTCTATTAGTTGCCTTACACATTCTCAAAATGTTATCATATACATACATATTTCATTGTGCTTATATTGGATTTTGTACCTTATATTTATGACAATTATGTAAATATTTGTTTAAGTAAAACATGACTACATATGTTTATTAATCTTATGGAGACAATTTATTTCCAAGAAAAGGCCAAAGGCAATCAATAGTAATGTAGGCATTTAAGTATTGATTGTTAGATTTCATGAGTAAGAAATAATATGAAGTTTCAAATGAGTTCAATATATTTTCTTAGTCTATTTGATTAATGACTTGATAATAACTTCAATGTTCTCAAATGCGTTTAGTGTATTGAAACAAATATCTTGCTTACAGCTTATACATTACATAATCCATTCATATTAACGACCTATTAATATTTCGATAAAATAAATCGTAACAGGACTAGCACCCCCCAGACAATCACCCCCCGACTAGCACCCCCCGACAATCACCCTCTGGACTAGCACCCCCCGTTAGTAATATTTCTTATCTCTTAAAGTCCACTTATGATGTTAACTATGTTTTCCACCTATTAACAAAGATGACGTCACTGGTAAACCACTTTTTTGATCTCCTTTTCCAATGCTTGCGAAGACTAATTGGGACTTGGTTCCCAAGCAACACATAACGTTATTCTAACGTTAGTTTTTGGTTCCCTAAAGGTTAGGTTCGAACCTAACCAAAAACGAACGTTTCAATAACGTTCCCTCATGGTTACATAAAAACTAACGAAAAAAACGTTCGGGGAACGTTCCCATAACTAACGAAACTAACGTTCGCTTTTGGTTACCCTACTAACGTTCAGGGAACTTTATCAAAATTTTACGAAAGAAAATATATGATAGCTCCATCCTGGGGTGAAATAAATCGGTATCAATAACAAAAGATGCATCAATAATTTTTTTAATCAAAATAGGGAATCGTTTCAGTAAACAAATATGTATAAAATTTTAAATTTTCTTATAATTTTCTACTTAATTTGCAATAGAAGATGACAAATATTATAATATAAGCTTCGCTTCAATAAATATCTGATTGAGTCGAGTAAATTTATTTCTGTTTTATTATTTGCTATTTTATATTGTAAATCATGTGTAAAATTAAAAGTTTTATACACAAGAGACTATTTATTATCTGAAAATTTCCCTGAATAATGAAAGGTTTTGTGGATTAATTGTCTTTGTCGTTGATCCCGATTTATTTATTTCAGCTCCATCTGTTATAAAAAAATATATGCCGTTAGTGATGATAATTTGGGGTTTCTAAACGAGCCAGACTTTATGGTTTTCCACAAATTTAAAAGGTTGAAAATTATGTTTGTGAGTAAGGGGGAGCTAGTTCAACCAAAAATAAAAGCCACTCGAGCTGGATCATATTGCTGACTTCATACAACCTCTTATTAGAACAAGCTCAATTACAAACGACACATAACTAATACATGCTACAAAAAATTCGCCTTCATCAAATCCAGAGAGAAGAAGAGAGTGCCAAACTAAGGATAAAATGTGTCTCTCGTGTAAACAATGAGGTTGCGTGTCTATGGTGGGCAAATCAAAAATATCAAACTCTTCTATCTTTTAAAATATTTTTTGTATTAGTTCAACTAAGCTAATAAGTTTTATATCGAGAGATCGGAGAGCAACGTTTATCCCTCGAGGATTTCATTTTTAAATCATTTAAATGCTTAAAAATATCTGAATTACTATATATTAATAAAGATAGCTCCTAGAGAGTATCACTACCGGCTGATACCGGATTAAGTTCCGGTGAGGTGGGTCCAATCTAGGAGCTAAACAAACAAACAAGTTTTATTATAACTTATTGATCAATATAGTGAATGGATGTGTAGCTGCGGATTGCAGGAATTCTACTCATAATGAAAATGGAGTGTCATTCCATAGATTACCTTCTGATTCACATTCAAGGCAGAAATGGATACGTGCTCTGCGAAGAAAGAACTGGAAGCCTGAGGATAACGTCGATTATCGAGTTTGTTCAGAACATTTTTTGCCATCAGACTATAAAGACATTATTCCTGGAGATAGGAGGTATTTGAAAAGAGGAGCTATTCCAAGCGTTTTTCCTACCTTTCCTCGTTATTACCAATCAGCGCCCAAAAAGGAGAGGAGGGAATTGATAAGGCAAATTAATGAGCCCACTGCATGTATGCACATAAATTGAACGATTGACAATGTAAATTTGTATAAAAATTCATTTAGTTATAAAAGAAAATAATCAGTAGACAGTAAGGGTGAGACTAATGATTCTAAAAAGCTCCAATAAACCTTAAAATAAAATATAGTTTTCTATGAACTTGCAGTATTTTTCGAATTTGAATGACCAATATAGTTATACATATGATATAAATATTTCGTTTGAAGTTATGTAAGTCTCTTCCATAGTAAACGAATGCATTCAATTGTAATTTGGGGGTGTGTGAAAGTATTTTAAGAATTATATTCTATCAATCAGCTCCTTTTCATTGGTATCATTATATATTGTTATCCAAAATTGTCAAAGTATAAATTTATCTGCAGGACCAAGCCGGATTGAAGACGAGGTGGAGGAAGAGAAGGGGGATGAGGACGATACAAAGCAAATTTTTTATGAACATGGGTATGCGTACCCAGATGATAAAGACCTTATCCGTAAAAAGTGCGAGGAGCTTAAATCAAGGGTTTCAATGCTGCACCAGAGCAATATGAGACTAGCAAAGCAGACGCGGAGATCAGTAAAGAGGAACCATAAGCTTATGGACACCATCAATGGACTAAGAGAAGAAGGCTTGATAAATATGGAATCCGCTGTTGACCTTGAAAAATCGTTCACTTATTTTAATGAAAAACTATTATGAAGATGAAAAAAGGGATTACTTCATCCCTCTGGATCACTTTTTGAGCTCCTTTATCATACCGAAGAAGTTCTACGATCCAAAACTATTTCTTTTTATGGTAAAAAAGCTATAGAAAAGTGAACTTACATTTGCCTCCTTAAGTTAAAAAGTAATATTTTTAGTTCTGTAAATATTGAACATTGCTCCAACACTGCAATTGAAACAGAAAATCACTTCAATTCTTTAATTCATCTTGTATTGAAAAAATACATGTCATTGCGACTAAAAAAACTCCTAAAAGATGATCACAATAGGAGGGGAATTTTCGCTGGAAACTTTATCCATCGTCAAAGAATTTTTCGTGCCCTCTAGGTCCAATTTGAAATAAGTGTTTTTTTAATACAAGATCTCTTATGTATATGTTAATTTCTTTATTTTGTTACTAAATCTTATTTAAATGTATAATGTTTCAATATTAAACTTATTTAATTAATCTAGTATCCAACATTGCTATTTAATTATTGTAAACGATAATAATGATAATATAACTATGTATAAAGATTTCATTCCTTTTTTATTCAATGGAACTTTTTACCCCACCATTCTACGCAACCTCCAAACTACCTTTAAAAGACAAATATTTTTTAATAAAAAATCTTCCTTTGGCACTCTCTCTTCTCTCTGATCAAATCAAACTGACTTGAATGTAGACAACTCACAAAATACCAAGGAGAATATATAAAGGTGTGTCAACAACGAACTCTCTAAGGCAGGCAGGTTGGCGTTAGCTGACTCAGCTGTTGTTTTCAACAATGACGTCATCGTCATTGTTGAAATTTGCATATTATTATTCATTCATTTAAAAAGGAATTATTTAAAAGGAACCATTCATTACTATCAATTATTGAAAAATGCCTCCTCGACGGAGGATGTGCACTCCATGGGCTCCATTCACCGTTATCCAGGCTTACGAGTCACAGTCGGTTTCATGGACTTTTCTTGAACAGACCAATTGACTTGAGGCTGTTCCTGGCACTCACACATCACTAGAGATAGAAAATAGAGGGATATTTTGAGCGTGTGAAAGGGAGAATGTTTGAATGGTACAACTGAGTTCAGGCTCTTGTTATCACTATTCTCTTTCCTCTTTTGAGGAGTATTTATTTCATTTATGAAGTAGGCCAAGTCGGCCGGAACGGAAGGTATTTATTTTATATTTGAATCTCTGTTTTTGCTTCTGTTCTGAGGAAAGAAAATAGTGATAACAAGAGCCTGAACTCAATTGTACCATTCAAACATTCTCCCTTTCACACGCCCAAAATATATCCCTCGCTTTTCTATCTCTACACATCACTCCAAAACAAAGCAATTCCTTTGAGAAATTGATTTTGTAAATATAAAAATAAATAAACATATGACGTCAATGTTGAAAAACTAAGTCCAATAATAATAATAAAACACAACGTAAAGTTTCCTTGTTCACTCACCTTCTTTATATTCTCCTTGCAAAATACACACCTTTGTATTTGCTTTTGAGAACCTTTCAGTTTTTATCTGATTTTCCTACAGTAACAATTAACTCTGAGTTTCTATCTACACTAATTCTCAAGGTATGGCATTACTTATTCAACATTATATAACATTTGGTTGGATTAAAAGCCCATTGATACCTCGACTTCCCTTCAATTATCAGAACACCGGCGGTAAGCTTTTCTACTATTTTAATTATCCTATGTCATTGTTATATTTGTATTTAACTACCGAACCTCTATGTTTCAGACCCATGAGGGAGCATTCCTTCAGCATGGAGTAAACGAAAGATTACCCTTAAAAATTCCCTTGCTGGAAGAAAGAAGAACGTGGACAACTGTCGGAAGGATCATAAAATATTTTCCAAGACTTTCCCTCCAACACCTAACACTCATCAGAAATAATGTATTAACATGATAGTCTTTTTTAATATTCTTATGATATTGTATTAATGTGTTCTACCCAAGAGCAAAAAATTACATTACAATGTGTATTTATAAGTTTTTTATGCATGTGCTTTGAGTCTTATATATTTTATTTTTATGTTTTTATAATTTTATGAGTTTATGATTTTATAACATGTCACTGTATGATTGTCTAGTTGTACATAAGTAGCCCAGATATAAGGTCTAAGACACAAAATTTGCAAGTTTATGCACATTTAATTTATACAGATTATAATTATAAAGGACTGGGACTGTGTACTAACCAGTGACGTCATCTTTGTTAATAACTAGAAAACATAGTTAGCTTCATAAGTGGACTTCAAGAGATAATAAATATTATTAATGGGGGGTAAATGCCCGGGGGGTGATTGGCACGGGGGGGGGGGCTAGTCCAGGGGGTGATTGTCGGGGGGTGCTAGTCCAGGGGGTGATTGCCCTAGAATCAAAATAAATATAAATTGAAAATAAGGGGAAAACATTTTTTCTCTCATATTGAAAAACTTAGAGTCATGCTTACAATCAACAAATGAACGTGTCCCCGAGGAGGATGGAAATGGACGAGCCGGAATAAGATATGACGAGAAGAAAAAAAATGTAAACGAAAGAGCTTTTTTACTTTTATGTATATTTGATTTATTTTGTAATTAAGGCTAGCTCCTAGATAGTTTACCATCGGCTTATACCGGATTGAGTTCCGATGTGGTGGGGCCATAGATATATAAAGATACACAGAGTATATTCCCTTCAATAGCAGTGAAACCACGTTAAGCTGTATTCTGTGTGCTCAAAATAAACAAAGTATTTTGTAGTACGTCATCGTAAGTTGATCATAGAGATAGAAAGATTTGTTTATTATTTCTATAATCAAAAATAAAGTTTTTGTGAATGATTGGGACGAAAGTATTCGTCCCATCTAGGGACTCCTTCAAACTGGCCGCAGTTTGACGATGCTCAATTTTCATGTTGAAGACTCACATGGTTTAACTTTCAAATGGAGCATAAACCGAAAATAAATTATTATGTATAGTAGGAATAAGATATCTACTAATTAATTATATATTAATAAATTCCATAAGTGCAAATTCAAGATAAATTATGTTTGGATTTAATTTCTTTTCCTAGAAAGAAAACAAATATCTAACAGAAATCGGCACTAACACCTAGGCACCTGGAAAGGAAGCCTTCATAAAATAGATTTTCGACCGGAGTCTAATGTCACCTATACCTATTGACTATTACATGATAATAAATGATGATTATATGACAGAGCTGCGACTACCGAATGTAAATCGGTTGTTGTTGTTGTTGTAATGATATATTTCAGGGAACCTAAAACTCAAGTCTATAAAAATTTCTAGCTCCATTGTCGAGCTACTAATAAACATTAAAAAAAAAAGAACACAGCAATAAAATTTTAAATAAATAATAAATACTTTAAATGAATAAACAATCCCGGACGAGATTTAAAATTCGACTAGGAATCAGCTCCACGAGCCCACCTTCCTAATATTTTTGCATGTTGCCGTGCTTCCATTAAAGTTTGTGCGTCGCGAAGGTCAGGTGATGAACTCCAGGCATCTGCCATGTTCTTGGCGGCCACACTCCGCGACGTTAAGGCTTTCTTTAGATTGAGAGCTGCCCCTCTCGTTCTTTCGTCGTGACCGACGAGCAGTTCGGCGAGTGGGAAGGTGGGGTCATTGGAGACCTTCCAGACTGCCATTGCCGATTGGGAGGTGACAACCTCGTTCACCGTTGGGAGGCCGCAACGGTCCAAGAGGTCCGACGCCCTGATCCGGTCGCTTCGCCGCACTCCATTCAGCGTTCGAGCCAGGTCGTTGAGGATGACCTGAACCGCAACGTTGTCTCCCGCACCGAGTTCGCGCCTGCTCTGGTCTTGATAACCCTGGGAACGCCGGGTGACCCACGCGCAGACATTGAGCTTTCCAATAACGAGTGCTCTTGCAATCTCGTTAAGGAGCTTGCCTCTTGGGAGGACGGACGCAAGCCTGCGGATTGCACCGGTTCTCCTCCTAAGCTCGTTCAGCACGTTGGTATGGTGAGTGCCGAACGCCCCATTTCTGTCGATCTCGACCCCTAGCAATCCCAGCGTGCCAATGGTTTGCGGTATTCGATACTACCGACGGTAAATTTCAAATACCGAACCGATTATACGATATTCGGTAGAAACTACCAAATACCGTACCGATTGATCAAAATAAATAAACAACTACAACTTATAGTAATATTTTGCAGATACATAAATAGACATTCAATATAAGCTTATGCTATGCAATGAATACTAAAGTACTGAAAGTGCATTTAATATCGGACAATAAGAGACAGTAAATGAAAAGAAATCTATATCCTTCCATTTACTACAAATCCAAGTACATATATACTTTATATAACATTAGTATGTATTGAATTTCAAATAATCTCTTATAAATTATAACAAATTATGAATTTAATTGTCCTTTTTATAAACTGTCCGGATATTAAATGTATATGAAGAAGTAAAAGGAGATACATAAATAAATTTCTCTCTCTTTTTAATCTACCGTACTGAATATCGATCGATAATATAGATATATAATAAAATCTACCGAATACCGATATCGATCGGTAGAAGGTATATACCGAATATCGAAGCGGAGGTAGATTTTTCTACCGAATACCAACTCTGTTAAATGATGATAAAATAAGTTATAAAGTTCCAATGACGTTATATATTATAATTTTTTTAATGAATGGTTAGTTATAAATGGAAGGACACAACTTACTGATTACCTATTTTTAATCTTCTTTGTTTACTCCTCAGGGTTTTTAGATCTATTATATCTTGCTCATCAGGGTTTTAAAGAGAAAAAAATATTTTCTAGAAAAACAAACGTCGTAATGTTTTTCAGAATGACGAACGACACATGAACGATGAACAACGAACGATTCAATTTAAAAATAACAATTAACGACGAATGTTAGATTTTGGCGAACGACGAACGACACTTTTTCGCGAACGTCAACCAGTCGGATATATAGATATATATAACAAATAATTCCCTTCGTTCGTTCGCTTGTTTCCCTGAACTTCTGAACAGTTCATTATATCTTTAAGAAATTTTCAACGAATAGTTTTGAGAGCTCAGAGAGTGTTTTAGTGGGTTTTAAACTCCCGGAAATTTTGTCATCGCCATACTTATTTTATTCGCCGAAACGTTTTTGTCAATTTTTTAAAATTACAGATTTAGAATTTGACCAAATTTTATGTAGATGATTCTGAGGTAGTTAGACGTGCTTTTGTTTTATTGGATGTTTACCAGAAAACTCGTTTTCATTATGATTACTCAAAATAAGTTTTTTCTGTCTCTTTCTTTCATCTCCCGATTTAGGTTGGTGAGAAAAAAAAACTTTTTTAACGCAAATTTGAATCATGCCTAAAATCATTTTACATAAGCAAAATTGTTATAAAGGGCTGAATCCATAATCTCTTGCCATAATAAATAATTTGACCGATGATTCATTTAATATTCATATCTTAATCTATTTATTATCTAGTGTTAAATTTAATCCATGTAGTGATGTAATATATTCAGATACATCATTAAAATATATTTTCCATGACCCCTAGTCTACTTAATGATTGCTATGTTCCTTGATCAAACACTTTTCAGTATACTACCAAGCATAAAAAACTACCATAGTCCAACAGTTTCCATATTTCAAGGAAGTAAATAAATACCTTCAAACTTTACGTATATACCGTCAAAATATAATTAACTCTGGAATTTCTAAATAAAATGCAAAATAGTTAATTTTCTTTACTTTTTATTATGCCTCCTTCTAAATATGCCCCTCCTGAAGCAATACATATATTCCAACAACTTTTATAATCTTCGCAACATTTTTATAGGCGTTGGCAGGGATGGCGTTCAGTTCTCTCGTTTTATGGTCCGGTATGGAGTCAAAACGGGTTTCCTGGAGTGGCAATTTTAGTTTTGGAAATAAGAAGAAGTCAAACAGGGTCATATATGGTGCATGGTTGATGGTATTTATCCAGTGTTTTGCCTTAAATGCGTTCACGATGAGATGTATACCCAAAATTCCGGTCGAGCACGATGGACCCGTTCAATCAAACGCCTCAAACCCGTCACTTAATACTCCTTATTGACCGTTTGTCCATCTGAAACGTATCATGATGCACACCACACCACGAATATCGAATAAATAATGTGCATTACCTTGATTTTTGAGCAGTTCTGAAGTGGTTTCTTCGGTTTCGGTCTGTTTTTTTACGATTTCTTACTTGTTTGCATGTCGTACTCGTAGACTCATTTCTCACAACCAGTTATGATGCTACCCATAAAGTTTGGATAATAATCGGCATAATCCAGCATGTCCATCGCGATCTGCATCTGATTATGTTTTTGAAGAAAATTTAGTTCAATAGGACAAGCCGAGAAGTGACGCTTCGCATTCCATGTGTTTCCACTAAAATCAAACGAACTCTTTCGCAAGACATGTAGAGGTCATGAGCTAGCTCTCTAACACTGGGATTCATAATAATTTAAGATCAGACAAGTTTGAAAAATACCACACACCCTAATATATATATATATATATATGCAAAAAGTTAATCGACTAACGATTAATAATCGACAAGATTTTACATGATAAAGTTTATTAGTTGCATTAATCGACATATTATTTGAATCTATTTGAAGTAAATGAAACTTCAACATCTTTGCCGGTTTTTAAATCCGTTCTTGTATTCAATATTCTCATAAGTTCTTTCTTTGAAATAACTCCTCACGTTTGGACGTGGAAAAATATAAAGAGACGTCGTTGGAATAAGATTTAATATTGAAAGCATAGAGATATACATTTTTATCTCTATGATTGAAAGTCGACAAATTAGAAAAAAAAAACTTCTTTAGAGAATTATAACCCAGTGACGTCAATGATTTTTCATATAAAATAAAGATGCACTTACCCGCCCCAAATCCACAAGATAAACTGGTGCCTTAATCGTGGCGCTGTTAACGATTAATCGATTAAAAGTCGACTAAATGAAAACTCACGATTAATCTATTAATCGATAATTTGCATCCCATATATATATATATATTTATATAATGTATTTTATTTAATAATGCCTAGGCATATATTTCGCGATAAAATGGGCCAATCTTTTTGCACAAATATGCAATAAAATTTAATACTTTAATTTAAAAATCACCCTTAATCATTATTGTGATGAAATATATTTTTTTGGCCACAATAAAAACTAAAATATTTTTTTGTCTTTCAAAATATGATAATTTATATCTGTGTTCGATATAAACCTATGGAACACATGAATGAGCTCCAATAGCTACTGATAAACCACATAAACTATTAAACAAAATGAAACATCAGTTATGCCACCACTAAATTATCAAAGGTGGATATCCTCACACACAAATATATATATTATCAACACATATAGGATTAAAATGATAATAAATCCTTGCGATATGATAGTAGTAAGCATTGCAAAGTGTGATAAAACTATTTTATCATTGACTATGTATCCTTATCTATCAAACAAAGCATTTTGTCGTACTCTTTTGAAGTAAGTAGTAGTTGACTTAGTGCTTATTTTTTTAAATTAAATTACCTCCTTTTCCTGTTATGACTATAATTCTAAGGCTCTAATATTTTTTTTAGACAAATTATAGTCATTTTAATTTTTTTCCGTTTGAGTGAGTGCTTAAAATGTCGGGGAATTCAAAAAGGAATCCGAATGGAATCGTCAGTTTCGCCATTGAGGACGATGAAGATAGTTTAGAAGATGAAGAGGAATTCGAGGATGAGGAGGTAATAAAAAGGGAATAATAAAGGCCAAACTGTTTTTTCAAGGCAATAATAGTAGGATTAAAAAATAGCCTTTCATTTAAAGTATGTATGTAAACAGGAAAAACTGAATATTTGATACATGGTGTAGGGCTGTTTTTAAGATGTGAATTTGAATATGATTTTATTCCGATATTACATTTTAATATTATTTTAAATAGAATTTATGAAAAATACATAGCCTAAAACAAACGTAGACATAAAATATAATTGTCCATTACAATTTGGCTCCTACATATATTTTAAAACTCTTTTGTTCAAATATTGGTAATATCGTATGAATATATTTTTATTAATGTTTATTTAATATATAATCTTCCCCCCCCCCCCCGTCAGGTGACATACCGAGAGGGAGTGGCCTCTCTTTTTTTCATCTTCCAAGAAAATAACCCTTTCTTACTGCGTCCTTCCACATGATTCTCGCCCTAAAAGACTGAAAACATTTTTATGCGTCGATTAATTAACAATATTCATTTTCAACCCATCTCATTAACATTATTAACAATGATTTTATTGTAATTATTAAAAACTCATTGATGTAAATTAGTTTTTCATTCGGGAACTCATTTTAAATTATAACTGTGCGTCTTATTGTGAAAGACTGAATAATCTGTTTATCATTCATACTTTTAAGATAATAAAAACATTAATTTTGATCTTGAATGTGAGGGGCTGATAATTTAAATACTATTATTTTCATAGTAATTGCTACTGAAGGAATAAATTCGAAGACATATTAATTATATTTATCGAGGATAGTGAAAAAAGATACTTAGTATTAACCAAATATTATAACATAAAGACATCAACTCGACTCATAAGAAATGTATTAAGAGTTTACCTCAAATAAATGAGAGGTTTAGTTGATTCATCTTTTGATTTATTCATCTCAGGTAAACTTCTTCACAATCACGATCCAAAAAAACAGTCAAATAGAAATATATATCTAAACTAAAGCGTTAAAGTAAGGTGGCGCATGCATAACATAAAATTCTTCCATTTTTCCCAAAAGGAATTGGCCTAAATTTTAGTTCTTCTTTAGTCTGTAAGGGGCGCTTTGATGCTAGAGCTCTTTGAAATAATAACAAAGTCCTTTTATTATTTGGAATGGAATCGTGCACAATGTTGTAGTGATTTGATATATTTCAAATCATCAAACTTAATCCCTTTAAACCGGTTTAAATAAGATCGTGACGCAATTTCATGGACTAGCGACATCTAAATTTAATGAAAATAACCAAATTTTGGCCAATTTTTTTTGCTTACTTTTTCCTTGCATGCACTACTTTACTTTAACGCTTTAATCTTAACCATAATATTGTATATATATGAACACTTTCATTAATGTCAATTTGAATCAAACTTATATCTAGAAATTCAATAAAACAAGAAAATTACATTCTCATATCATAAGCGAGTAACAACATTATGAATTTCTTTAAAGTCTATTATCATCATATTGCAAAAAAACATCAAAGCATTTTTCATTGTTAAAATATATCTTAGCATGAAGGAAAAAAATAAGCCTGGAGCCCATTGCAAAGGCAATGTAAACAATGACTCACAGATGAGTGTTTTAAACTACTGGGGGGTATACTAAATGTAATATATTGATATGTAAATATGTGTTACGTAAAATAATAAACAAAGAAACGAACTTTTAGAGGAAAATGAATGCAAAATAAATAACATAAATATTATATATATATATATATATATATATATATATATATATATATATATATATATATATATATATATATATATATATATATATATATTAGGGTTGTTCTTATTTTTCAAATGTTTGAAATGTTAGCAACATTGTGGATTTTCTGTTTCTTGGTGATAAAAGAAGACGACATACAAAGTTTGAACAAAATCGGTCAACATTACGGGGTTGCGTAACGAGGTCAAAGTTTTAAAATTTTGTAAAAATATAGTTTTCCGCAAATTTCTTGAAAATGGTGGACGTTACAGACTTCAATAAAAATTATTAATTTAAAGGAAATCTAATTTACTACCAGACGTATTTTGATGTTTTTTACTAAAACAAAGTTTTCTGTAAAAACAAAGAAAAAATGGAGTGTCTAATGTTAGAATATTTCATAACTTCACTCGCCTGTAGAAGATGACTTGTTCGCTTCAGAGTAAAATAGTATTTTAAGTTTAGTAAACCTTTGGATGATAAATCCAAAAATGACCTTGGTTGCATTCTATCAATTCAGAATTCAGTACAATCTGAGTTTACATCATATGATTCAGAGCCTGTATTGACGTATAAGAAATCGATTATGAAAAAAAAAAATAATGTGTCTTTTATATTTGCGTCAAGGTATCCTCTCAAAATTTTACTTTGTCTCTGACGCATTTATAATCCATTATATGCGTCATTTTGTACGCGAGATATGTTTTTTTTATGTACATATAACTATCCACTTATTAAATTGACATGATTTAGTATACCAAAATATTAAATCTGGTTTACCAAGCTTCCATTTGATATGTTTGGTGCTCTAGAAATCGCTAAACTTTAAGAGGAATAAGCAAGTACATTTTTGCAAGTACTCTCCCCAAAAAATTGATCTTTTGATATGAGAATATACAATTACCTCTTGGTAACCACTGTTACCTGGATAGAAAGAGAAAGAAAAAAGGGAAGCGAGAAAAGTGAGGCAAATACTCTCTCACTTCTCTTTTTTAAGACATGGGAATGGAATCAATGATGTGGGCCTTTTCTGAGCGACGATTAATTTTTATCGCTGAATGTAATATTCCTGATATCAAGAAAAAAAGAAATTTCAATGTTATAACTTTTTAGGAAATGAGGTAAAACTCTGACTTGAATATAACTTGAATAGCTGTATGAAATGTATCTCTTCGATTTTTATCTTGCTTATATGGTTCGATAGAATTGCATCCGACAAGATATAAATAAGCATTATGGCATTAAAATTAGTCTATCGAAACTGGGATATTATCAATGAGGTAGACCAAAATTGACCACTCCCTCCTGGGATTCGAATCTGCACCCCCAACATTGAGAGTTGAACACGCCCTAACGTACACGGCTATCGCAATACCTTATTTTCATATTTGTTTTGTATATATATATATATATATATATATATATATATATATATATATATCAGAGCTGCAACTACCGAATGTAAATCGGTATTCGATACTATCGACGGTAGATTTCAAATACCGAACCGACTATACGATATTCGGTAGAAACTACCGAATACCGTACCGATTGACAATCGGTAAGGTATATTTGAAAGTATGACTTTTGTGACATTCACATAGAGACATAAAGATATAGAGAGCTTATTCCCTTCAATAGCAAAGAAACATCGTACAACTGTCGCTTTGCCCAAGCGCTCCCTTGTGTGAAGAACTTGAACTTCGCAAAATAAATAAACAACTACAAATTATAGTATTATAGAGCAATACATAAATAGACATTCAATATAAGCTTATGCTATGCATTGAATACTAGAGTACCTGAAAGTGCATTTAATATCGGACAAGAAGAGACAGTAAATGATTAAAAAAACTATAGCCTTCCATTTCCTACAAAATCCATGTACATATATAATTTATATAAGATTAGCATGTATTAAATTTCAAATAATGCCTAATAAATTATAACAAATTATGTATTTAATTGTCCTTTACTGTCCGATATTAAATGCACCTGAAGAAGTAAAAGCAGATACATAAATAAATTATCTCTCTTTCTAATCTACCGTACCGAATATCGACCGATACTGTAGATATATAATAAAATCTACCGAATACCGATATCGAACCGGCGGTAGATTTTTCTACCGAATCCGAGCTCTGATATATATATAGTTATATATAAAGTTGTATCTTATTGTGCTTATGACTACCATTTCTTATCGACTGATATACTTCTTCTGTTTTATTAGGAAAAGAAGTACTCCGTCGGGCTCTCAAATATATTTTATATCGTGGGTTTATTATCCCTTGCCTTGGTATATATATTGCTCGTCATACTCGTTCTGATGGGCTCAACAATCAGTAAAGGCCTCATCCACTTCATGATCGACCAAGTGAGTGTTCATAAAGTATAATCAAAATGAAGCACGCTCTCACACCTCCTTTCACCAAACTCTCAATAGATCTCAACCAATTCAAGGAAGATCGACTTTTGCAACAAAGATCAAATGATTCCCGACACCAACCGGAAATACTATGTCGATTGGACACGGGGCACCCACAACACGAATACAAGACCAGATGATGAGAACCTCGTCCCATCGAAGGGACAGATCAGGCCTCTCTCTTGGAGACAGAGCAAGTCGCCTGGCTTTGGTGCCTTTTCTTTTCTTTCGCCATTCCAGAGGGTATCGTATTCCTTCAATCCCTCAAGGAAATCCTTCTAAATGAGTCCATGGTTCTACAACAGAGAGTGTCCTATAAAATGCAGTTTGGAGTCGTGTTTTTACTGGAGATGGTACATACCCTGGGCCTGGGTCTTCTTTTCTTTGTTGGGCTTCCTCAGGTGGACACCATTCAGGCAATCGCCATCACGAGCTGCATCAGTATTTTCCCTTTTCTCCTCAGCACCATCAATAAATATGGAACCTGCAAGAAAGTTTCCAAGTACAAGTTTTTGATATTTGACGTATTGGCCATTGCAATACAGCTCAGTGGGATATTTATCTGGCCCTTCGTAACGGATGGATCAAATCCTCTTAGCTTGTCATTTGGACTTTTCCTGACTTCATTTGCTTGGTGGGAGTCGTATGTGTCCGCGGATAAGACCAATCTACGCCCTGTTCAGTTCCTTGTGGAAATTAAACAAGCTATGAACAATAATACAAGGTAAGAGATAATCGTTCATTTTTCTCGAATTGTTCAAGAACCTTGATATAATTGATTGACATCATCCATAGAGAAGAGAAAGCGAAAGATAAGAAAGATTTATATTATTTTGCTCTTTAATGAAAGTTGACAACATAGGGTTTTATAGGACAGATCTTTTCTTCATGAAGGTTCAATAAATAACGCCTTTTGTATATAAAAAACTAAATTAATTATAACATGAAGATGAAAAATTAATATAAATATCGATACATGTATAAAAATAAAGTTGTATATTATTCCTTTGTTCATTTTTAAAAAAGTACTTTTAAAAATATTTGTTTTTAAATGTTAAAAGTTCATAACTTCATTGTTTGGTGTCACAGAACACAGCCAGACTAACCTACTCTTGTAAGATCCTAGAGGATACAGCGTCCATCCAACCAAATAAGCAATAATATTACTAATGAAATAATTACTTTAATCCAATTAATATTATAGCGGATGCTACCCCTATACATAGAATAGTTTGTCAATATATTACTAAGTTTTTAGGATAAACCATGGATTGAATAAACCAATAAACTATTTTTTACTTTATATATTCCTGGAACAACTCACTACTCAAAAATATATTTATGAGCAACTCCAATTCCTTCATATTTTTTTTACCAAATAAGTCTCACCACTATCATGAAATCGTCGAAAACATTTTCCCGAAAACCCAGCAAGGGTCAAAGGGTCCACCTTAACACAATTCAAAGTTATCTGCAAAAAAAATGTTCCAAATCTAACATGATGGTTTTAAAAAGTCGCAAGAAATGTTTTGGAGAATAACATGGAGATTATGATTTTGACGAGAGTATCAACCACAGAGTGAAAATCTGTCTGAGCCCTCAAAATCATTTACTTTGTCAAGATCCAATGAGTCCCTTGGATTCTTATTTCATTAGTTTAGATCAGACATGGGCAAACTAAGGCCCGCGAGCCGTATACGGCCCGTTAGACAATTTAATCCGGCCCGCCGAGCTTGTCCAGTAAATAAAATAATATTGCTTCATAAACCATTCCTTACGCGGTATTGTATGGACAATACAATACCGTGTTTCACCAATAGATGGCGCGCTGACATTTAGGCCTTACTCTTTATTTCTCTCTTGAATTGTCTCATTGCCTTTTGAGCCCTTCTGTAAAAAAAATGAGTGGACCAAAGAAAAAGAAAGTGGACAGTCAATCTACTGCTCTGGCCCCTTTTTCAAATGCCCATAGTAGCCCGCAGTCAAAAAGTTTGCCCATCCCTGGTTTAGATGTAAAGCAAAGCAAAGAAAAATGTATTTAATGCATGTTATAATAATAATTTCAGATATTGGATCTACATGGTGATCTCCTTGTTCAAAATAGGTATGTTTTTAGCTCTCATGGTTCTTCTGAGTGCGAGCAACGGCCTTGTGAGTGACCCTCTTCATCTCTTCACCAAATTTGAAGAGTCCTTCTCCGTTCACTACTACAAGGTCCGAGAGGCCCTTCCGCCGCTGATTGGGAGTGAGACGGTCTTCGAGAGGGAGTACATGGCGCTCTTTGCCACATCCAAGTACTTTCCTCTTTGGGTCCTCCTCGTTCAAATGGGATGCTCCCTCCTCACCTATGGGATCTCCATTTTCGTCTGCAAGATCAGACTGGAACAACTCATATTTGCGTTTCCCCTGTCACTTACCATGCCCCTGCTATTGAACACCGTTTTTATCATGTGCGGACAGCAATTGGAGGATCCCTGTGCAACATTTTTCCCTAAGTTAGTAAGCAGTTTTTTTAAATTATATTCATAGTTCTAAAATATATATATGCAGTAAAAAATGGGATAAATACGTAATAAACCATACAACATATGACACAATGAAACATAAAAAATAACTAAAACTTACCTACAAAAAGCAGTGGATATTAAAAATCGCTTAAAAAGGGGTGAAACAAAAGTAACGAAATATGATTAAATTAATTTTATATAATTAAATTAATGTTATATAATTAAATCTTGCTATTGTTTTATAATTAGTGGGCACACCTCAACATTCATGAGTTAAATGGCAAAATATAACACAGAGTTAATTTGTTTTTGTTTCTTCATTCGTGCGTGTTCGAGAACAGAGTCTCATTGAAGTATTCGCCCCACCACGAAAATATGAGGCCGAAATTAACGCCTTGTAATTGAGCAATAAAGAAATTTATTTCTTTTTTGGACTATAAATTTTAGTGATTTAATTATTGATGAGGTCCAATTATTAGCCCATTGATATATACAGTGTAGTTCCCTAACGCGCGTGCGAGTAATATATTACTTAGTTATATTACTGCGCAGTAACTAGAGAGAAAAACATATTATATATTACTTTCAAGTAATAACTAACATGTAATATCCTAGTTACGTATTACTTTCGTGAAAAAAAAATTCGACAGGCATTTTTGATGAAAATTAATTAACTGTGAATGTATGTGACGTCATCCAAATACATAATCCTGCTTATTGGTAAAATTAAAAATCGTTGCCATTATTAATGGAATGACAAGAATGTCCTGTCTTTAGGTTGGAAGGAGCATTTCCAGGAGCATCTTTTGTGAGGCTTCAGAAGATCTGCTTCTCACAATATAGGCCAATAAATGCTTAATAATCATAAAAATCCATTCTATTCCTTTATAACAATGTATCAAAGAGGGAATTTGACGTATTTTAAGGACTTCGTATTCGCAATTTAAAAATTACATTTCTGATGGAACACACTGTATGTATCAGTCAGTATCAGTCAATAATATGATCAACTAACTCAGGCAATATATAAACATAAACACCTCAGAACAAGTATGACATAAGACTCACAAAGGCCCTTCGGATTTTGGTTATACAGTTTGGCACATACAGTCAAGCTCAACACATCACAAACCCTCCCCCCCCCCCTCTCTCTGTATGTCAACAATTTTTGACATTAAAAAAAATTATGTTGATCTTCTCCCCAAATAAAGACAGTATTTTTTTCCCCATGAGTAAGACATTAACATAGAGATATAGAGAGCTGATTCAATTCAATAGCAGAGAAACATCGTTCAGCTGTATGCTATGTGTTCAATATAAACAAAGTAATTTGTACTACGTCATCGTAAGCTGATCATAGAGATAGATTATATCGCTATGATCAGCTTACGATGACGTAGTACAAATTACTTTGTTTATATTGGACACAAAAATACAGATGAAGGGAATAAGCTCTCTATATCTTTTTTCTCTATGGACATGGCAGTATGAAATTAAAACAAACCTCCTAAGATAGTACGAGATAATATGAAATACAAGACCAGAGGGATTGGGATATATGATACTTAAAATTAGTAAGTGATCATAGAGATATAATCTATCTCTATGATCAGCTTACGATGACGTAGTACAAATTACTTTGTCTATTTTGACCACAAAGAAACAATAGAACGCTGTTTCTCTGCTATTAAAGGGAATCAGCTCTCTATATCTTTATATCTCTATGACCCGCTGACGGTCAAACTTATACAAACAAAGAAAATAGAGTTGTTGACTGAAAAAACTATGATAAATTGTGAGTTTGCAAGAAACACCATGAGGGCGTTCCCTCATGGTGGTTTACCCTTGTGTAATGTTCAAAGGGTTCTCAAGTCTGACATATTCATAACACAAAAATGTGATACGCCTTCACACTTCAAAGCAAGACGTTGTATTTTCACGCATCTATATCTGAACCCCTTCAAAAATGGATTGCTCATGAAGCGATAAAATTCCACACTGAACTCCCTCCAAAACTCAAGAGCCCTAAAACCCAACCGTTATTTAAGTCTTCAATAACTACAAATCAAATCCTAACGTCCTTTAATCCTTCATTTTACCTCCAGATACGCCTCCTTTCAAT
>CP045903.1:10613069-10636504 GCA_013387185.1 Caligus rogercresseyi
ATATCATATGCCACCTCAAGGACAAATTTAAAATCAAGAATAAGAAGCGCTGGTCCCAAATCATGTACATGAACTACCTCCTCAAGTTCAAACATAAGGAGCTAACAAATCGAGGGAACTACAATTTGGAGAACACTTATCTCCTGGCTCTGGATGGGGATATGGACTTTCGCCCTGAGGCAGTCACGATGCTCCTGGACTTGATGAAGAAGAACATCAAGACAGGGGCCGTGTGTGGGAGAATCCATCCTCTTGGCTCGGGTCTCATGAAGTGGTATCAGTCCTTTGAGTACGCAATCGGTCACTGGCTGCAAAAGTCCACGGAGCACGTCATAGGATGTGTACTTTGTTCTCCAGGATGCTTTAGTCTCTTTCGAGCCTCTTGCATCCATGGTGGGATCATGAAAACCTACGCAACAGTGAGCACGTCGCCCAAGGACTTTGTCCAATATGATCAGGGGGAGGATCGATGGCTCTGCACCCTGCTTCTTCAAAATGGATATAGAGTGGCCTATGCGGCTGCCTGTGATGCCTATACATGTAAATAATATTTGGAAGATAAGTGTTAAGGCATGGTGGACCCAGAGAGATATAAAGATATAAAGAGCTTATTCCCTCCAATTAGAAGAGAAACATCGTTCAGCTGTATTCAGGACACAATGACGTATTTCTCCTAAGAATCCAATAACCTCTCAATATATTTATATATCTATGGGCTTATCCTTTTATCGACTTGATTTGGAAAGAGAAAACAACTGTACGGCAATTTCTACTCCAATAATATGCTAAATAAAACAATGCTATTCAAGGAGGCCTTGAATAGCATACGGTACGGTAAAGGGAGAAATAATGGCTTACTAACCATAAGAACTAATCAGTCTAAAAAAGTTCCTCAGATCCTCGAGTCTTGAAGAATGGATAGCTTCTAACACAAGAGAATACATTAATACCAAGATTTTTTTTATTAGAATAGAAAAGCTCAAGCCATTATTAAGCAGTAATGATAACAGCTACATCTAATAGTTTTTGCTTTTGATATATATATATATATCCTTAATGCTAATGGATTAATATTAATAGTGAAGCGAAAGTGGTTTGTGATTATGACAAACATATTTCTTGTGGTTTTTTCTTTTATGTTTATTGCTACAGACCAATCCTCAGCTCGGTTTTTATCATATCAGGTCGATAAAGTAGTAAACCATGCCCGAAAAGACTATTTTTCCAACAACTATATTCATTGTACTTTTTATAGTTGTTCCAGAGACTTTTGATGACTTCTTTAAGCAAAGACGCCGATGGATGCCTTCCACCATGGCCAACATAGTGGACCTCCTCTCCGATTACAAGAGCGTTGTGCATAAAAATATAGACATTTCCTACTTCTACATTGCTTATCAGCTCATGCTTCTCGTGGGAACAATCCTGGGTCCAGGAACGATATTCCTCATGCTCGTGGGTTCTGTATCCGTTGCCTTCAAGTTATCCAACATAAATTCCTTTCTCTTCAACATTATCCCCATTTTCGCCTACATGATTGTCTGCTATTCCTACTCTTCGAATGACAAGGTCCAGCTCATGATAGCTCAAATTCTGAGCTTCTTTTATACAATGGTCATGATGGCCGTTCTCGTTGGGATCATGCTTCAAATATCGGAGGACGGATGGCTCGCTCCCACAACACTATCCCTGCTCCTTGTTGCGACTTCCTTCATCGTCTCGGCTGTGGCTCATCCCAAGGAGATTCTGTGTTTGCCCTGTGGGCTCATATACTATGTGACAATTCCCGCCATGTACTTGCTCCTCGTCATCTACTCCATTTTTAATTTGAATGTGATCTCCTGGGGAACGCGGGAGGTTAACACAGGGGCTGATAGCAAGGAATGTAAGTATATTTTCAACTACACCCTATAGAATCGATGATTTCAACCAGTCAGGTTATCATTAAGTTTATATACATAATATACACAGTTGGGATTCGGTAAACACTACCACCACTGATCGATATCGGTGGTTTTTAGCGAGTTGTATATAATAGGTACATGTAGATGGATACATTTTTAATAAGATAAATTAACTATGGTGATGTCGGTAGATTTCTAAATTCCGGAGCAGAAAAAGATAATAATGAGGGGAATGTGCAAATTCATTTAAGACACATAAAGATTCTGATCTGAGGGACTCCATACAAGGACCTCCACAAAGTTGGAATCAATTAAATAATTGTAAGTAGAAAATAAATAACTCCAACTTAAATGTAAATAACAGGCCAAAACAATTAAAATCGGTGTATGCGTTTAATTGGAATTTTGTCAAGAATTACAACAACAAACAAACTGCGATCCAATCATTTTCATAATAATATGAATACAAAACTCAATATGAACCAACTAAAAGTATTTGTCTCCATAATGCATTTCTCTCCAATAAAAAAAGAAAAATAGGATTTGTGTTTTCCTTCATTACTAGATTACATTTCGATAAGAAATTAGTTAATTTCACTTTTGATGGCTTTTGATCGATAAATCTTTATACCGTAGTGAAAATTGGATTGTACATAATTGTTGATCGGTTCGCAATTATTTGGTGACTGCTCAAAAACTTGATTAAGATTAGCGATAGAGAATAATGATAACACTAATACTACGTTATCCTCTCATGTGAAGAAAAGAGATCGAGAGCCCACTCGTTGTTTAGATAGGAAGTTTCCTGTGACAAAAACAATGAAATAGTTGTGTTTATGTGTTTTCGGTTCTTGTTTTTACCCATTTGGTTCTATAGAATTGGATCCATCTGGATATAAATAAGCATTATAGCGTTCAAATTAGTCTATCAAACCTAGGATCTTATCAATGAGGTTGACCGAAATTGACCTTCCCCTTTCAGGAATCAAACCGGCGACCTCACCATTGAGAGTTGTATATACATTTACTCACAGAACAATCGCACTACCTTAAATAAATTCATATTTTTGTGAAGATACTACACGTGAAAAATCATTTACATGGGGAATATCAAGATTTTAATTTATAAAAAGTTAGCACTCAAATTTAAATCGAAAGAAATCATACAATTCGTAATAGTATTCACTAGTTTTTTATATCGGTCTTAACGTTGTACTACTGATCTACCGAAATACCGAATTTCAAGTCCCAGCTGTAATAATATAACATTATGCGTAAATTTTATTCATGTTGTGGATATACTCGTATTTACCTATTCTTTATAGCCTCCAAAACTTCGTTAAAGGACGCTGTAGTGATGTTTATCACGAATTTTTTTAAACGTGAAACAGAGAAAACCCAAGAAGTTCCTGGTCCCTCAATCGCCTCAACGAGCCGCAGCGTCTCCCCAGATCCTCTAAAAGAGATCCGATCAATGTATGTGTGTCTGGCACCCTCATAAGTTTTTTTTACTTTCAAAGTTGAAAAGGTCCTACTGAAACGTTGGCCTTCTGTCGTTGATCTTATTTATTACTTTTATATTTCTATGCAGTATTTTATGCATTGGAAATAGTGAATTTGTGAAAATACGGTGTCCAGTAATTTTATCGCGCGTAAGTTCCTCGTGGACCTTCTTATAGCCGTTTTTTGTCGTGGATATTTACCTCGCTTGCTCTTTTATAGTCAGTCAATTTCCTCGTTCTTTTTTTTCTAGTGGGAATTTTTGGTCGTGAAGCTTTTTTGGAGTAAAGCGTTTACCTTCTTATTATTTTTATCGTGGTTATTTTAGTTGTGAGCTTTTTGTAGTGAAGCATTTCGCGCGATAACTGCTTTTGCTATATTTGCCATTCTCCTGTCCTTTTATTGTTCATAATTGTTTAGTTTTTAATTAATTATCAATAAATTAATGGAAACAATGTCCATAGGAAAGTGGTCTTCGGAATGGCCGTCACCGTGATACGTCAATTTGGTGGCAACCATTCCTATAGCAAATTTTCGTAAAACAAATAAGAAATATTGACATGTTCTAGATTATCTTAACAATATATAATGACAAATATTATAACAAAAACCGATAGCATTTTACTTGATATATGTACAATAGAAAAGGGCAATAATATAATAAAATGTCATTTTATGGGCTCAAAATAAATTGAGCCGATATAATCAATTTACATAAAATATTTGCAATTTCTTTGCTTTAAATCATGCAGAAAAAAAGGTACTTAAATAAAAGACTTTCTTCAATAGAATAAAGGTTTTGTGGATTTACTGTTAAGACATTGATTTTTATTCTTTTTTACCTAATGTAAGACTATATTATCTATTTTTTACAGGCAACGGAGGATGTCCTTGAGAGTCAGAGAGGAGGAATTTGATGACGAAGATGAAGAGGAGGAGGAGACGAGGAAAGAGTACGACTACTTCAAAAACCCATACTGGCTGGACTCCAAAGACCTCCAGAAAAAAGAAGTTGAATTTACCTCCAGTGAGGAGACGTCCTTTTGGAAGGACCTCATCAAGACCTATTTGACGCCTGATTTGAGCCGCGAAACGATCCTCCGGGAAAGGGATCAGCCAATGAAAAAGAATGAGGACAACGCCCTTGAGAAGAAGCAGGGTCTAGAGGCCCTGAGGAACCAAGTCGTTCTTACTTTCATTATTATCAATTCCCTCTTTGTCGTGACGGTGTTTCTACTCCAACAGCAAAAGGACATCATACACATCAACTGGCCCCTGGATGCCATGCCAAACATTACATTCATACGATATCAGGTAGGAATTGGCTTAAATCAATACAGTCGTCCCTCGCAAAGTCCCGATGGCCCGTTCCACTACACGACCACGGCGATATATATGAGGGTCGCGATGTTGATATATATTGATATTTAGAGAGATTTGACATCACCCGGCGTTAAAAACCTACCGCCATTTTGCCTTGTTGTCGTACGTGCTTTGGAATACATGTACGCGGCCGGACCATTTTTTTGGGCCGCCATCTTGCTTTTTCGAAGATTTACCCGTTTTCAACCTCAAATATCTTTAAAACCACTGGTTATTTCTTAATTATCAATAGGTGAATATTAGACTTAAGTTTTTGTATGAAAATTCTGCCATTGAGTTCATATGGGATGTTTTACCATGAAAAAACGGGAGCCAAGCCGTCGTCGCGTAGTAAAAGAACTGCGAGATGTCGAGGGGCGAAGCATCGAGGACCGACTGTAATAATGATTACATATACAACGTATAACACCATTTATTTCAAGTTATACACCATCTATATTAAAATAACACACCTTTCATACTGCCAGGACCGCAGTACGTCAATGGACGCAGCGTCCCCATATAATCCATTCTGCATTGACATTTTATTTAATTTCTTGTTATTTTTTACATAATTTTATTGCTTTTATTTATTGATTTTAGACTAGTTACAAATTTATGTAACTAATGTGCCCCATGGCAAATATACTCGATTACACACACACACACACCTATCATCATATTATCTAAACATGAACACTTCGAAAAATAATATCAACTATTTTAGTAAAATCAATTAATTTGATCTAAATTTGTGAAATTGATTTTTTTTGTTATAAAATTGTAATGCTCTCGATGTGGACCAAAATATATAAAACCTTTGGCTACTCAATTAAAGCCCAAATATTGATAATTTAAGATGGCCCTGAATTTTCATCAGTTGGGACCATTCGATGAAGAAATAAAGTTCAGGAGTTTCTCTCTCTTTTAATCGCAGAAGAAACAATTCCGTTTTTTGCAGATTTACCATAGTGAGCATCTAGAGGAAGAATGTATAAAATAATATAATTGTCAATTTGGTTAAGGAACGCGTTGGATCAATGCGACAGCGTGTTCAACTACTGAGATGTTTAGGGTTCTGGTACAACTCCTCCTGAGAGGAAAAGAGTCAATAAGGATCCATTTAAAAGATCCTAGTTTTGATTGAAAATCAACCAAAATTATTATTGTGTGCTCCAGCATGAAGTCTTCACCTAACAATCTCTCAATTTCATTTGTACTGTTGTTAAATACGTTCATTTAATAATAAAAAATATATATTTATTTATTTATTTACATATATAATATTTTAAAGTTTATGTGTTAATATGGTAGTAACCAGAACTCAAAAGCTAAAAACTGCACCACCTAAAGCGACATTATCATAATTATATGAGGTAAATCAGCACGAAGCTACGCAATATACTTCCTTTAAAGTTAGTTTTTAGTTAGCTTAAGGTACCTCTACCTATTGTTCATCCCAATATAATCATAGAGGCCATCAAACAAAGATATCTTCAGCTGAAATTGCTCAGACATAGAAAAAAATTGTTTTTTACCATGAAATAATCCCATTCCTAGTCTTTGCCTATTATTCACAACGATAAAAACAGATAAATGTGTTTCGAAATATTTTAATTACTATAATAATTATTATGGTAATATATATAAACAACTTTATGTTTTTTTTTTGTTGCAGCAAAACTCGGTGGCCATTGATATATCATACGAATACTTGACGTTGGAGCCCATTGGTCTTGTATTCATCGTATTCTTTGCATCCGTTTTGATCGTTCAGCTCATTGGAATGTTTGCTCATCGACTCCTGACACTTATGCATATTTTATCCATGAAGCCAATCAAAAATTTATTCATGGAGACCTGGTAATTTGATTCTTATGATGTTGTAGCGCGAAGGAGGAGGAGAAATGACAACTCAGTGATGAAGTGAAAGAGTGTGTTTATTAAGCTCTTGCCTGCTGCTCATATAGCCGCAGGCAAGCGTACTTAAGATTAAGAACCTGCTGAGGTGTGAGATAAGAAGTGGTAGGTTGACTTGCTGTTACTAAGCAGGTCAATCCGCTACAATGTATCGTTTACGAAAATAGTTGACAAAGAATCATGAATTTATTTATTTCCTTTGTTTATATAAATTGATACACAAAGAATCAAAATCAGCATGGTGTAGTCTTTTGTTCCTTATATATATATATATACATATGTATATAAATATGGCCGAGACTTAAATATATTCGTTCGTTCGTCATTTTGAAATGGACGACATTTTTTTCAGAAAATATTTTTTCTTTAATATTAAAAAATTAAAAAGTAGTGATGTACTTTTTGAAAGGAAACGTCATCACTTTCTGAATGACCAAGGAACGAATATTTTAAAGTCCCGGCCCAGTTTGGGCCCGGCCTGGATTGAAAAATTTATGTTCCGGCCCGGCCCAGCTCTCGGCGAAAAAAAGCGTCCCGGTTGTTTTCTGATATACATATATACAGGGCTTTGCTGGTAAATTGGAACTGTTTTCAGGGTTAAATTTAAGTAACATCTGGTTTGAATTTTGCGTCAATTCCTACACCATTGGAATCAACTGACAATTCCCTTTCGTTTGACACTACTTGAATTACAGTGGTGTTAGTGAGAGCCATGAAGCAAGAGAAAAGGTCCGCCATCATCATTCTCGCCCGCGCCGGACGCAAAGCTTCAGAGATCATCAAGGTCACCAAGCTCCCCAGGTCGAAAGTTTTTAGGGTCTTAAAGGCCTTCAAGGAGGAGGGCAAGATACAGAGGAAGTACCACAAGCAGAGAAGTGTTGCCAAGAGGGTTCCCAGATTATTGGCTGGCCTGAAAAGGTAATTACGCCAAATCTGACAATTCCGATGACCACCCTCTCTAAGAACCGTGGTGTGCATGTCTTCACCATCTCAAAGGCCATTAACAGCAACCTGGGGATGAAGTCGAATGTCCATAGGACCAGAAATCTCCTCACAGACAAGGCCAAGGCCATCAGTGTTGAGAGGTGCCCCAAGTTGTTGAACCACCTCAAACATCAAGGTGCTTCTAAAGTGGTTGTTTTTGTGGAAGAGAAGAAGTTCGTTGTTGACGCCGAGATCAACAGGCAGAATTCCAGAGTGATTGCCTTTGAACCCTTTGCTGTCCCTCCTGTCCTCAAAACGAAAAATCCGGCCAGTGTGATGGTCTTTGTTGCCGTGGCCAGCAACGGCAGCATCATGCCCCCCCAGTTCGTTGAGACCGACCTCAAGATCAACACTGTGGAGTACGTGCACATTTTGGAGGAGGTTCTTTTCCCTTGGATGGATGAGAAGTTTTGTCTGGACAATGTGGTACTCATCCAGGACTCTGCACCATACCATGGGTCCAAGACCACACAGACCTTGTTGGCCAGGAAAGTTCCCAATTTCGTAAAGGCTCAAAACTGGCCTAGTAATAACCCAGATTTGAGCCTTCTTGATTATTTTCTCTGGGGCGTCCTTCAAGAAAGGGTCAACGAACACTCTCATGGCAGCGTTGACCAGCTGAAGGCCTCCATCATCAAAAAATGCAAGAAAATCCCTGCCAGTGATGTGGTGGCTGCTGCTCGGAAGTTCAGGGCCAGAGTTGGGGATGTTATTGAGGCAAAAGGGGGGCATATAGAATAATATCAATGTATGTTGCCTTATTAAACTTCTGTTAAAATTTCATCCAATAAATGAATTAATAACCTAATTACAGTCATTTTCGTTTTTCATTGAAACAGTCCCAATTTACCGGCAAAGCCCTGTATATATCAGCTTATGAGCGTTCAGCTTTTTTTGCGTTCAGCGTTAAAAAAATAGCGTTCCATTCAATGTTTTTGCGTTCAGCGTTCCGTTAGCGTTCAGCTTTCAAATATTTTAAAAAATAAGATTGTGTGGTTTTGAAAAATGGAAGTACTATTTAGGGTTTTTATAATCAAATGAGCCCGAACCGATTTTCAAATGAATTAAATTTAAACGTCTATATTCACAACATAAGAGGATTTTTTTTTTAGAGAAGAATTTCCAAAATAAAATAAGTGACGACGTTTTTTTAGAAAAGAAGTGATGACGTTTTTTAGAAAAGAAATTCCAAAAAGAGTGATGACGTTGTTTTATTTAGAAAAGAATTTCCAATCAAAGGTAACGACGGATTTTTTAGAAAAGAAACTCCAAAAAAAGTGACAACGTTTTTTTAGAAAAGAGTATTTCGAAAAATCCTTTGGGTTCGTTCAACGACCAGCGTTCAAAAAAAAGTTGCGTACCGTTCATTGAACGTGCGTTCAGCTGCATGCCGTTCAATTTTGCGTTCCGTTCACAAGCCTGATATTTATGCTTTTATGGTTATACTTCTGGCATCATTTTTTTTGTAATTATTTTTTCTTCCTTGTCTCCGAGTTACAGGTCATTATTTATCGTATTTATAATCAAAATAATAACCATGATGTCCTTACCTGAGCGGTAGAAGTTAATTTTTTAAGTCATAATAGAAATTATAATATGTGATGGGCGATAAATCTATACAAAGGATTACTAAATGATACGAATCGAAGTGCATTAGACCTTTAAGTTAAAACGTTTTAAAGAAATATATTTTAGTATGAGTGTGTAGAAGACATGAACAAGGAAATGCTGTCTTGAAAGAAATGGTCCAGGAAGAAATTGCCCTTTTTAGAAAAGTAATTTGATGTCTCCTTGTTTTCTAATCGACAGCATTTTTTTCTCTTTCTATGTCAGGTCGGTAATAAAGTAATCCCTTGTCGAAGGTTCTACCTTCAAGAGTCGTGAGTGAAGTGATGCCAATCCCTTTTTTTATTCCTTTCCTTTCAATCAATAAGGTTATAGAAAAAAGCGTAGGCCTTTATATATCACTTTGTGTCCTGTTTTTATTTTATTTTTTGATAAAAAATTTCATTGAGGATATTAACAGAGCAATGATAAGAATCATATATATTATAGGAGGGATGAAAAGCAAAAATAGGTTATTCATAAGGCTCTTAACTACAAAATAGGAATATAATCCATTTACTTCTGTATTCCCAAATCAATGAATTTAATTTTTTTTTTAAGTGATCATAATTGTTATAAATGTATTTCAGAGTTTCATCAACAAAGTCAACAAACATATGAGACATACGAAAAGAAAAATATCGGAGACCGAAGTGGACGAGGAGGAACTAAAAGCCAAAGGTAAATTATCTAAATATCGTATTTTTCCTTGTTATAAATTGAGTTAAAGAGAATGAATTATTTGAAAATAGGTGCAATTTATCATTTGTTGGTTATTTGCTTTAGTCAATCAGGCTTCCAAGAACTTTCTACATTGAATCCATATTCCTAGATGTCCAAAAGTGTAATTTAAGTCTAAAGAAGATTTAATTTTTATGTATATATATATTGTGAGAGCTTGACGTATTTAAAAAAATATATCATATCTCTTGTATAAATCAGCGATCCATAAAATAACTATCTCCTCAAAAGAGAACTACATATTGCTCGCCTTATATAGTTCTTATATGACGTAAAGTGACTTAAAATGACCGCCCATCTTGGTGAAACAATAAAGTTGACAAAGATGCCAAGATTTTATAAAAATTGGTCCTCTAAAACAACGTCACTGGTGATGATCCGGCACTGTGTTTTTCTCCTTTCCTCATTCCTTAGGATTTAGACTTTGGCTCCTTAATGGATTGTAACAAGTATTCTTTACTTCTGTAAATTGTTTAATCGACTTTAGGATTTCATCAATAAAGGAACCTAAGATGGCTCCCATCAGTTGTCGAGTCCATTATTTTTAATTGAATATATTTTGCATCCAGATATCATATAGCTCGGTGGTATAGAAAACTGTAAATGTTTTTTTGTTAGGGTTATATTTAAGGCGTTTGAATAGCAGAGAAACATCGTTCAACTGTCGCTTTGCCCAAGCGCTCCCTTGTGTGAAGAACTTGAACTTCGCAAAATAAATAAACGACTACAACTTATAGTATTATAGAGCAGATACATAATAGACATTCATATAAACTTATGCTATGTATTGAATACTAGAGTACCTGAAAGTGCATTTAATATCGGACAATAAGAGACACTAAATAAAAAAATCTATAGCCTTCCATTTCCTACAAAATCCAAGTACACATATAATTCATATAAGATTAGTATGTATTAAACTTCAAATAATCTATAACAAATTATGTACTTAATTGCCCTTTGTTATACACTGTCCGATATTAAATGTATATGAAGAAGTCACAGGGCTGATACATAAATAAGTTTATCTCTCTTTCTAATCTACCGTACCGAATATTGATCGATACTGTAGATATATAATAAATCTACCGAATACCGATATCAATCGTAGAAGGTATATACCGAATACCAAACCGGCGGTAGATTTTTCTACCGAATGCCAGCTCTGTAAATATTACATTATTTAGAATGGGTTCGATGTCGGAGGGAAGACCTATATTGGAGCTTCTAAATTTATAGAGTATGAGCTGCAATCATATACACAAAATCTTTCGTCTTCAAGCAAACATTGTATCGTCAAAGAAAAATTATTTTTGTCTGTATAACATTTCACCAATTATGCTACACTCGAGTAGAAAATGTTTTGACGTCTCTAAAGACGTCTTAGAAAAAAACATAGCCTCTCATCCATGTTTCTACCGTAAATGCTTCTCAGTGTTAACGTGCCGGTAACAATTATTTGATAAGAGTATTACTTGAATATTATAGAGATAAGAATATCAATATATCCAACAATATGATTGACTATGTTGATGATTTTTGCCGGGAAAAAAATAATAATATAGAAAATTCTTTTAAATTTGAAAAATCTTTTTTTTTTCAGAGCAAAAACGGAACGAAGTATTTATGCGGAGACTATCCATGCACCCTCAGTTTCATGCCTAAGGATCTATAACTGGATGAATATCTGTGGAAATGTTCTTTTATTACGATAAAAAAAGGATGAATAGTGTATAAATAAATGAAATTATTAATAAATTAGCATAATTAAAATTGTACTTATAAATTCAAATAAAAACATATCCTACAAACTGTATTTTCATACAAATATATAAATGCTATTTATACCCCTGATTTCACGATTTAAAAACTTATTGAATAATAAAACTTTATTTATTTTTAAAACAGAGAAGTTGCGTTAAATTTACAACATGTTTCTTCCGTCAAGGAAGTAATTATAATTATATTTTATATCTACGTGTAAACTTTCATAATTTTATCAGGTGTCTGTTTTATAACTAATATTAACTTTCAGCACAATTGGAATTCAAAAATGAATTTGAAGATTTAGATTTGCGAGTTCAACTTTATTTTCTCTTTATCTTTACCTTCATTTGGTTATTTGTAAAAATAGGATGTCATTGTAATTATATAACTATAACATTAATCAAATAAATTTCAAAATAATTGCAAAAAAACAGATTTTTTTATTCCAATCTGTTTTTATAAAATACTTTCATATAATATTTAAAGGTTCTGAATGAAAAATTCTTAGCTGCATGAATAGTTATATCAAAGATTTACCTTATCGAGCTTAGGTAGCCTATATATATATCGTATCATTTCCTAGGAGTGACTACGATAGAAATCTAAATCAGAAGACACTGCTAGAGGTGATCAGAAGTGTTATCTCTTACGGGAGAGATGGCGGCTTAAGTACGGAAGTGATGTGACGATATTATTCAAACTATTTTGATAATTTGATTTATTCTCAGATGAGTATCAAATTATTATTATATAGGTTCTTTCATAAAGATAAATGTTATTAAAAACTTCACATTTGCTAGCTTGAACACGAAAATGAAATAATTTCTACCAAAATATAGAATAAAAATAGCAAATGAAATGAATATAGACAATATTTTACGATGTTGTACAAAATATTTAAGTTGTCATCTCTTCTAGATAAAGATAAGGATCGTGACTCTACTGGATCTCTATCTCTATGTGACATATATATATATATATATATATATATATATATATATATATATATATATATATATATATATATATATATATATATATATATATATATATATAGGGCTGTTCTTATTTTTCAAATGTTTGAAATGTTAGCAACATTGTGGATTTTCTGTTTCTTTGTGATAAAAGAAGACGATATACAAAATTTGAACAAAATCGGTCAACATTACGAGGTTGCGCAACGAGGTCAAAGTTTTAAAAATTTAGTAAAAATATAGTTTTCCGCAAATTTCTTCAAAATGGTGAACGTTACAGACTTCAATAATAATTATTAATTTAAAGGAAATCTAATTTTCTACCAGACGTATGTTTGATGTTTTTTTAATAAACAAAGTTTTCAGTAAAAACAAAGAAAAAAATGGAGTGTGTAATGATAGCATATTTCATAGCTTTTTTGTATCAATTAACTTCACTCGCCTGTAGAAGATGACTTGTTCGCTTCAGAGTAAAATAGTATTTTTAAGTTTAGTACCCCTTTGAATGATAAATCCAAAAATGACCTTGGTTGCATTCTATCAATTCAGAATTCAGTACAATCTGAGTTTACATCATATGATTCAGAGCCTGTATTGACCTATAAGAAATCGATTATGAAAAAAAAATAATAAAATGTGTTTCTTAGATTTGCGTCAAGGTATCCTCTCAAAATTTTACTTTGTCTCTGACGCATTTATAATCCATTATATGCGTCATTTTGTACGCGAGATATGCTTTTTTTATGTACATATAACTCTCTACTTATTAAATTGACATGATTTAGTATACCAAAATATTAAAGCTGGTGTACCAAGCTTTCATTTGATATGTTTGGTGTTCTAAAAATCGCTATACTTTAAGAGATATAAGCAAATACATTTTTGCACGTACTCTCCCAAAAAAATTGATCCTTTGATATGAGAATATACAATTACCATTTGGTAACTGCTGTGAGTGTTATCTGGATAGAAAGATAAAGAAAAAAGAAGGGAGAGAGTATTTTGCCTCACTTCACTCCTTTCTTTTTTTTTCTTTCTCTTCTATCCAGGTAACACTAACAGCAGTTACCAAATGGTAATTGTATATTCTCATATCAAAGGATCACTTTGACCTCGTTGCGCGACCTCGTAATGTTGACCGATTTCTTTTCAAATTTTGTATGTCGTCTTCTTTTATCACCAGAAACAGAAAATCCACAATGTTGCTAATGAAGCATGTGAAAAATAAGAACTCCCTAATATATATCTATATATATACTACTTAATAGGGGGAAAAATAACAAATCGTATAATATATATACTTGCGAAAGGTTATTTATTTTTTAAAGCTTTATTTGTAGAATTGCGTTTTCAGATACTTTTAACCTTTCAAGTTATGAAATTTTTATTAATCATATGATGGAGTTTTTAAAATTTACTCGATTGAGTCATCATTTTTAATCATATTTTTTATGGTTAGTGTTTTCATTGCTCAGATATAAATTAGTTTATTGTGGAGACAATTAAAGAATTAACAACACGCTAACAAAAAAAATCAACTGAGAACTATCATTATTAGAGCAGCTGCCAGATATTTGCATTGTCTTTGAAAATTTAAACAGCCAACATTTTTAATGACCAAAATTAGCAAAATTTAAAATGCCTATTTTATAGCCGAACAGTCATTAAAAATGATTTATGTTTCTTACAATCAGATATTACAAGCCCTTGAAAATGTCTATTTTCAAAAATAGTAATTTAGTGGCTTTTGAAGTCCGAAAAATAGATTACTTCCGATTCTGGCTTTGAGCAGTTTTTCCGATGCATGGTGGTGAAAAATGAGAATGTGAAAGGACATCACAACAGGTTATAAAGTGAATGGGGACTCTCATGCTCCTCACAAAGCCTACAAAATCATCATACGCCAATCTCATTTCCTTAAAGCGTTTATTTAAAGGAATATGGCCACACCAAACTCACAGCAAGGTAGTAATTGTGTCCAAAATTTAGGGTATCAGAAAGAGTAGGAGTAAAAGACTTATCAATTCAACGTTTAAAGACGCGTTTCGAATTTTATGGAATATAAGTGTTGTATCTCAGTCGATTTCTCATTATACTTTTTTATTTCATCACAAGCTTGTCTGTAAAAACAACAGTATTTACATTTTTTACACACCCTTTTAATTTGGAGTCTATTCTGTAGACAATTTCATAACCATTCAATGAAGTTATACTTGTGTAAATTTATTTCCAACGATCTAAAAATATATTGACAATAGATATGCACACCTTCTTTTTTTAATAGTAAATATAAGAGCATTAGAATATCCCACAGCCTGTTTTATAGATCAAAATAATAACACATTCTTATCCATCGTCTAAATAAGAATACATAATATATATATTTATGCAAAGTAAGCCAGCAAAAAGAAAAAGTACCCAACAGAAGTAGTTTTGGGTATTTTTTTATCATTATTTTATGTGAGAGGTAAACCTGAAACGTTAAAGTAAAGGAAAAAGTAAACAAAAAAAATTGGCCAAAATTTGGTTATTTCTTTAACGTTAGATGTCGCTAGTCCATGAAATTATGTCACGATCCTATTTAAAACCGATTAAAGGGATTAAGTTTGATGATTTGAAATATATCAAATCACTGCAACATTGTCCGAGATAAATATTAAAAGGACTTTGTTATTATTTTCAAAGAGCTCTAGCATCAAAGCGCCCCTTACGGACTAAAGAAGAACTAAAATTTTGGCCAATTTCTTATGGAAAAAAGGAAGAATTTTATGTTATGCATGCACTACTTTACTTTAACGCTTTAGGAAAACCTAGCCCACATGTGTACTAAATATACTGTCTTAGACTCGACATAACAAGGCATTTCATTGGTTAAACACCTTCTTATTTAATCTTGCCAGGGCCTTCGAGGGCCTTGATTTTAGCAGTATCTTATTGTTGAGTCGAGGTCCCACAAAGTTTGACCCTACGTGATGCCGAGCAGTTTTCCTTGACCGTCCTTCCTGGAGATAAATGTGTAGATAGACTATTGTATAGATGACGCCATAAGAGGATATTCAAAAATGACAACCTCATATGAAGGTAGTCTCAACATCACATGGCAGTCTTCTGACTGAGATTTGCGTCAAATTCTGCAAAAAAAAAATATATATATTTCGGGGTTAAAGCACTAATAACAAAATAAAAAACTTATATTTAAGAATATTTTATAATGATAAAATATTTTCATATATGAGATTAACGTTACTCATAACGTTACTATAGACATTTAGTTCTCCACTGAAAAATAAAGTAATATTTTCATTTTGTGATACTTTTGGTCCTGTGCTCTTGCTTTAGTATTCATTCATTTTTAACCTCGTTATAAAATGTGAATTGACGTTTCGATACCGATAAAAATTCTTCTTGTCTGATCTGAAAACAAGGCACACACTCACACGAGAAAATCAATTCAGAATGTGTTTAGTGTCTGGCCATATTTGTATGAAAATCATCTCAAGGAAATCGGATTGACGGATGAAGGACTCATGTAGGCTTTGTGGAGAGGAACGAGAGTCTTCCATTCACTTTTTAAGGAGGAACCTGTACGAAGGGCGTGAAGACATTCGTTGGAATAAGGATTTGTTTTCCATTTCATCAGGGTCCTTGTCAACACGCGCCAGTTCGTGGATGTCTTCATAGATGACCAATTCCTCAATGATTTTTAAACAATGTTGTAATTTAAATGACTAAACATTTTTAGTATGTATTTTTGGTATACTATTTAAAAATATTTATTGTTGATTTACATCGTTTGTAAATGAAATATACCTCACCATTAGGGTATAGCCAAACGGGTTGCTGCATTAAATTGCAGTTTCCGTTATCCTATGAGAAGCTTAGCAGCATATACTTCTAAGGAAAAATTGAAGAAAAAAATATTGATGTCATAACATATTTCTATTTGTGCAATATTACACTGTTATATTCTAAGATGCTGGATTAGAATGGGGATAATTGATAAAATTGGATATACAGACAAATTCTTCCGGCCCAATTGAGCTGATTTGTACTGAAATTCATGTCTACTGGCCAGAATATAATGCTTAAAAATAGTTTATATTGGATCTCATTTTATAGATATGTATAAAATTCCTTGAGCGGTAGGCTTCTCTATGTCTGTCGTATTGAAACTGGTATTTTTTGTACAATATAGTTCATGGAAGCTGATGAAACCCATAGTATGTTATTTGAAACCTGTTAAGTATATCATGTCCAACACTTAATGTAATTGAATTAGCGAAAATGAAAGGCAACAGCGCAAATGGCTCCGAAATCAATGTAACAAATCTTCGACAGAGACTGTGTCCAATGGTCAAGAGGGAATCTTCTAATCATTCCAGCTACTTCTATCTGAGCCACCAATCTGGCAAAGGTTTGACAAGCTTCAGAGTGTGTAGAGTACCTTGACATCCTTCACCAGATAGCCAGATAAAAATTATACTATTATGAATGAAATGAGGCCTAGAAAGTTTTTTTTAACATAATTACTTAATTGCAGAGCTGCAACTACCGTGTAATCTGGTATCGATACTATGACGGTAGATTTCATATATCAAACCGATTATACAATATTCGGTAGAACGACCGATACCGTATTGATTGACTCGGTACGTATATTTGAAAGTATGACTTTTGTAGCTTTACATAGAGACATAAAGATATAGAGAGCTTATTCCCTTCATAGCAGAGAAACATCGTTCACCTGTTGCTTTGCCCAACGCTTCCTTGTGTGAAGAACTTGAACTTCGAAATAAATAAACACCTATAATTATAGTATTATAAGCAGATACATAATACTCTTCAATAGAAGCTTTATGCTACTTTATTGAATACTAGAGTACCTCAAAGTCACATTTAATATCGTACACTAAGAGACATATTAGAAAACAAAGCCTTGTATTTCCTACAAAATCCAAGTTACATATTTTTTTCTATTGTAGACCCAATGGAGTTTTGGGGTCACGGAAACTGAAATTTAATCCAGCAACCCGTTATTCCTCTACCCCAAAGGCGAGGTATATTTCAATGAATTATAAATATGGTCATAAAAGTTATAAAAATTTACAACTGGCACAACAAATAAAACATTAAAATTATACTAAACATTTAAAACAACTTTAAGAGATGGTTTGGTTAAAAGGTGTCATGGATGTTTTCTTTGAGTTTCATATTGGAAGACTTCCCCGAAGCGACGCGTATTTATTAAAACTTCAATGATCTTGAGTATTTGGTCCTTCCCCCAACGTTCACACTCACGATTTGTTGATAGGTCCCTCCTAATTCGGGCAAGGGCATCGCATGATTCCATAAAGTGGATCGGAGATTCTCGTTCCTCTCCACAGAGCCTACATGAATCCTCTTCTGTCAAGCCCATTTCCTTGAGGTGCTTTCCCATGGGTATATGCCCAGACACAAAGCTCAGAAGATTCTTCATTGAAGTTCTGGTATGATTTTTCAATTTCCATTTATGATTAAGATCCGGGAGGAAAAACTTCGTCTGTTGGCAACTCGAGTCGTCTTGCCATTCCTTTAACCATTCCAAACGGATAGTTTTTCTTATTTTTTCTTTCAAATAAGTTTGTGGTATTTCTAGGTAAGATGGGGATGTCACACCACATCCCATCTTAGCTAGAGCATCCACAAACTCATTGCCGGTGTGATTTTCATGACCCTTAATCCATGATATTTTTATCACTCTGTCCGATTTTTTCACTTCTTCTAAAATATTGCTTTGTTGTCGAGTAAAGAGTCCTCTCTTCTTTGCAAGGGCTTCAATGGCTGACATGCTATCTACGTGGATGACTACCGGAGAGTTGGGATACTTTTCTATTTTATTTAGATTTTGTACTGCCTGAAATATTCCTTCCAGTTCAGCTTGGAAGACGGTGTTGAAACAGTTCAGGTTTCTAAATCCCTCATCAATAATGTGATCTCCGAGGGAAATGCACCACCCATAGCCAACTCCATTTTCCATTTTTGACCCATCTGTAAATATATTTAAACACGTTGGATCTACAGCAGTCATCCCTTTTGTAGTAATAAAAGAGGGCAAGCAATAAGCCTTGTGGTGGTATTTTTCCAGCGGAGTCCCACATCGTTCAAACAGAGCATCCAGTTCTTTTTGGAGAATATTTCCCCCACCTTTTGCCTTCGAATGTGTTTTCCATTTTATTGGGACATCCTCTTCATTTCTTAATCTTGCCATTAATGCTCTCTTTTTAATGCTTAAGTGGAGGGGTTCAATATTGAATAGAACTTCCATGGATTTTGTGGGAGTAGATCGCATAGGTCGGCCCATTAAAAGACATGTGAGTCTATTGATCCTTCGGAACTTTGTTATGTACTTATTCATTCCAATAAGTCTAGGAGCCCATATGCTCGATCCATAGCATATTATTGGTTCTAAACAAGCCACTCGAATCCAGTAGATGTAGAATGGTCGAAGACCCCACTTAAGTCCGATCAAGTTTCTCACCGAAAACAATATTTTCTTGGCTTTTTCTGTAATGTAATCAACGTGAGGCCCCCATTGAAGTTTTTTATCGATTATTACCCCAAGATACTTGTACTGATGGACCCATTCAATAATTGTGTCGTTGATTTTAATCTTTGGATTAATTATTTTACGTGCCCATGTGCATATCATACCTTTTGTCTTTGACGCACTAAATTTGAGACCTATCTTGGATACACAAGAATTCATTTCTTTGACACGGTCTTGAATAATATCAGCCATTGATGAAAGGTCAAAACCTGTTATAATCAGTGCGATGTCATCAGCAAAGCCTATATTAAGTATTGGTCCTGGTTTAGGTTCAATAATGTGTTGAATAGCACAGTTCCACACAAATGGAGAAAGGATTCCTCCTTGCGGACACCCCCTTGCGGGAGTGAAATGTACTTTTACTCCCTGTTGTCCACAAACTATTTTTCTATTTTGCAGGAAATACTTATACCATTTAACTGAGCACGAGTCGACACCGTTTTTCAGCAAATGTTCCTCTATAACATCATATGGAAGATTGTCAAAAGCTCCTTCTATATCAAAAAATATGATTATAGCATGCTTTTTGTTGAGAATGGCACTCTCAGCCTTGTCAACCAATTTAGCAATAGCTGTATCGGCTGACTTACCAATTTGGAACCCAAACTGATTGCTCATAGGAGTATTCAGCTTGAGGGTTTCAATATGCCAATAAACAACTCTTTCAAGGCCCTTTAAAAGAGTGTTAGAAAGTGTGATAGGGCGGTATGCTTTTGGGTTCTTGTAATTGTCCTTGTTTGGCTTTGGTAAAAAAAGGACTTTGCCTTCACTCCAAATCCGGGGAATGTATGAAAATTTCAAGGATAAAATGTATAGTAAAGTTATGCGGTCATAGTATTCATTTGATAAATTTTTAAAAACAACTGGGGCCAGGCCATCTGGACCTGGTTTTTTAAAATTCTTAAAAGACCTAAAAACCTCCTTCACGAGTGGAGTGTCAACTTCATTGACCCATAATACTTGGTCATTCTGTTTCATTTCGGTTCCACCAAACACATAATTTTCATTGGGATTATGAAGGGTAGCGTCATTAAAATGAGCTAAAATCATTTTTTTGAGACTTTCCCGTATTGACAAATTTCCATCCTCGTTTTGAAATATTCCGAATCTTTGTTTCTTTTTTTCTCTTTGCCTCCACACTGCTGCAATGACGGCCTGTTGTGAATCTAATTCACTACATTTTTTTCTCCAATGATGCCTCCTTTCAAGCTCGATTGTTCTCCTGTAAACTCTTTTCTTCTGGTAGTAGGCATCCTTATCGGCTACACTTTGAGTCTTCTTGAGTCTCCTCTCAGCCTTTTTGACCGCTTTCCTAAGGTGAGTTAACTCCTCAGTCCACCATGACACGGCTCTGCGTAGTCTCTTCACTTTTTGAGGTGCCACTGAGTCGAGTGCATTTTGCAACGATATTGTGAGTTCATATGCCAGTCTATCTATTTCTGTGGATGAAACTACATTTTCGGTTCCTTTTAGAGGTGTAGTACTTAAAGGTCCTAGTATATTAGGAAATTCTGTCCATTTCACTCTCTTTAAATTTCTCAGAAGAGTGTGTTCCATTTTTACATCTAACCGAAAAATAATGTATTTATGATCGGATAGCGTGGACTTATCAGAAACCCCCCATAGTGAAATGAAGGGAAGCATAAGGTCATTCGCAAAAGTTACGTCAATAACTGACGATCCAACTCCGCCAACAAATGTGTATTTTTTCCCTTCATTACAAACATTTAAATGTATTGACGCACAGAACTCCTCGACTTCTTCTCCTCTTTTATTTGTTTTTTCTGATCCCCATAAAGAACTATGGGCATTTGTATCCATTCCTATGAGTAGGGGTATCCTCTGGTCTTTACATTTCTTCCCCAACTCTTCTAACTTAGGAAAAATACATGGGAGTGTAATGTCAGCGTAGTAAGACACAAATATTATTTGTTTATCTTTCAGTCTGATAGTAACTGCTATCATATCACGGCTCGAGTATTCCAGCAATTCGACGCCCTCAAAGGATCTTGAAACCATAATGCTCACTCGTGGAGGAAACCCATCAGGACTTCTAGGGGTAAAAGTGTCGTAAAAATAATTGACTTCTTGTAAAATGTTATTCTGTGAGGGAGGTTCGGTAATCAGTGCAACTTTAATGGACTGTTCTTCAAGAAGTTTAAGAAGCTCATATCCAGCCAGGCTCCTCTTCCCCAGATTTATTTGAACACAGTTGGCGGAAGTCATGTTTTGTTATGATGTATGTCAGTCTTGTCGTATTTTCTTTCCTTTATGTTAAAATAAACAATTGCACTGGTATAAAATATTCTTTTATTAAAATCCATTGGAGGTTTAAAAGAATAAAAAAGAAGGAGATATTTTTTAAAATTTGAGTGCATTAAGATAATTATTTTCATGTGAAAGGGTTCTCAATAAAATTCATTCTTTTACTTATGGGATGAGATACAATTTTGGGGATCTTTAGGATCAGAGTCTCTTGTACGTTTATTAAAGTTTGCTTCTGGGCTAGTAAAGACCCGTTTGCTTTTCTTCAGCTCCGGGTTAGAGTTTGTTTTCTTCATAGGGATTGAAGAGCCCCTTTGCATTACTCTCATCCATTCATCTCTCATTCCATTGCTTTGCAACGCTGAGGCTTGTAGACTTGGAAACTCGTCCCTTTTTGAGACACTAGTCACTGCCGTCTCATTATTTTCACTGATGGCAATTCTTCCACAGTGAATTTTCAGACCAGGCAATTCCTCCACTGGTTGTCGCCCTATCTCCAGTCCATCAGCCTCCGGTAGTTGTTTTTCATCCTCCGGTTGTCCTCTTCCACGGGGTTGTCCTCCTCCTTCTACTTGTCGACCTTCCTGCGATTGTCCTCCGTCCTCTGGCTGCACTTGGTCCTCCATGCATCCTTCGCCTTCGGGTTGTCTTTCTTCTTCCTCTTCCAGTCCGGAGGCCTCTTCTGTAGTTCTTCTCTCTTCTGCACTAGAGATCCTTGTGGGAAGTCCAAGCCCAAGTCTAAAGTATTCATTGAATTCATTGTAGGTGGCTCTTTGAGAAAATGGACATTTGACCTTAGTATGCCCAAACCTAAGGCACCTGAAACATTGAACAATTTGAAGAGATGACACGAGTTCAACCTTCCTACCTCCGACAGGCACAACCATTGGTAGTCTTTTCCTTGGTTTGATACGAAATTTTATTTTTCCTGACAATATGTTATTAAATAACTTAGAAAAGTGCACATCCGTTTCACTCTCCACTGAAACAGAGTGAGGCACATTTTCGTAGCCGCCCACAATGTCTCCATACTCTTCCATTATTTCCTTCAATTCCTTTAAGTTTGTTTCGGAGCCATTCTTTATTAACACATCTATGGGGCTTTGTGCAGCTCGAGCATTTTCTAAGCCCCTAACACTAAACTTTAAATCATCATCGAGGATGCCTAGCCCATTTAAGGTATCAAAGTGAGAGATAACATGTATAGGTTTCCCAAACTCTATAATTATATAACCTGCTGCACTTTTACAGTCATTTATCCTTGTGATTTCATCTCCGTTTAGCTTCAGAATTTTCAGCAATTTTTTATAGTGACTAATCGTGGGTGAGAATCCTCTCAAGCCCTTCCCCTCATTGTCCCTCCAGTCAATGAAAATCTTATTCCATAGGGGGTTTATATTAAATGCCTTATTTTCATTTTTCCTTGTAATAGTAGAGTAAGTTTGAGATCCGCTTTTACCGGTAAGTCTGTTGATGGAAGGAATTTCCTCCCTTGTATTTTCTTCTCTTCTTGGATTTTTAATTAAATCCATCTTACGCTTCTTCTCACTCTTCCCCTCTCCGTGTATCTTCTCCCATTTCTCATTGCCAGCCCACCAGCCAGCAGCCGGTCAGGCGGCTTATCAGGCGGGAGAGTTGACATAAGTCGTGTAGTTATGTAAGTAAAACTTTTCCCAACTCACTGTCTTGGAGCTTACCTCTCAGGTCTTGGGAATAATGACGTAGTTACGTGACGAAAGAAGACTTGTTGTGATGAGGAATCCAAACCCAGGTAAAAAAACCGAATTCCGGTCCTCCTGGGTATCCTGAGGGTCTGCTTACTATCCC
>CP045903.1:10636604-10649413 GCA_013387185.1 Caligus rogercresseyi
GTCCCAAAATTGATCTTTTGATATGAGAATATACGATTCCATCTGTCATATGTTAGTACTCACCGGATAGAAAGAGAAAGAGAAGGGAGGGAGTATTTTGCCTCCTTCTCTCCCTTCTTTTTTTCTTCCTATCCAGGTTACACTAACAGCCGTTACCAAATGGTAATCGTATATTCTCATATCAAAGATCAATTTTGGGGGAGAGTACGTATTTGCTTATATCTCTAAAGTATAGCGATTTTTTAGAACACCAAACATATCAAATGAAAGCTTGGTTAACCAGCTTTAATATTTTGGTATACTAAATCATGTCAATTTAATAAGTAGAGAGTTATATGTACATAAAAAAGCCTATCTCGCGTACAAAATGACGCATATAATGGATTATAAATGCGTCAGAGACAAAGTAAATTTTGAGAGGATACCTTGACGCACATCTAAGAAACACATTATGATTTTTTTTTTCATAATCGATTTCTTATAGGTCAATACAGGCTCTGAATCATATGATGTAAACTCAGATTGTACTGAATTCTGAATTGATAGAATGCAACCAAGGTCATTTTTGGATTTATCATCTAAAGTTTTACTAAACTTAAAAGTACTTTTTACTCTGAAGCGAACAAGTCATCTTCTACAGGCGAGTGAAGTTAATTGTACAAAAAAGCCTGAAATAAGCTAACAATACACACTCCATTTCTTGCTTTGTTTTTACTGAAACTTTGTTTTATAAAAAACATCAACATACGTCTGGTAGTAAATTAGATTTCCTTAAATTAATAATTATTATTGAAGTCTGTATACGTCCACCATTTTCAAGAAATTTGCGGAAACTATATTTTTACTAAATTTTTTAAAACTTTGACCTCGTTGCGCGACCTCGTAATGTTGACCGATTTTGTTCAAACTTTGTATGTCGTCTTCTTTTATCACCAAGAAACAGAAAATCCACAAAGTTGCTAACATTTCAACATTTGAAAATAAGAACAACCTAACATAATATTATATATATATATCTCTATATATCTATATATATATATATACCTATATATATATACTATATATATATATTAACGATACTAGATACTATATATTATATATATATATATATATATATATATATATTATGTATACATATAATAATACAGTGACGCCATTTTAGTTGGTTATTGTCAATGATCTTTTACTGGCAGTTCTCGCACATTCATAAATGGATATTTATACAAACCTCATATTGACAAATCAGTAATTATAGGGTTTGTGGATTGAACGCAAAAAACGAACGCCGTTCACGAACGCACGTTCAAAATCGAACGCCAGAACGGAATATAAATGAAAGGACGAACGAAAATTTTTTTGGTTGGCGTTTGTCCGTTCAATTTATAATGTTTTCAAAAGTGCGGACGTTTTTTATAAAAGAAGTTAGTCAATCATGTTTCTTATGTCACCTTCAAAAAAAGTAAGAACGTTTTTACAAAAAGAAGTGTAATTGAAATTACTACGAGTGATTCTGGGATAAAAGTGAGGACGTTTTTTTCAAATTATGGATTTTTGTAAAATTTAAAATAGGCATTATTGATTTTTTTAATGACGAATGCGAATGCCAAAACGAACGACGAACGCTAAAAAGTGAATGGACAAACGCCTGAATGATTTTTTTTTTTTCAAATCGAACGGGTGAATGGACGAACGCTAAGGTTGCGAACGCCCACAAGCTGGTAATATCTTATTCGACCACGTTATACGGAACGAAAATATTTGGCAACTACTCTTGCTCATAATCTCTAATACTCAGTGTACAAATTGGATAGTAACGAGATTTGCATAAGTAGTAATGATTGCTCTAGGTGACTACTTAGAGATGTAACTATAATTCAATGAGATTATTAATAATATACACAAGTACAATGACGTCACTGTGGAGGAGATAGAAATAAATATGTAATTGAATCATTGCAGGAGTAGCATATGCTATAAAATATTATTTGGGATGTCGATTTAGTCACTAAAACTGGGACTATTCATGTATTTCTACATCATTTTGAATATACTACAAACGAACTTTGATGTGTCAGGGCTTAAGTATAAGGGCTGGCGGCTTCCTTCAAATATAGAAAGTTTTAAACAAGTCTTGAAGTTACAAGGATATTTAGCTCATCATATGTATATTTGTTAAGCATTGAACATTCCAATGGTTGTTAATCGTGCAGTATGGATTTTATTTATTAATATATTCCGTAGTGACGTCAGTTCACTTATGTGTAATATTAATTGAATTACATTTGCATATAGTAGTTACCTTGGGGTTTGCTGATGATATGTAAGGGATCCTATTGTCTCCTTCCACTCATTTAAGCTCATCACCTCCTTTTGTTGGAGGCAACAAGGGTGTTTAACCCGCAAACTTGATACACATGAGGCAGGTTATAGGGACCTATACATTCAATTAGATGCATCCAGTCTCCCCTCTTGGATATATGAATTCATACCTGGTCAAAGTCCCCTTCCCCCCTCTCTTCCGTTCTTTCTTATTATTACTGGCTAATTACCAGTGTTACCTGAGTCTAGCTTAATAACCTCAGTAAATACTGAGCAAATGACGTACGGTTTAATATACATATTATATATTTATTAATTCAGGAAGGATGAAACAAAAATGGTCAAGGTTAGCACTTAATGCATTCAAGGCTCCCTTAGACTAAAGGTCTCAAATGGAGAGAGTGAATGTTATTACAAAATATAAACGTACATGAAACGCGGGAATTTTGAACTACCTAGAAATGCGGCTGACGTCATTTGACGTAAGTTGGTTTATTTTCTTACTATATCAATGTATAAACCAAAGAAAATATAAAAGAACTAGAAGCGCAATACAGGCTGGAAAGGAGTATTGGCTGTGTTGCCTTCAATAGAGTTACACAGCTGACCTCATAAGATTCACAAAAATGTAAACAAATTGAGTTAAGAACCATTTTCAGTATAAGTGTGACTCTCCTATATTCAGATCAAGGTCTGTATAATAAGGTCTGGGCAATACAAAAATAAACATGTAGCAGTGTGACTACTCAATGACGTCACTGGAGAACGATTATATTTATCTCTCTCTATATATAAATCAATCTCTATCTATCTATCTATAATATATACATATATATGTATGTGTGTGTTTGTATAAATAAATAAAATAAATATTTATATAATATTAATTATATATGTATATATATATTCGTTCTCCAGTGACGTCATGGAGTAGTTATACTGCTAGGATTACATGATTGTTTTTGTATTGCCCAGACCTTATTATACAGACCTTGTTTTTAGATCAGCGTTATATTTATTGATTAAAAATGCCAAGTTGCTCCGCATATAAGTGCTCTTCGATCAGTATGATCAGTAATTATATTTACATAGAATGAATGTATGTATGATTCTATTATTTCTTTCTGACCTTAGGTCTAATGAATGGGCAAAGAAAATGAGAAAACGGAAAAGGGAAAGGCATATGAAGCGAAAGAGGAGTGAAGAAGAAATGCAAATCCTTCGACAAAATATTATTCTCGATCATTGTTACTCTGTTGGTGATGAAAGTACTTGCAAAAGGAAATCCATCGAGAATGCAAAAACGATTGAGTACATGGCTAATAAGCTTCGAATCGTTCAAACTCACAGTTCTTTATATAAAAGGAGATCAGGTCTTTGAAGGTACAAATCATCATATCATACAAGCTATAGAAAACTTCTTGTTCATCAGGAAGTAAAAGGTGAATTGTTTGACTGTTGATGATGTGGTAATACTTTCTCCAGGAGATCACAGGGTTGTTGACTCTGAGGCCATATCTAGAGAAAAGCAATTGGATTGCTCTTCAATTTTGGAGGACCACGACTACTGCGAGATACCACCTCCTCTACCTCCTACTCTATCGTCTTTTAAGGCAGCTGTTATTAGTTACATTGCTGGATTTGTAATTCACAAATTGCAGCAGACCATATCTTGTGTTCCTTGTAAAACAGTTTTAACCGATCCATTTAAGCAAAATCATTTCAATTTGGCTTTAATTAAAAAGAAAGATGTGGGAGGCCTAATTTATCCATCACAAGATGCAATAACTGTGTGTCAAGAAGTGGAAAGAGTCTTTTGTCACTTTTTAATAATTGGCAAAGCTGCTTTATTAAAGAAAGATAAAATTCACTTGCATATTGCAACCCAAGTTTTGCAAAACATTTGTGAAAAACAACGGTAGGTTTTTAATGATCTTAATGAACATATGCTAGATGTTAGCCCAACAAACAATCACGTTTATAAATTAATAAAATATTTGGCAGCAACTTATTCCCGAATAAGACTTTATCATCAAGGAAGAGTGACGAATATAAAATTACCCTCCGACTACATAAGAAAAAGTCATGATAAAACAGTATTATTCAAAGGACAGTAAAAGTATTCATTAATATTATTAAAAACCTATCACATTGTTATTCTCATGTTTATTTATGTTATGCAAATATATTTATACAATAATAATATATCTTTAAAATTGTACCATGATTTCACTAAATATATCAATAATATTTTCTATTTTACAAAAATTATTATAGGACTAATAGTTAAAAAAATATAGCGAATCTTTTAAAATCGTACTACATAAAAATCTCAGTTTTCTCTCTTCATTATGGTTACTAAGTTTTTCTTCTCTTCTGTTGTTCATGTTTTTCCTTCGGCAGACGCGTTGCGCTTCTAGTTCTTTTATATTTTCTTTGGTATAAACGACAAAAATGCAAAGTTTAAAAAAAATTATGTATATAAGATACTTCAATTTTTTCGATTTCCTCCTAAATCGATTGAGAATCGTTGATGGTTGTCAAAAGAAAGTTTTATCTAAAATAGTATACACAAAAGATTATGACCGACCAGTTATAAGCACGAGGAAATATAATAATAATTTGTTTCTGCCGTGCATAATTTATATCCTATCATAGAAATTATTATTCCAGTTTATATAAATTTACATTGTTCAATTATTTGTAGAAAATGTTATATTTCAATAGGCTTTTATTGCTACACATCCAAAATAACATTTTCAGAACGGGCACATGCAAAAATATGTAATTTCACTTATGGTGCCCTCGCAACGATTTCTTATTGCGTTCCGTCCCAATCGTCATCCACGGATGGTGCAGAGTTGAGCCATTTTTCGATAACTGAATTTGCCATAAACTTATAGACTTTTGACATATCTTGTCCTCCAAATTCTTCGTCTGAATCCAGGAAGACGACCCTTTCAAGCTCAAACTTAGGACATTCACTAGAATTTTTTATATTTATTTCTTCTAGCAAAGTGATATACACTTATAACTACATTGCCTCAATTGATGTTAGCCATTCTTGTTGAAACTTCAGTTCATTATTATTTTCTTTTGAAATTTCAGAATTTGATCGTATTCTCTTTTGCACACCTTTTCCTCGGGTGTTCCACCTGGAGTCCTTTGGTATTTAAATTAGGTTATACAAAAATCTTAGGCCGAGTGTTTTTCCCCTTAAGAAGGTCGATTTGAAATCCATGGAACACCCTGTTAAAGTAGGCGCATTCCGTTAGATTAGGGTCTACGAAAGTCATAGGCCGGGTGTTTTCCACCTTAATAAGAGTCGGTGGTCGATTTACACCCCATGACTCACGGCAGAAAACTCGAGGCAAAACTCTTAGGCGCGTGTCTTTTCTCTCTTAAAAATATCAACGGTAGATTAAAACCCCATGGTACCCTCGACTGAGCCCGCAAGATTAGGTCTACAAAGTAAAAATAAATGGCGTGCAAAATGCTTTGCTACAAAAAGCTTCGCAACAAAAATACCCACGAGAAAAAGATGAACGAGATAAATGCTTCACTACAAAAAAGCTTTTTGACAAAAGTACCCACGAGAAAAAGAAGAACGAGGTAAATGCTTCACTACAAAAGCTTCGTAACAAAAATATCCACGAGAAAAAGAAGAACGAGGAAATTGACTGAATATAAAAGAGCAAGCGAGGTAAATAAAAAAACCCGGTTATACAAAGATTCTAGTGGAATTTACGCGCGATAAATTACTGGACACCGAATATAAATCATTGGTGACGCCGCCCGCTAACAACTCTACAAATCAAGATACCGAACGTAACATCCTATAATTAGAAATGGCTGGAATGTCGTTCGATTCGTGCTATCACGTTCAATTCAATTTGTAGAATCAGCCAAGAGGATTTTAAGAAAATATGGCCGTTTTTAAGGAACAAAAAAATAGTCATTTTATATTTAAGTCATCACTTTTTAACAGTAGATTTGAACTATAATGTTCATTGGTTTGTTATTTAGTGTATTTTTTATAAAACTGTATTGATGTGTCAAGTATTAAATAAAAAATTGATCGAAAAAAATATTAATATGAATATGTGATATTAGAGAAATCCATTCAAAGGAGGGTTTGTAAATGACATGTATTCTTTAGGATATTTTATTATTATTCCGAGTTGGCTCCTAAACAACAGTGAATGAGGAGATGCTTTATTCCATAGTACAAATTGATATTTTATTTATTGGTCTCTCTTTATTCAATGGACTCATAATTGACATGGATGTAGGCCCAGGAAAAAAAGACACTTTGTATTCCCAAGAAATAATTTATTATCACTGAATTGATGTTCACCCTTAAATAGCCGGGAGTGAAGTGAGGCCATATTTTATAATACCAACTGATTTTGTAAGAATTATTCATTCTCATTTGACTTCTTCAATCAATCACGTTTTAAGAAGTCCCCGTTTGCTATCCTACTATTATCCCTCTATTTAAAAACTCTCTGAATGGACTTGTCGCCAAGCACTGCTCGACGCCGTACGATCCTATCAAAGTTACAAATAACACTTTTTCTCTTTTATTATTATTTTATTTGCCTGGAAGTGTAACTCAATGCCTTTGCATACTCAGGTACGAAAGGAAGAGGGGGGGGGGGGGGGCTTTTCTTCTCAAGTGCATGTGAGTCCTTCAAGCTAAGTTAATCAGAAGGGACATTTAAAATTATATTAAAACAAAGGAGCAGATAAGAATTTCATCAGCAAAAAAAAAGAAATGGATTGAGAAAAAGCAGATATTTAGTTATTGAATCATATATTAAGATTATTATTCGTAGCCCTCGCAAGCTCTCTAAAAGTTATTATTGTTAAGTCGTTATCTTTTCTTTCTCTTTTTTACGTATTATCACTAGAGTGAGGATCTATTTATCGGCAAGGATGCTATAAATGAACATATATTCTTTCCCCGAATGAGAAATATCGATTTATTTATCAATATTAATAACAAAGTCACATTATAAACATTATTTATGTGTTTGGAACTTTAATCTTATTTGTACATCTTATCGTCTGAGTGAGTATCTATTTATCGGCATTGGTTACATACATTAATTAAGTCTTTAAGCTTTGAGGGATTGTATAATTAAATAATATTAATAGCTAAGTCACAAAGAATCGTTATTTTTTGATGCTATATAACATTTTCTTTGGGTATTTTACACATTGTTATAATGAGGATCTATTTATCGGCAATGATGATCAAATGATCATTTTTCTTTCCCAGAATGAGAAGAATCGAATAGTTTTTTTTTACTTTTGAACAAAGTCACAAACAATCATTATTTCTTGGTATAAAACATTTATTTCATTTCTCTTTTACATATTATCGTCAGAGTGAGGCTCTATGTATCGACACGGGTCATAAAACAAATACTAATTCATTCCCTGAGCTTTGAGTGATTGTATTAACTAAACATTATTAATAGCTAACTCACAAATAAACGTTATTGATTTGTTGTTAAATAATATTTTCTTTCCAAGTTTTACATATTACACTATGTAAAAGGATTTGCCCCTGGGCTGAAATTCCTAATTTGAGTCCCATTTTTACGTAGATTCCAAAAATGCCACTTAAAATTTCGTCCGAAAAAAGGTTTGGCCTTTATGACCTTTTTTGAAAATCATGATTTTCATCATTTCTATTGGTTCAGACCCAGTTATCTTCGTGCAAAGTAAGAATAACCACATATGTCAGTAGTATATATTTTCTACCATGTCCGTGCATTTCAAATCCGTTTTTATAATTTATATATCTTTCGTACTAATCGAAAAAATGACTGTATTTTCAAAAAGTTGACCATATTTTAGTGTTCTATTTAAGCGGCGATATATTTTTAGTTTCGAGTCTATTGACTATAATCAATATATATAATATTTTTGATATATGTCTATACATTTCAGAACAGTTTTTATAATTTCGATATCTGGCATGAAAGAAAAGAAAAGATCAATTTAGTAGGAAGAATTATGATCATATTAAGTAACTACTTTTAGGTGATTCATTGAGGTTGCCTGAAATATTATTGTGATATGTTACGAAGAAAAAACATGTCTACCTTTTTATTTGCAAGTTCCTTAAATAATTTGATAACAATATTGGAATGCAATTTTCCAAATCACAGTAACTTTCTAAAAAATCAAATTATTTTTGACACTTGTAAATAATTATATGTAAATAAAAATGCAAACATGTTGTTTTTTTCTTCGTAACAAATCACAATAATATTTAATGCAACCTCAATGAATCACCTAAAAGTAGTTACTTAATATGATCAATACTTCGTAATTCTAAATTAATCTTTTCTTTTCTTTTATGCCAGATATCGAAATTATAAAAACTGTTCTGAAATACATTGACATATACCAAAATATGTTATATATGGATTATAGTCAATAGACTCGAAACAAAAATATATCGCCGCTTAAGTAGAACACTAAAATATGGTCAACCTTTTGAAATATACAGTCGATTTTTTCGATTAGTACGAAAGATATATAAATTATGAAAACGGATTTGAAATGTACAGATATAGTAGAAAAATAAATACTACTGACATTTGTGGTTATTCCTACTTTGCACGAAGATAACTGGGTCTGAACCATTAGAAATTTTGTTACATAGTGTTATCATTGGACTGAAGATCCCTTTATTGGCACTGGTTAATCAGATTCATTTCTTCCCTAAGTTTGCGGGATTGCATTAATTATTTAATATGAATAGCAAAATCACAAAAAACGTTATTTTTGTATTGGAAAATTATAGCTACTTTCTCTTTTTTGAAGTATATCCGATCGCTTTTTTTGCTCCCGATACAATTCCGATAATTTTTATCATTTTTCCCGATCAGATACATTTTTGGCAATGCCTTAGAAAAAAGGGTATTAAAACTCAATTAAAATGTCCAAAGTTTCTTTTTGTACTTTTACTGGTCTATGAAAAATACTTGTTTTTTTTTGCTTGACATTCATGAAGATATTTTGAATAAGTACAAACCTGCAAGTTACTGTATGATTTTTTAAACAACCGACAACAAAAAAAATCATATTGTTCGTTGTTAAATAATACAGTAACTTGCAGGTTATACTAATTCAAAATATCTTCATAAATTTCTAGCCCTGGTGTAAAAAAAAGTGGTTTTTTTTCATAGACCAGTAGTTTTTTAAACCCTTTTTGATGGGAAAAATTCCTTTCTAAAAAAATGTCGTCACTTTCAGAATGACGAACGACAACTTTAATGAACGCAAACGACAATTTTTCGCGAAACATCAAGAAGTCTGATTAAAAATATATATATATAAAAACGGAAAAAAAAAAAATAATTATATTTTTAACTAATAAAGATATCTGACAAAGCCGATATCTATTTGCCGATTCCGATTTTTTGAAAATGACGTGATCGGGACATTTCTAATTACTACTAATCTTTATCTAATTGTCTACTCTTTGCACGCAATGGCTTGATGAGTAGATATGCTTTATTGGTAAGAGTAAAAAAAGAGGGGGTTTAAGACACGTGATTGGTTAAAAAAAGAGAATAATAAACAACAGTTGCCATTATTCTATTAAGTTTCACTTGACTCGCGAGGTTCTTGAGGAGGAAGCATCAAGAAGAATAACATCCTCAAAAATAATAATGTCTTTTCTGCAGAGGGTCTGTATTCATGTCCTTTACGAATCCTCCGAATGGACTTGACCAATTCACCTATAATGCTGAATCGTAGAAAGCAAGTGCTCTGGAAAAAAAATATATACATTTTGATTCATCATATCTGTCGATAAATGGATCTCCACTCTGACTATCGGATGTAGAAAATAAAGAAAACAACAATATTATCAAAATGAACACTCACGTTTTTGATGAGTTTGCGATAACTTCCTTTTTGTCCACTCTATTTCTTGGCAATTCATGCAAACTCACAAATATTCAATCTTTTACCCTTGGCAACTCAATGTATTTATTTTGCTAGGTATTATCGACAGAGTGAGATTTATTTATGGGAAAGGATAATGAAACAAAATAGGCATTCATTCTTTTCCTGAGCATGATAATTACTTTTTTAATTGATATTAATAGACAATACGGAGAAGTAGTACATTTAAAGGATAACAAGATTGATGCACAAGAAAACAGCAGACCCCAAGAGCCGGAGTGAAGTTATGCTTAGAGATAGAAATCGAGGGATATTTTGGGCGTGTGAAAGGAGAATGTGTGAAGGTACAATTGAGTTCAGGCTCTTGTGTGGTCACTATTCTCTTTCCTCTATTGAGGAAAAACAGAGATACAAATATAAATAAATACCTTCCGTTCCGGCCGACTTGGCCTACTCAAAAATGAAATAAATATTTATCAAAAGAGGAAAGAGAATAGTGCTAACAAGCGTGAACTCAATTGTACCTTCCCACGCCCCAAAATATCCCACGATTTTCTATCTCTAGTTATGCTTTATTTCTTAAACCTTAAACTGTTTAATTATTATTAATACTATTTATTTCACCATCAAGTTATAGAACAAAAGTCCCAGGCTAGTAAGAGTTATAGAAATCTAGGACTTGCATCGAGATGTCACCATCATCGTCATTGGCAAGTCACTTGAGAATAGCTTCCTTCTAAGATTTTTTTTTCTTCTTCCTATGTAACTAATTCCACGTCGTATTTTCTAATAAGACCTTCCTTCCTTCCTTCCTTCCTAAGCTAGAGAAAATTAACGATATACATATCCCAATGCTGTGACATTAAATTGAATCATAAGAAAAACGTATGGCATTGACTATATTTTTATTGTACATTTAAGGAAGTTGGATAGAAAATGGAGATTTTGTGGGAGAACCTTATCTCCACTACATGAAAAAATTTAATTAGTAAAAATTGTCTCTCCCTCTTTTCTTTGTCTTGGGGAAAAAGAGGTGGGCAAACACGTTAATGCTCGTCTCATTGGAGTGACCGCCTGCAACCTCCTATTGTCCGCTACAAACGCCCCCCCCCCCCCCAGCTTGAGCCGGGAGGCTAGGAGCATAAGTATAGCGGAGAGATCGTAGTCTTGAAAGTGGGTAGGAGGTCTGGTTACCCTTCATGATCGAGTCCTCAGGATTTTATCATCTTGGTTGGGAGATTCGACTGGTTCGGTTCAGGATTCCGGATCCAGGATCATGTCTGGACCATCCCAGAACGATTGATGAGAGGGATGCCAAGGCGAAACCCCTGGGTTATGGTGAGCCGGTTTCAGACGGTTGATAGAGACGTTCTTGCACTTTTTGCTCAACTGTAACGTAAGTACTTTGGGAAACGTTCCACAACTTCGAAGGGGCCATCATTGGTGAGAGGAGGTTGCACAGTGTTGTTCCGTACAAAGACATGTAAGGGTGTGGGCAAGTGGCGTGGTTCATGAGCCTGGGTTTTGCCGTGGAAGTTCGTGGGTGCCGGAAGCATGTCAGCCATAGTGCGGTGCAACCGTTGAACGAAATCTGCAGTGGGAACAGTGTAGTCGGTCAGTGTCTCTCCGTTCCTGAGATTCGGAGGCTTTTGACTAGAGCCAGCGGGGCGCGGTGAAGATCCGGCGTCTTCCTTCATGTAAGAGCGCAATCTTAGAAGAACGCGCGACCAGGCATCCATCCATTGTTATCGATTAACGTAGCCATCAAAGAAGCTTATGGGCTTGTGGATAGTATGCGGTGGTGGATAAGCGCCCGCTCCAATCGTCCATTGTACTTCTGTCCAGAGGGTCTGGTTTAATTGGCGCCCGTGATAAACGGAGGGTTTACAGGAGGTCTGGTCTGACACTCCATAGCGGTACACACAGTCGATGAATAACGCTCTGGCCGTGGACTCCGCAGTGATGTCAGGCATCCGGATATCCTCGATCCATTAGTGAAGCGGTCAATGATATACCGTCGACCTTGTGAGACGGGTAAGGGTCCAACGATATCGACATGTATGCTGTCAATGTAAGGCAGGGGTAGGTCGTTTGGACATGGTATGTGTAATTTGGCTTTGACACACCAAACAAGTTCTGCATGGCACTCCGTACGTTCGCCTTTGATGCGATGTCATACGAAAAGAGATGTCATGGCTGCAGAGTTACACGGGCGGCGGTGTGTGAGAGACCCGTAACTGCGTCAAACACTCGTTTGCACCACTTTGGGGCACGATAGGTCTCGGTCGGTCGGTTGCTGACATCGCAGAGTATTGTGACGTTCGTTTTGGGGAGATTCACGTCCTGAAATTGGAGTTTTACTGACGGAGTTGCGGTAGGCTTGTACAGTATTGCGGCGTCGATTGGGTCTTGGGCTAATTGAGTGTAATCAATGTCGGGAACTTGAGCTGCCGCCCCGCCCATTGGTTGATGAACCATCTCCTGGCATTATGGCTGAGGGTGTTGAGGAAGGGATGCGTGATAGTGTGTCAGCGACGACATTTTGCTCGCTTTTCACA
>CP045903.1:10649513-10723330 GCA_013387185.1 Caligus rogercresseyi
TAGATGGTGTTGGAAAGATAAGATTTCGTACTAAAAAAAAGTCTCACCATTTTATGATTGTTCCATTCAGTATTGTTTGAACACGCGTCAAAGGGCCAAGCAAAGAGAAATACGCCCTATTTTTTAGTTTTTCTTCGATAAGGCGAAAACGCAAGCCAGGCGGCTGAAATGTGAATAGTGTTTTACGATCCGTATACTGTAACAGCAATCACGCGCAATTTTGGTTTAGTCGATTCCGTTCAGGTAATTTTGATGTCAAAGATGCACCACGCTCTGGAAGGCCATTGTCGAAATATCGATAAAATAATGGAAATCGTCGAGTCCAACCGTCATGTAAGCACTGTTTCAATTGCCCAGGAACTAAACATTGCACAAAAAACCGTTTGGAACCACTTAAAAAGGCTGGATACAGAAAGAAGCTCGATGTAAGAGTGTCACACGAGTTAACACAAAAAACCTCATAGTCCGAATTTCATCTGCGAATCACTGCTGAATCGCAACAAAATCGATCCATTCTGAAGCGGATGGTGCTGGTGATGAAAAGTGGGTCACTTACGACAACGTCAAGCGAAAACGGTCGTGGTCGAATCTCGGTGAACCGGCGCCAACTGTGGCCAAACCAGGATTGACGGTCAGGAAGGTTTGCTGTGTGCTTGATGGGATTGACATGAGTAGCTCCCCTACGGCCACACTCTTAATTCGGACCTGTACTGTCAACAATTGGACCGTCTGAAGGAAGCAATCACCCAGATGCGGCCAGCTTTGGTCAATATGAGAGGAATTGTGTTCCATCGGACAACGCCAGGCCACACACATCGTTAGTGACTCGCCACAAGCTCCGGGAGCTTATGCATCCACCTTATAGTCGGACCTGGCACCATGTGATTACTACCTGTTCCTGTCTATGGCGATAATTTTGCTGGTGAAAAATTCGCCTTAAGAGAGCTTGTGAAAATCGACTGTCCCACTTTTTTCCAATAGGGACGAGGGTTTCTATGAGAGAGGCATTATGAAGTTACTTTCAAAATGACAACAAGTGTATCTTCTTACTACAAATTTATCTCTATATATACTATATATATATCTATATATTATATATATATATATCTATATATATATATATCAATATCTCTATATATATATATTATATCTATATATATATATATAATATATATATTATATATGAGCACGCGTCTCATTAGGTAATTTATCACAGTCTTCTTCTTCCCAAATCCTGAGTTAATTTATGGATGTTAGGGAGTCCTCTGTCGTCTATGCATACATGTATCGTCGTCAGAATATGATAACAATAATAATAATGTACACTAGGAAGTATAATTAGGTAAATGTTCTTGCATGGCCCTGAAAACAACATATTCTTCCCCGCCCCACGCTCATAGTTTAAATGAAACTCAAATTGTCGTCTTCATTTATCTCTCCTGTCTCTCTCTTTCTTTTCATTCAGAAATGCCATGTTTTTTAATGAACAATATAAACATAAAAATATTCCTGGCCCATCTTTGATGCTACCGTCGGGCTTTTTTTAATGAATAAATCATTTTACTTAGGAGCTACTAATCGGCATTTTCCAAGGATTAATTAGCGTTACAGTTACTTATTTCATTATTTCTTTCTTCCTTCCTTTGCACTTACGTCCTTTAAAATATACTTTATTTAGGGAAAGTACAAGATGTGCATATCATAGGAAGTCTGACATTTCCGCTTAAACCCTTGATTTACGGTACCTTTAATTTTTTCCGTGGCCCATTACGGAGTGAAAAACTGGTGAGATAATTATAATGGCTATACTTTTTGTTTTTAATAAGGCATTATACATTGTTTGAATTATATGAAATGGATGAATTTATTGATTGTTTGCATCATTACTTTATGGAATACTTTTTTGGTTCATCGAATGATGGACGATACAATCACTTGAAGTGGCGCGCTTAATGTTTGATATACTACTTTTTGGCAGAGCAGCGACTACCGAATGTAAATCGGTATTCGAAGTCACAGAGCAGATACATAAATAAATTTATCTTTCTTTCTTATCTACTGCACCGATCGATATTCGGTATTCGGAATATATATAATACCGAATATAGAATGCCGAATTGGCGGTACCGAATCCCAGCTCTGCTTTTTGGGTTAGCGTTATGGAACAATAGATAATAGAGTTTCTTTGCATATATGATCTTGATTAGAATATTAAATGAATAATATGTTTGATTTTTCGATCTATGAAATAACACCCTCTATCTATTATTGAAATGCTTAAAAAATAGTTCATTCTTTGTGCCAAATTCATTTTTATTATATCATTCGATAACCCTTCTTAGCTTCTTATTGTAAAAAATAGAATTTGCTTTCTTTAACTCTAAATTGGAGTCAAGTTGTATGACCAAAAATCTATGACAATCCTTCGATGTATACGATGCTTTCGTATGCACCCCCAACTACCGTAAGATCCCTTCTGACACCGACGATCCATGAACCAGTGCAGGGAATGCTATCATATTTCATCCTTCCTAATCAAATAGTATATTTTATCTTTATGATAAAATTGAATTTTTTTTTTTGCCTATATGGTTTCGACAGAATTGCATCCGACTGGATATAAATAAGCATATAGCATTATAATTAGTCTATCGAACCTAGGATCTTATCAATGAGTGACCAAAAATGACCATCCCTCTCGGGATTCGAACCTGCGCCCCCAACATTGAAGTTGAACACGCCTTAACACGCACGGCTATCGCAACCCTTTTCTTATCAACAAAATATGACTATTTTTGGCTGTTTTTTAAATATATTCTTAGTACAAACTATAATATCATTTCAGTTATAGATATATATTACTTTTATATGCCGTTCAAACAATGAGTAATCGGAGAGTCACTCATTCATTTACAATTATACACAGACCTTAGAAACCCCGAACAACTATAACAAACAATGTCACATTTGAACTCACGATTATGAATTCATACAAAAGGTTTGGAGCCCCAGAGGATGAAGTCATTGGGTGAGTGAAGGAAAGTCACCTAGTCAATTTTGAGCCATTGTGTTCCTTGATGGTTTACCGTCGTAATCGTCTGGAACTTATTTTAAGTTTTCTGCATTTTTGTAATTTGATTTTACATCAACGTATTATTAATAGGGAAAAATTAAGTGATTTTTGAAAAGTTATTTACATATATAAATTTAATCTGCTAAGCAATGACAAACTTGACCTTGAAATTTCACACGTAACCAACGTTTTTTTGTGTGTGTTAAGATCCCATAATGAATTTAAGAGAGCTTAAAAGTGATTTGTTGCTTTTGTATCCGTCATACTTCAAGGAAGAGCATTGACAAGCTCTAAGATCTTGAAATACACTTAAAAAATATTTTATGGATTTATGTAGGTTTCTGCTTAGTTGAATGAAATTATGTTTATTTATGGTTGAAATCAATCATTGGTTTTTGAATTTAGCTAGTATTTAAAAACAATTTTGATAGTTATTTATAGTTACAAATATTTTAAAATGATGATTGTATAAATTTATTATTTATAAGAATAATTATATATAACAATAGTTTTTTTTTTCAATGTATAGAAGAGCCGAATATTTGTAGTTCCTATCCTCCATTAATATTTTATTATATAACTTTTGAATAATGCAGCAATGGCTTTAATTTATAATAGGAATATATTTTGTACGTAAAATGGAGTGTTTTATTTTATTTTTTAAAACTTCATTGTATTTTATTTGTTAATCCTTCCATTGCGTGCAGTGAAAACAAAAACTTAAATTAAATGACTCGAATGAATAAAGTCAAACGCTAAAACGTCGAGATGATTAATAAATCTGTGACTGAGTCTCTATGTATTCGAATACAAATAATAACTGGTCATAGCAACTTTCTTAGACATCATCAATCTGTCGTGAGTGTTGTTGTTGAAGTCGGTAAGTGATGAGACGTCTATTCACTTGTTTGCAGAATGTGACTTCTTTTGTCCGAAATGCTCTAACCAACATCCTCCAGAGCTATAGCAGATCAGATGTGACGGTTTTGGCTTTCCAAGGAGGTATTAGGGTTTCCAGAATTAATTGCCCAGGAAAATGTGGGCATGAAAGAAATAGCCCAAGAAAAATATGGTCAAAAAAGACTTGACCCAAGATAATAAAAAATATAATTCGTGAAAAATTGGTCCAAATATATGGGTGGGCAAGATTTTGTGTGGAGTACAACTAAGTATTGTATAAATACTATTTCTCATATAAATGAGTAAATAAGGCAATAATACTTTTATTTTAGGATTATAGACAAATGATTTCATGATTGTTGATATAGGATGTTGCAAATATTTATTTGGTCTTTTTTTTCATGCGTCATCATTTTCCTTTCTATCTTGGGTCATTTATTCAAGGTCCATTTTTTCTTGGACCATTTCTTACTAGGCCGTTTGTCCCTCGGTCATTTCTTCCTAATATCGGTATAACGAGTTAACAACATCATAAAAGTAGCTGATATTTATGCAGGCCCGGCGGATGGCGGGCCTGGGGGCCAGGCCTGCCTACCCACTGAGTGACGTGGGCCCGATTTTTTATGAATGTGCCAACTGTGCCCCCATAACAACTATAGCCCCCCCCCAAAGCCTGGGCCTGCTGCCGGGCCTGTATTATGGACTATGGGCTAAAATAGCCATTTATTCCATTCCAATCAAGGACTTGGCCTATATTCGCACTGTGGAAATCCTACCTTGAAATAAACAAAATGCCTGAATAATAGTGTTACTTCCAAAAGGAATATTTATAATTATACTATAAACCTTTTTTCATTTAATTTAAAAGCTAAGAATAACTATTTCAGTTCGCTTAAGATTATGTTTAGAATACAATTATATTTTAGTAATAGAATAATCCTCTAGCAATTTTGCTTCTTTTTTTTGTACCTCAGTATAACAATTTATTTTCCATCAAATATGTCACATTGTCAAATTTTGACATCATTCAATAATGATTATTACAAATTAATAAAATCACTAAAATACTTAACAATATTATCTGGAGGGACTATTCTTAAACAACGAAATTTACATATTATAAATAATTACTCAGTTTTTGTTATAATAAATTAATATCATTACTTTGTGGACCCAAATATAAATATACAAATTCTTTAGGACATAAAATAAGTTTAAATTTGTTGTAAAATATGTTTGAAAGTGTATTGATATTTTTTTAATAAATGGACACTCGACTAGAAAATGATTTAGAGTAATATTTGCTTCTTTGTTCAACGATATTAGAATGACAAGTATTGCTATACATATATTATGAAAATAATTAATTTTTACACTTTTAACGTTCAAATGCATATTAACATCCCATGAATGCAATTTTATCTAACCAATAGGCCCAAAAATCACTGCAAATTATGTTAATATTTTTTAATTTTAATTAATGTTAAGTTTCATTTTGTTCATAGTTTCCTCGCTTACGATATAACCAAAACCTGATTTTGATAACTAAAAATGATTGTGATGTATCTTATAAAAATAATCGCAGTTCAACTTTATAATTAGTAAAATTATCATGCGTGGGGTTCATTGCTTGAAAAATTGACATTAGGCTGATATCTTGTAGAATTTTTTGTCTGCAATATATTTTAATGCAACGAATAGAATGTTCTCCTTCATTGTGTTCTTCGATTAGTTTTGAACGCAATTTATTTGATCCCCTTCGTCATCGATGGAAAGTGGAGTTGGGCAGCCGATGAAATTCGTTACTTTCTCTCGTATTCCCTCCCTTATAGAAAACTTATCAATAAAAATTACGTAAATTCAAGGATTAAAATAGAAAGACTTATAGTTGATATATATACTTTTTATTTTGTCAAGTTATTTTACTAAAATTTTATTTTAGTTTTTGTTCCTATTTAATGTTACATTTTAAAATAAAACGTTTATTATGTTTTTTACGTATTAAAATCATTTTTATACAGTATCTTTTTGTGCCAATATATTTTTTATGGAGTGTGGAATATTTTAAAAAAATGATTGTTGACGGCTATGATCGTTATATCTTTACATCACAGTGAATATAATCAATATAACGTCTGCAGCTGACATGTGACTACAATACACAGATTGTTTATATAAAATACATTTTTTCTACGAATTTGGGTGGCCACTATCTTCAAATTACTGTTATAGACAGATAACCACTAACACAGGTTTGGCCGTCATATACAGTCAACCTGGCTATAGCAATAACTTGCCGATAGCGGCCACACAGATTTACCCCGAAGAAAAATATATTTTTTCTATATAAAATCTATGAAAATATTTTATGGGTTCCCTTGAGTTTCCACTATAAATAGATTGGCTTTGATTTTTAAATAATCGCTCATAAGCCCAAACACTGTCAAAGACATAATAAAAACAAATAAAATTCCATTCACGCCTTGTTTTCCGCAATCATATAACTCCCATAATAGTGTAAATACCCTAATACAATTATTTCTCCTTTCTCTAAAAACCAGGATCCCTTTAAAAGGATTTTTTGGTCATTTTTATTTTCCTTCGTCACCTGTTGGTTCTTTAAATAACATTTCCTACACTCCCATTGGCTAACAGAAATCTCACGCCAATCACAGACTCCGCCTTCTCCCCCCCCTTATCAGTTCTCCCTCTCTCTCTGTAAAAGCGGGAAAATAGTAGTTTCCGACCGTCTTTTTTTTCTTAGTCACTCTTTTTTCTTATTTATAAAAAAATAACACTATTCTTCAATCAGAGTTAGAATGAACAGCAACACACAGAGTAGTGGTAGTAGTGAGGGTATGATCATGGCAACGGAGGACTCCTATTACGGTGCTCATTCCGGGAGCCATTACTATGAAGAGCATCTTACTTATGGAAACTCATCATCATCCTACTACAGCGCGCCTCCCTATCACGAACAAACTTCTCAATGCTACAGCAGTGGAGAGTACTTTCAAGAGTACTCCTCTGTCCCATATGGCGAATCCACTCATCCCCATCATCACTACGCCTACAGCGATGAAGGGCCATCCCCTGGATCCTATGGGAGCCATATCAACAGCCCCGGAGACGCTTCCTCAGCCTCGGGAGTCTCCAAGCGAGGAGGCCCCAAGGTCTCTCCTCTCCTCCCCGGAAGCAACAAAAAGGAACGTCGACGAACTCAGTCCATCAATAACGCCTTTGCCTCCCTCCGGGACTGCATTCCAAACGTTCCCTGTGACACAAAGCTGAGCAAGATCAAAACCCTTCGACTCGCAACCTCTTATATCGACTATCTCATCAATATACTCAACTCCGAGAACTCGGATAAGATCCTCCTGGAGGGCTTCAAAGTGGATATTCATAAAAAGTGGAATGAAAAAGAGTGAGGAGCAAAAACGGATGGAATTGGTGAGAGATGCTGGAAACATGTCTCAGTCACGTTGTTTGAATGAAGGCACTATTTCTCTTTTGGGGGGCTTACAAATAAGCATACTAGCGTTTAAATTAGTCATTCGAATCTAGGATCTTATCAATGATATTTGCCAAAATTGACCTTCCCCTCTCAGCATTTCTCAATTATCAATACTTATTTAGATAGATATTATATCAGTATATGCTCAAATAACGCACTTTGAATGTCACCCTCGTTCAACAACCGTATGACAACCCTGAAAGGCGTGTCCGTCCAGTTCTATGAATCTATCGAACATGACGTGAGATGTGAAGTTGTTTTTGTTTTTCTGAGGGACTCTCTGAAGAGGATCCGTCTGGTCTTTATCTGATGAATGAATGCATCTCAGTCTCGGAATATTTAATTATACAGTGGCGTTTATGAATAAAAGCCTCCGCCTAAGAGAATCGACAACAATATTCCATGTGACGTCACGTTAAATAGATTCATACAATTGGATTGGAGTCCCATGCCTCGTATGTTTGGTCAAAGTCATACATTTTATATGGTGAATACATCAAGTAGTTAATGCATTCTACAACTGCTTTTTCTAAATTGCATTTCTTGGTGGTTTAGCTAAGAAGGGGTTCTATTTATAGAAATGTCTACTACTCAGAGGGTTATCCAAATTGTTTGTTTGTTTTTTCCTTCAGTAAGGAAAGTAAATTTAGCACATGAAAAATGAACTTTACTGCATGATAAAAAATCTTCGATTTTACAACAACATTAAACATTATAGTTTAAAATGCATCTTCGAAATATTAAATTCAGCTATAATAAATGGATATGAGAGGTATATATACCAAAATTTATAACATAATATTATAAAGAATAGTAATATAAAGTCGATCCCTACATATTTTAGAAACTGATATATTTTTTCTCATTTTGATCAATATTCTCCATGAAGTAACTTTAGCTATAAACAGAAAACAATTTGTATCATGAAGTTAGCTGTTTCTCACCTCTTAATAATTCACAACAAGTCCAGGTTCTCTTATATAGTGCCCTAAAATAATATTTTAAACACTCGTTAGTTAATACAACAAGAGGAATTTAGTTTAAAAAACAATTTTGATATTTATATTTCAGCATAAGTCTAGGTTGTTCGGTAAGTTTTGAAAAATTATCGAACAAACCTAGACTTGTGGTGGAATACTATAATATCTAAATGTTTTTTACACTAAATTCCTCTTGTTGCATTAACTAACGACTGTTACTCTTAGCTCCTTTGACAAAACGGAAGTCAATTTTTTGAAAAATAACAGTAAAATTTAGAGTTTTAATAACATAACACAAATTTTTGATTGTTTGTTCAAACAGCAAACGTTTTGCGAAGAGTTAAGGTGGTTCGAGTCAGAACTCTCTGCAGAGCCATGATATCAATTGATATTTGCTTTTTTATTAAGGCTTTCATTTAGTTATATAAAATAAAATTATATCACACGATAGACAATTTTAAGTTTTAAATATCAATTAACGTTTTAGTTTAAAATAAATTATGAAATAAAATGCCATAATATCCTTAAAATATATAATTCGGCTATGAAAAATGAGGATAATAAACAGTATTCATATATTAAAAATTGTTTAAATATTAAAAAGTGTTAGCAAACATCCGTTTAATATTCTACATTTTCATCTTCAAACTTGATAAAATATGTTTCAATGTATTAAGAAAAGTATTGGACAGGTGAATCAGGAAAGTTAATAAAGAAAAATCACAACTACAATATATATATGTTGATGGCGGGAAAGAATATTGATTTAAACTTGTAAACATAAAGGTTCACGAAAGAAGAAATTATTATTAATATTTATTATCATCTTATATATTTCCTTTAAAAATTCGAGACCAATAATTGCTATCTAACGTCCTGAACGATTAACTACCTTTATATTGTTTTTCTCGCTAGTTTGTTTATATCCTAGATATTCCACACCCCACCGAAACTTAATCCAATATCAACTGGTACAAGTCAATATTTAAGCTTATACCTTTATTAGTGTTAAAAATAGTTATTAATCGTCAAAAGATACCCCTCCGTCCTCATGCTTCTTATTATATGTAGATAGCTCCTTCAGTTCAGAAATTCTCTGTCTCGTGAGCTCACAGTCGACGATAAAATGAGACTTGAAGTTTCTTCTATCTATCTTATTATGCAAATTATAATTGTCAATTAAATGACCAAAATTTAATAAAATAATCAAAGCATTGAATGCATACTTTTTATTTATGGGGAAAAAACTTTTATTTACAATAAAAAGGGGGCGTCAGCTCAGTGCACAAATGCGTTTTCAACTCTCAATGTTGAGGATGGAGGTTCGAATACTCTCGAGAAGGGAAGGTCAATTTTGATGTATCTCGTTGAAAAATAGGAGTCTTGGTTCGATTGAGTAATTTAATCCTAATTTGTTTATCGTTATCCTCACAGATGCAACTCAATCGAACTAATTTAGCACAACTAATATATATATATATATATATATATAATAGCCATATACAAGAAGGGCTTCAACTAATTAGCTTCATTTCAAAATATTAATGAATATTCTTTATTATTTTAATAATTCTTTAAAATAAAATAACTTTGAAAAAATATTGAAATAAAAATCAAAGGATATTATTACTCTTCTATAAATGCCTATATTATTATTTTTACTCTTTAGCTTACGACAACATTATCTGTTGCGTAGTGACATTAACGACAGGATGAACATTACAACATACTTAGAATACATATATTTATATAATAAATTGTTTCCTGCCAAGAGTTTTGACGGTTCGTTAATTTTTTCACCCTAATTAAGATCCAGAGCTATCTCCTGAAAGAATATTAAATAGCATGGATGTTCTACATGCTTTTACTCTCGTTACCCTTGCATTGGGCTTATAAACCTGAATGGACATGACTTCTTTTTGTTCAACAAGGCAAATAACAAATACATTAAAATGGCGGTGTCCAGAAGAAATTGGCCAGGAAGCTACGGCTTAGGAGGAAATGGCCCACAAAATGGAATAGGAAGAAATAACCCAAGATATTTAAAGGAAAATGATAAACATGGAAAAATAGCCCAAATACATAGGTTGTTGTTGTTGTATGATTTATTACAGAGCTACTATAGCCCTAGCCTTCAAGGCTACTAATATAAAAACATGTATCTTTATATAAAAACATATAATTATACATAATAATAATAATAAAATATTAGTTTTAAGAAAAATAACAAAAAAAATATATATATAAGTAAATAGTTTTACTTTACTTTTTATTTTAGGTATGCAATTATTTGAGTGGAGTTCAACTAAGTATTGTACAAATACTATTTTTCATATAAATTAGTTAAATAATGGCAGAAATAATTTTATTTTAGCTAGTATAAATAAACGATTTCCTTGTTGTCGTCGTTATTATACGGGCAACTATATATTGAGCCATTTTCCCATGCGTCATCATTTTCCATTTCTATCTTAGGTCATTCCTTCCTGGGTCGTTTCTTCCTAATACTCTAAATGGTATTCCTTTCATATTATCTAAAAATGAACATATAAAAAAATATTATCAACAGTTCTTTTAAAATCAAACTTATATGATCTCAATTTGTAAATGTTAATTTGAATTTTTTATGAAATTATATGTTTTTTTATGTGGAGCAATATTAAAAATAAATAAAATCCTTTGTTTTTAAAGTTAAAAATAAAGTATGTAAAAAGTTCATTTAAGATGAACCGGAATTATGACGACTTGTGAGCAATCGAAGAGGAAGTGTTTTCCCCATGTTTCTATGCCTAAGAAACAATTTTGTTGCTCTGTCGTTTTACCACAACAAGCACTTAAAGGAAGGGATTTTATGATTGGTTTGGGTGTAATATCTAATCTATATTCTATCCTACTTCTTTCAATTGGGCTATGAAAAAAACATTTGAATTATTATCAATTAAAAAATTGCTATGTACTTATTTGTCGTTTTAAGCATAAAGTTCTAAAAATTAATCTCTGGACAAATGTTATTTTTTTCAACAGTGTAGCATGATGTATTTACAGTTCAACATAAGATGGACAGCTACTTTTTGTATGCTTGTAAAATATGTAGTCATAAAAATGCAATCCCATTAAGAATTAGGGTCTGATTTTAACTGCAATAAATAGATATAACCATCAGAGTCTTCAGTGATTCGATCAATTAAATTGCAATCGGACATACCATAAATGTCAAGCTATTCTTGATGCAACTCTTATACGATGCCCAATATATATATCCAATAATTTGTTAAATTAAAACTATGATTATAAATTGCTATATGATTATAATTGTGGTATTATAATAAATAATATAATGGTACGACGATCAATTAGTTTTCCGATCAATTAAATTGTGATCAAAGAAATTTATTAATATCATAAAATGTCTAATTATTTGTAGTGCATATTGAATACATATTCAATATGTTAAGGTCAATCCAATGTCCAATTTTACATCATAATAAATTATGTACTTTCAATTATCTAATTCTGGATTGAGAGCCAGTTAAAAAATGGATGGAGCGAACAAAGGTTTTTATTTTTATTGGATATGAATAAAGCTATATTTGATAGCTCATATGAGATTTTATATAAATATCGGAACACAATTTGTAATGATTGTTCGCTTGTGAAATGGTGATTTAAGGATCTGGACCTTTTTGTGATATTGCGTATCGCAATTGATCGCCGATTCCTTCCATAAATCGATTTATATGCTTCTTTTTTATAAGTTTACTGCAAAATATAGATAAACATTATATTTTAAGATTTAATAAATGGTTCTTGGTCTATCGGGTTTGTCCTCCACCATAAATATTTGTTGGTGGAATAACAAGTTTGCCCCTGATAACATTTGATGGAACTACATCCCTGCGGATATGAATCCAGTCATTATTTACATACATACCATAGTGAATATAGAGTAGTGAGTATAAGTCACGTGGGGTTAGAGCAGAATATCGGAGTATTTGTTCGTTCTTCATTGTTGGGGGACACCAGAGTGAGTGAGACTTCATATTTTTTTATTAAATATATAGAGCGATGCGACATCATCTCTATTTGAAGGATAAAAATATATTTACAATATAAAGATTCATTCTATTGCTAATCCTTTCAGTCGCAGCATTTCTACTAACAATGAATCACACACAGTTACTTCGATATTCAGCGCTACCATACGTTACTGAACACTCTATATTCCCTATGGTATACAAATATAGGTCAATAGTTCCTCCTCCATTTGAAAGGAGAAAAACCATTAAACGTGTTGTCTGTGACAATTTTTAAATTGTTTTAATTGGTACGTGTGAAAAAGAACGGAAGTTGCATAAACTACCTCCTTAAAAACACCTTTTAAAACATATTCCTATACTAATTATAATGTTCTTTGATTATATCTATAGGAAGAGGAACTGACCCATGGTGGAACAGGGAGTCGGGGCTCCTCAAACAAGTTGCCAAAGGGAGTTGGAGTTAACGGTGGAGGTGGTCGAACTGGGTGGCCCCAGCATGTTTGGGCACTGGAACTTAAATAATGATATTAATTATATGCTATAATAATAGTCATTCATTCTTATGCAAACCCTGCTGTTCTACGCCCTTGCCGGAAAGGCCCTCGGACGATGTGATGATGTGTGGATCGGAGGGTTTTTGAGTCCCCAACCTAATATGCTTTGATTTTATTATACCTTCTATTCCTTGTCATTTCCTCCTATTGATATTTGTCTATTCATTATCCTTTTTATTATTATTAGTAATATAATTATTATTATATTCAACATTATATCTAATTATATATAAATATAAAGATTTTATAGATTTTATTTCAACTAATGAGCTTTATTTTAAAAATAAAAGTTTATAGTATTACATACATAGATATATATATATATATATATATATATATATATATATATATATATATATATATATATATATATATATATATATATATATATATATCAAAGAAGCAGTTGACTTACTTTAAGTATGTAAAAAATGTTGAACGTATGCATTGCAACTGGCTAGGATTCTATAGAGCCATAGAGTTAATGAAATACGTATGGTAGCGCTGATATCGGGGTATTTGTATGATCTTCGTTGTAGGGGAAAGACAGCGACGGAAAGAACTAAAGAAAGAGTGAAAAAATATTACCAATTCGCTACTTCGGCCCTCGATATTTTTTTTTGATACAGCTGAATTTGATTATATTCTATGAGGTTTGACGTTTTGCAAATTTGACGAATTGTAAATTGGTTGGATTGTCAAAATTTGTTTTATTGACGTCTAGTAATTAAAGCTTTGTAGGGTGACACTATAAATATATATATATCAATTGAATGTTATATTTATGATAGTGCGCAGAGAAACGTCGATTTAAAAATTATTGATCAAGAGCAGCTTCAGAAGACCAATATGAAGTGAACGCTCACTATATATTAAGTTTGACGACTCGAAATATTATATGGTGACGGTTTTTTTTTGGCAAATCAAGTTTGGTCAATGTTTATTGAGTCGTTTTCTTATACATACTACTATTAACTGCAAAGAATAGCATAAATAACAACATAAATAAAAATTTATCAAATTGTCAACTGTAGTCTAATAAAAAATTATTATTAAAACCGAAATGACTGCACAAACTTGGGACTTTATCATGCTTCTTTGACTTTAAGAATAGTACCGATAAACAGAGCTTGTGTGTCCAAAATATCACTAGAAAGTGACTTCAGCTTCAAAAAAGGGAAATTGAGGAAAGAAAACAATACAACATACGTCGCCATCTACAAAGGTAGGAAGACTATTTGTATATTCATTGTGTCTGGTGTATATAGCATTATTTTATATGTTACGTAATATTTAATACATTATATTGGTTCATTCATACATATATAATTTATATAAGATTAGTATGTATTAAATTTCAAATAATATCTAATAAATTATAATCAATGATGTATTTAATTGTCCTTTTGTTATAAACTGTCCGATATGAAATGCATATGAAGAAGTAAAAGCAGATACATAAATAAATTTCTCTCTCTTTCTAATCTACCGTACCCAATATCGATCGATACTGTAGATATAAAATAAAATCTACCGAATACCGAATCGATCGATATTTGGTATATACCAAACATCGAACCGGTGGTAGATTTTTCTACCGAATCCCAGCTCTGATATATATATATATATATATATATATATATTATATATATATATATATATATAATATATATATATATATATATATATATATATATATATATATATATATTAGGCTGTTCATATTCAGAAATCGATTATGAAAAAAAAAAATAATAATGTGTTTCTTAGATTTGCGTCAAGGTATTGTGTATACTAAATCATGTCAATTTCATAAGTAGAGAGTTATATGTACATTAAAAAAGCCTATCTCGGTACAAAATGACGTATATAATGGATTATAAATGCGTCAGAGACAAAGTAAAATAAAATAAAAGAAGACCTTTTATCATCAAGAAACAGAAAATCCACAATGTTGCAAACATTTCAAACATTTGAAAAATAAGAACAGCCCTTATATATATATATATATATATATATATATATATATATATATATAATATATATATATATATATATATATATAGTATATATATATATATATATAATAATTGTTTATGAAGTCGTATACTTCTTACGGAGACTCATTTAGTTTATGTTAAGGACATGTGGCATAGAGACGTTGATTCTTCATCTCAGAACGTGTTCAAACCAACGTCCTCGTAAAACTTTTAGCACTTCTCCTCTAATGGTGGGGGGGGGGATGGAGGGTAAAATAAAAGAAGGGGGCTAAGCCTTCTTTTTGTTGTCTATTTTAGAATATAATAATGATGAGAAGAAGGTTTTCTTTATTACTTCACACGACCTCAGAAAACCCTGGGTCGCTGCAATGGTGGTCTTGATTGCCGCCCGTGAGAAGAGGGGATATGTGGCTTTCATACATTCTCCAGGTAAGGGAGACTCAATAATAGCAATGTTGACTCAGCCTCTCTCTAAGTGTGTGTGGTCTTTGTTGTTCATTATGTTATCCTTTTTTCTTCTGAATCGACATATTGGATAAGAGAGGAGGGGGGGGGGGGACTTAATGTATCACCCAACTGTTTAATTGATTCCGAGTCATCATTGTGATATTATTATTATTATCTTTATTTATATTGAGATGACATGGAACGATAAAGAGGGATAGATATTAATTAAGATGTTGTGTATTCAATGGGGTTGTTTTGTGGGATGGGGATATAATCCTAATCTGATGAAGGAACTTGGCGTGACTTTGTTAGAGGAACAGTAAATACGAAACACCAGAGCTTAAGGATCGTTTACATTTGATTTAAAAGATTGAATATACTTTTAATATTTGAAAGAATATAATTTGCAAAAGTTATATTATTATTGTATATTTTTTTCCGAGTCAAAAAGAAAAACATATATTAAAAAGTTTTGATGATAAGACATTGGAGCCACCTTTTCAAGAGAAGCTAAAGTGGAGGGTTCCAAATGGCCATTCCATAGTTATGAAGAGATGAACAAAATCCTCTCAGTTTGCTTGATTGCTTTAGAATGATGTATGTGCGTTGCATCTTTATATATATATATATATATATATCGTATGCTTATAATATTATTCATAAATTATAAGGCATAAAAAAATATATAATTATCGTAATAATAATTTTCCTGTCGTGGTTTTTTCATTTACGATGACATCAGAAATAGTTGACTATTGTTGTTTCTCCTCTATTTTTTATTAAGACCTGAAGTATATAAATATTCAATGAAGAAAAACTTAAATTCATTTTTACGTGCAAGATGACTAGGCTGAAGCTAAGAATGCTTTACTGGTACTTCTTGCGTACTCACTATTCATGCAGGGGTTTTTATGCAGCTATTGGCAACTCAATTTTTAAGTGTTATCATCAGAGTGGATATCTATTTATTGGAAGGGATAAAAGTACAAAACTAATGATATTAATAGGTAATATTAAGATATTTAATTGAAAGGATTGGAAAACGGCACTGAAGGAATTTCTTCTCTATGATATAATGTTTGTACCTCAACAGCTGCGAGTGAGATGATACCATAGAGATATAAAGATATAGATAACTTAATAACTTATTCCCTTCTGCCGCATGTGCCCAATATAAATAATTTTATTATTACGTCATCGTAAGTTGATTATAGAGATAGAAATATTTGTTTGTATTGGGCGCAATGACGTATTTCTCTGAAGAATCCAATAAGCTCTCTATGTCTTTATATTATATTATTTAATTTAAATATTTATATTATTAACACATTTATAATATATCTATGGATGATACCGTCTTTCATAATAACAACTGTTTATTGTATGAATATCTTTCTTATTCTATAAACCAATCCCTCTCTAGTAAAAAGTATCTGACGTCACACATAAAAAATACATAAGCCCACTATAAGTTATCATAGCAATACACATAGACTATATATATTATTTGCTTTCTCGCACCATTTTTTAGGAAGGCAAAACTAATTCAATTCCTTTTTATGTGCCTCTTAATCGCTTCTGGTTTTCGTTTCCCGCCAAAGTAATTCAATTATGAAAACAGAGAGGAAAAAAGAAGCAGAAAAAGGGAGCTTCGCTTTGAAAAATTGTATATAGATGTGTGTTTTCTTTCTCCCTCTCTCACTTTCCTCCCCAATCATTATGATGAGTACGTTATGTGTTTGTGTGTTAAACATTTACAGAAGCATCCATGAAGAAGAAACCCCCAAATAATGAACTATAACAGAGGGTCTCCAAAATAGATAAATCTTGACGCTCACCCTTCTCATCAGCTGCTCCTGCTATTCATACCATTTGGATACTATAATAATAGTAATGGTTATAATGATAATTCTTTTAGCTTCTCCATGTGCAATTGTTGAGCATTTAAAAAAGGAAGGGGTTTTATTATGATACATTAAAGGGAAATAGTCATTATAATAAAACTGTAGTATATTAATTATACTAAAAATAAAAAACAATTCATATATCATTTATTAGTATTTCAAGCTTTAGGATTGTTTTTCTTCTTATATGTGATCAATTTCGAAACGCCATATTCTATCGAAAAAAAAAATTCATTCGAAACCCATTGTCAACAAACTAAAATATTATCTACTTAAATTATTCCTCTATATTAAAAAATAATTTAGTTCTTCCTTTATTTAATGGCTACATCCACAGGGATATGAAGATATAGAGAGCTTATTCCCTTCAATAGCAGAGAAACATCGTTCAGCTGTCGCCTATGCTCAATATAAACAAAGTAATTTGTATTACGTCATTGTAAGCTGATCAGAGAGATTAAAACATTTGTTTATATTGGGCCCAATGAGGTATTTCTCTGAAGAATCCAATAAGCTCTCTATGTCTTTATATCTCTATGGCAACATCTCATTATTCCGGGCTGTTTAAATGGCATCAAACACTGTGCAGGGTTTTGAATGCTCTAATACCTCTCTGCCTTACAAACAACCAAATGCGCTTCAATTGAAAACTAAAGTGATTTTCTCGAACAAAAATTTGATAGAAAACTTGGTTTGCTTTTGTCTGAAAGTTTTAGTTTGGCAACTCATTTACCCAACATAGCTTTTAGTTACTAAACTTAAGATTGGAGAAAACTATGGTATGGTAAAAGTATTCAATAAAAGCTTCAAATATGATATGTGATTAAGTCTATAGAGTTGTATTGCAAATTCCTGTTTATATACTTTATTGAAGGAAACTATTTAATGTTTTATAGTTGAATTATATACAATACAACCTATTTTAGCAACCAACTGTCTAAAGTAGTTACCTGCCGATTGGGGCCATCCCAATTTATTTATATAGCGGCCACTTTTTGGATTCTCGGCCAAATTATGTGGAGAGGCTTTAAACTGTTTTGGATATGCTCAATAGACATTGAGAAATGATATATATTAAATACATTGCGTTTGCTTTTTAAAATTCCCGCTATTTAATTTTGTTGCTGTGGTTTGTTGTTACTCTGAAAACAACAAATGTCATATTGATGCATGAAATGGAGAAAGTTTTTTTCATGTGTGTTTTTTATAGGAACTCAGTAAAGCAATTAGGCTTATATATATACATTTCATTTCTCAAGGCCAGGTCAACTTTTAACCCCTTCCCTATAAAAAAAGGCATGAGGAGACTACTGATTTCAGATGCCGCCCTCAAGATATATCCTCCTCAGTCGTTTCTAAATTAGAACATCATCAATAATGGAAGTGAAGCTCATTAATCCGTGTCAGTCATTGATTTCCTTCACATTTCTTGCTTGTATTTGTTTCATATAAGACTGTCAGTGTCTATTAGATCTCTTTGAGACTCATGTGTTTCCCCTCAAGAAGTTGAATGCCTTAAGATTTTATATACTGAGTAAATAGTAAAAAAATTATATTTAATTCTATATGCATTAAAGATCCAGAGCTGATTGCAGAGGAACCGATTGATACAGTACAAAAGCAATATTGCAAAAAATTCTGATAACTTTTCAAAGGATCGACTTTAAATAAATATTATATATATATATATATATATTATATATACTTGTTAGAGGATTTTTTTTAAACGAACATATAGTTTTCACACAAAAAATCAATCTGTTTTTAATATTATTATTTTACCATTATTATTTTGTTAAGCGAATGTAAATATATCAAATGATGTGTATTTCAGGTGAAGTTAAGTAATTTAATAATATTTAGCTCTGTACATCTAGTATTTACAATGAGTTTAATGCTTTAATATATTGACAAAAGATTTTATTTCCTCCTTTTTCTTATCACGTTTGAAACTCTTCTCAGATGAAGAAAAAGGAAGTTAATACCGCCATAAGCAATTTCAAATATCCCGAAAGATGTTCATTTTATATATTTGTTCATTTTATCAATATATTGTGCCGTGGAGCTCATCCAGAACTAATCGTAATTTTTCAATAATGAAATCCACTCTTTTCAGCTATTTATCTTGCCTATGACCTAACTCAATACTTCCCGACACACTCTTGTCGACACCTCAAGTTACAAATAGAATCCATGTTTGCTTATGTTATTTTCTTAATACTATTGTTTTTATTTAATTTAGTTAAATGTTCTATGGATTAATACTTCATAAATTCATAAAGACCTCCACAAAAAGTTTTGTTTCTATTTAAAAGACATGTCCAAATATTCACTGAAATTAATAAGTGAAATTTTTGCTTAATCTTTCAAAGTTTATGAATGATTGTTTCGTTTAGCTAAATTTCCTTCAATTCAATTAATCTTTTTAATTATATGTAACAAGTAATGTAATATTAAACATTTAAGTCTTAATTACCTCCGCCGAAGGAGGTATTGTTTTCACTGGCGTTTGTTGTTTTGTTAGTTTGTTGGTTTGTTGGTTTGTCAGCAGGATAACTCAAAAGTACTGAACGGATTTGGATGAAATTTTGTGGAGTTTGTTGGAAGTGCCAAAAGGAAGAAGTGATTAAATTTTGGCATCTCTGAGTGCAGAATTAAGGCGCCAAATGAGCTAAATACTACTAAATTTTTCAAGTTAGCCTACTCTGCCAATAGATGTCGCTGTGCTGTGAAATTGGGTGCCGGGAGCGTGTTCCTCTCGGAATTTCCCGTCTAGGGGAACCCTCCCCCGTCTCTCTACGCCTCCCCAGTCGTGAAAAAATCCGCCTCGGAAGGCTCATGACGGCGGAGGTTTGCACTCTCTGATTGTATATATGCCTCTAGTTTATTAATGCTTTTAAAAACTCCTCGCTTGGAAGACCATTCTTACATACGAATATTTTTCCATTCAATAAAACTTGACTTTGGAGAGCATCAAGGGCCTGGAAGCTTGAGGAAACAATCCTCCCAGTAGCTGAATGTCTCGTTCTTACCACATCATTAAAACAAAATCCGTTTCATATAAAAAGAAGTCGTCTATAAGGATTTACAGAGAATATACAGCGATTGAACTAAAAAAGAAGAATTACTTGCGTCTGTACAAGCTTTTGAACCAGACTTGGCTGTTCTGGGGATTCGAAGAGGAATGGGGCTATAAAACCTATTCAAAAATGAGGAGTTCCTCTTTCTGGATTACTACGAAGCCACAGATAGGACTGTCTTTGTAAAACAGTATATCAGTGATATATCAACCACTCATCTTGAACAATTTTTTTCGTAATTATCCTTTGGTTTTTATGTGCAATTCGATATTTTTATGTATATTAATTCCCTAAGATAGAAAAGGAAAATGATGATACACGGAAAAATGGTGCAAATACATTGGTAGGCAAGTATTTGAGTGGAATGCTCCTAAGTATTCTACAACGCACTATTTATCATTGATTAAGTAAAATAAAAATAATATTTCTTTTTGCAATTCAAGAAACATATTTACCTTCATGCTTTGAACTTTAGTTCCAAATCATCAAATTATATCCAAAATAGGCATTACTTTATATCTTATATAACGATATTTGAAGCTCTTTAATAATTAATATATAAAATGAAGAAACAATCTATGCCCAATTTCGGTTGTTAGATACAAATTAAATATGTGTTTTGTGTCATTTCTTCCTGGGTCATTTTTTCCTAGGCTGTTTTGCCCCGCCATAACTTACTAATATCCATAAGATACATTATCCTAATTCATTATGTCATACTTATTTCAAATAGCAGGATTAGAAAAACGACTCCTAGAGTGTTGTCCATGAGAGAGTTATTAAAATTTATTAAAAAAGGACTTCATCAAACTAGGTTATATATTTACCTCCGCCGAAGGAGGTATTGTTTTCACTGGCGTTTGTTGGTTTGTTTGTTTGTTAGTTTGTTGGTTTGTTGGTTTGTCAGCAGGATAACTCAAAAAGTACTGACGGATTTGGATGAAATTTTGTGGAGTTGTTGGAAGTGCGAAAAGGAAGAAGTGATTAAATTTTGGCATCTCTGAGTGCAGAATTAAGGCGCCAAATGAGCTAAATACTACTAAATTTGCCAGTTAGCCTACTCTGCCAATAGATGTCGTTTTGCTGTGAAATTGGGTGCCGGGAGCGTCTTCCTCTCGGAATTTCCGTCTAGGGGAACCCTCCCCCGTCTCTCTACGCCTCCCCAGTCGTGAAAAATCCGTCTCGGAAGGCTCATGACGGCGGAGGTTGCACTCTCTGAGTGTATATATGCCTCTAGTTTATTAATGCTTTTTAAAAACTCCTCGCTTGGAAGACCATTTCTTACATACAATATATTTTCCATTCAATAAAACTTGACTTTGGAGAGCATCAAGGCCTGGAAGCTTGAGGAACAATCCTCCCAGTAGCTGAATGTCTCGTTCTTACCACATCATTAAAACAAAATCCGTTTCATATAAAAAGAAGTCGTCTATAAGGATTTACAGAGAATATACAGCGATTGAACTAAAAAAGAAGAATTACTTGCGTCTGTACAAGCTTTTGAACCAGACTTTGGCTGTTCTGGGGGATTCGAATAGGAATGGGGCTATAAAACCTATTCAAAAATGAGGAGTTCCTCTTTCTGGATTACTACGAAGCCACAGATAGGACTGTCTTTGTAAACCGTATATCAGTGATATATCAACCACTCATCTTGAACAATTTTTTTCGTAATTATCCTTTGGTTTTTTATGTGCAATTCGATATTTTTATGTATATTTAATTCCCTAAGATAGAAAAGGAAAATGATGATACACGGGAAAAATGGTGCAAATACATTGGTAGGCAAGTATTTGAGTGGAATGCTCCTAAGTATTCTACACGCACTATTTATCATTGATTATAAAATAAAAATAATATTTCTTTTTGCAATTCAAGAAACATATTTACCTTCATGCTTTGAACTTTAGTTCCAAATCATCAAAATTATTATCCAAAATAGGCATTACTTTTATATCTTATATAACGATATTGAAGCTCTTTAATAATTAATATATAAATGAAGAAACAATCTATGCCCAATTTCGGTTGTTAGATACAAATTAAATGTGTTTTTGTGTCATTTCTTCCTGGGTCATTTTTTCCTAGGCTGTTTTGCCCCCGCCATAACTTACTAATATCCAATAAGATACATTATCCTAATTCATTAATGTCATACTTATTTCAAATAGCAGGATTAGAAAAAACGACTCCTAGAGTGTTGTCCATGAGAGAGTTATTAAATTTATTAAAAGGACTTCATCAAACTAGGTATTATATTTACCTCCGCCGAAGGGTATTGTTTTCACTGGCGTTTTGTTGGTTTGTTGGTTTGTTAGTTTGTTGGTTTGTTGTTTGTCAGCAGGATAACTCAAAAAGTACTGAACGGATTTGGATGAAATTTTGTGGAGTGGTTGGAAGTGCCAAAGGAAGAAGTGATTAATTTTGGCATCTCTGAGTGCGAATTAAGGCGCCAAATGGCTAAATAACTACTAAATTTTCCAAGTTATCCTACTCTGCCAATAATGTCGCTGTGCTGTGAATTGGGTGCCGGGAGCGTGGTTCCCTCCTCGGAATTTCCGTCTAGGGAACCTCCCTCCGTCTCTCTATCCCTCCCCCAGTCGTGAAAAAATCCGTCTCGAAGTCTCATGACGGCGGAGGTTTGCACTCTCTGAGTGTATATTTTATATTATTATTTATATTATATTTTTTTATATTTTTTTCAATTAATATTTTTCACTTTTAGTTTATCTTTTAGTCATAATTGAACTCCCATGATGACAGTTATTTGTTTTTGGACCTTATATTTGACACAAAGTCCATATACAGCCCATTGACCTTATTACCTTGAATTAATTTAATCATAAATTAAATTTTTGGGCCCAATACACTTTTGGTAATTTAATTAATTTGCTCAAATATTTTATAGCCGGATCATCACTTGGACTATCCAAAGTATAAAAGTATAAAAATAAAGTAGTGATATCAAATGAAAAATCATGTTTATTTGCAAATTTACACAATAACCTTTTTGTATCTCTCTATATAATGTTTAAACAGTTAAATCCACCTTAATGAGTATTTTGTTTGTTTCGAGAATGTGAATAAGTCATTATAATAACAAAAAAAATAACTCAACCACCATGGACGGAAATGATCCTTCTTGGTTTCACACCTTTTGACTCCTCCAATAGTGAATGTTTAAAAACAAACAAACAAAACATTTTTTCCCCTACTTCTTCACTCATCATGAGAAGTGAAAGAAGAAGTAGAAGAGATATTGGTATGGGATTTTAATTATATAGGTAGGCGAAGGGAGTTCCCTTTCAGTTGGCTCCTCCTCCTACTTCAGCTACGACCAACAGTTGATGGTTCTTTTGTTCAGTAGCCACCCAATGAGTAGGTGTTGTTGTTGTTGTCGTAATAATAGGTGCAAGGTCTGAGCAAATAATGCTAATAAGAAGTGAATGACTAACGATGGTGCATTACTTTGCTTCGGTTTGACCACCCAAAAAAGTGGATTAGTGGAATAAGAGGGACTAGGTCAAACAAGGGAGATTGGTTAGGACATGAATGTTTGTCAAGGACGTATATATTGATGAAGGATAACAAAATGATGTTTTCCGCAACTCACCAAATATATGCATTTTTAGGTATTTTTCTTCCTTTTTCTATATATAAAAGTCTTAGCAATGATCACTTTATCGACAGGTATGAACAACTAAATAAATTTTTATTATTTCCATGAGAATGAGTGGTTGCATAATCCAATTAATATGAAGAGGTGCAATTGGAGGAGTCCATTCAAAGGATTCGACAATGACGTCATGGTGTAGGCCCCTGAAGAAGAGACAATTAATATTTTGGGGATGATTTTCTTTCTCTCTGGATTGATGTTCACTCCTTAATAATGATTCAATTTTGGCATATATCTTTGGGAAACATGACTTCATAGTGCGATGTTTCATTCCAAGTATTTGACAAAAATTTGAAAAAAATAACAAACTCATAAATTGATAATATCTAAATTTTGTAAAAGTAATTTTTTCAGAATAATTAATAACAAATTTTTTTTGCTTCATAACGAAACCTTTGAACGCAATTTGGGGTGGGGTGGGGGGGTAAGGGGGGGGGGTCAAACCAAAATCCATTTTTCTAGGATCGTTTAGTTTCTTATGATGCAATTTTAGCGGGGGGTTAAAGTTTGATATATCAATATTAGTTTCTATAATACCCCCTAATCTACAGTTAATATGGACACTAAAGAATCTTTGATTCTCGTCTTCTGTGTGATGATTTATATTATATGTCGACCAATAGTTGATTTTAAGTGTCGATATATTACCGAGAGCTATCAATAGTTATACAAACAATTGCTAATTTGTTCGTCGAAAACACTTATTGACTTTTTAATTACCTTTAAGTTTAAAAAACATTTTTATTCTTTTTGAAGGCACAGTTTTTTCAGTACAAGACAAAGATATGCCAGCTTTGTCTCGTACTGAAAAAACTGATAAGACTTGATTCGGATCTCTTACGTAGTATTCTGTCGTCTTAGTTGGATTTCGTTGAATCAAGTAGGAAGCTGACACTGTCCGGGGGTCGATAATGACTCAAATCTGAATTTTCAGATGAAATGTCACAATTAGAAAGGGTTCCAGATTTCCTTAATTTCTTGATCAAATCCATTACACTTAAGGATTAGGGTATGGAATAGCTCAAATGTACTTTGATCTACCAAAATAATATATCTCAAGTCGTTTGTAGTTAAGTGTTTCAGATAATCAAGTAATTGAAGCCGAGAAAGTTTGTAGTACTAACGAAGGTTTTATAGAAGCACATTCAATTAGTAATTCCGGTAATTGTGGACATATGACTTGAATATTAAAATAGCCCTTGGCAGTTAATCTTCCTGTAAGTTTCCTCTTATTGGTGAAAGATTGTTAAATCATCAGTTTCCGAATTTCGCCATTTTTTCTTCTTTTTTGGAGGATTTGGGTTTGGAAAGGTTATAACATCCTATATTATATATATATATATATATATATAGTATTTTGATATATATATATATATGGCATTAAATAGAAGATATATATTTTCTAGTTCATTTTTTTACTATTTCAGTATTATTATTAACTACTTTAAGGTCAGTAAAACCATCCTTCAATTATATCAGTATAAGAATCTTAAAAATCAATTACTTAAATCAATCATTAATTCAATGCATTATAATGTATATTTTTAAATCTACCATAAACTTTAAAAAGTTGCCATAAAAAGCTATTAGAAATGTAATAAATGGACTTTATCTAAATAAGAGTGACAGAATTCTTAAAGAGAATCTTATGAGAACATACCTAATGTATGTCTTCGGCTGATACCAAAATTTTGAATAAATTGCAAGTGACATATTTCTTTGTTGAGATATAATTATTTATCAGAGCATTAATTTTTAACTATAAGGTTTACTTAATATTTTATTTTAATCGACTTGACTGGTTTATATATTAATGTCCGCTTATCGATTTTCTATGTATATAAAGCATTTAACCCTTGTGTGGTATTCGGTCTGTGGGACCCATTTTCATTTTTGTCTCAAAGAAAAGTAGTACTAATTTTTTTTATTTCAAACTCAAATTCATTGGCCTTGGCTCATTTTCTGTGAAGAACATATATCACAACACGTTTTCAGTGACCACACACCATACACCCCCACTACACATTTACATTACATAGAGGGTGTTCGGGTCTGCTGGACCCGGGGTCAATGAAAGTGGAAATTTTAGGTCTTGTGCACCATCCACCCACCTACAGAACCATCACCTGCAAAGCCTGAAGTAAGTGTGATGCTATTGCAGTTGATCTGGCACTCATATCTTGTGTGTGAGGAGAGAGAGTTAGAAAAATTTCTGATATTTTCATTATTCTAGGTTACAGCCAGCAACAACAAAAGAAGTGAAGTTTTATTTATAAATGTGACCTAATGAAGGTAAAAGACTATTATTTATCATTTTTGTTGTTTATATTGCTTGTAATTGAGATAAGGAAAAGATCATTGAGTATTTTAACATAAAATAGTTTTAATTGTGTTTAGCTGAGAGCCCCAAAACGCAGCGGGTCCACCAGACCCACGAAGAGTGGCTGAGTTCCAAAATATGACCACCACACAAGGTTTAATGAAGTAATTTAAAAAATATTTATTTATAAGCTTGCGAAAAGAGCTATACAATATTTTTTTTTTGTACAAAGGCACAACAAGCTTTATTTCTTTATTAATATTCACACAAAAAATCATAACTATTATAGACTATACATGTAATATATTATAATATAAAATACTCAATGAGAGATATTTTTATAAATGTTTTTTGAACACATTATAATCATTAATCATTATTTTCCTATTGCCTAGTAAAGACGATTCAATCAACATTCAGATGTACGCCATTGCAAGGATTCCTGTGTATATAATCCTCAGTAGTACATAGTATTAGTAGACATTTAAACATTATTTTTCCCTCTCATAAAAACTCATTTATTATTTAAAAGAAGGTCAATGAATTTGTTTAGATTAAAGTCTATTAAGAAAGCACCTACAAGGCTGCTAATCAAAACACACACACACTCTGTGCCTGTTCTTATGGGGATTTCTAAAAGACAGACTTAACATAGTCCTCAAATCGTATCAAAAGGATTATTTCCGCTGAATCATCATTAATGGTGAAGAATTTAAAAAAAAACTTAAGTAAATAACGTTATTGCATTTAGTTTGTAAAACTAAGCGAGACACCACACACCAAAAAAAACTTTGAATTCCGATAAAGATCATAGATCCAGGAAGAAGTAGAAAGAAAGAAAAAACCTTTTGAAAGAGTGTTTCTTCGTCTTCTTCCACTGGAGCATCTGTTTTTTCCATCCTTCTTCAACGATTTATTTACGTATAACTTCTTTCTTCTTTTTTCTTTTTAGTACATTGAACGTCTTTAAGAGAAAATTGTTGTTGATCATTTCTTTACAGACTTCTTTTTTTGCTCATAAAAAGTAAAATGACGCAGATGCACAGAGGAGAAATGTATACAAAAAATAGACTCTTTGTTTAATGAAGTCATCACTTTGAAACAAAAAAATGTAAGACTAAATATAATAATGAATTTGTTTTTCCTCCAAAATCGTTTTTCTTCTCTACTCTTTCAATGAAGTAAAAAGTCCTTGAAGCCTTCAATGAGTCTTCTAATGATAGTGTTGGCCTCTCAAGGAAGGAAGTGACCTAAATAGATCTAATTTGCTGCTTATTTGACGTAACGAGAATTAAATAGAGTTCCTACTTATTCCATGGGACACAAATTGGATGATTCTGTGTCGAGGTCATTCTATAAGGCGAAAGTTTGGGAAAGGAATAAAAATATAGGGTGGAGAAGTTTAGCAGATGGTTTACGCAAGATGAAAATGCTTGGAGTAGATCATTGGGATGAATATTTTATCATACTATTAAACAAACTTACAAGGATGAAAGATTTTTAATGGTTTTTTAACATTGTTCAGAAAACTAATTTCATAACATTAAAAATATGATTTTTAAGTTTGTACATTTTGAAAATATAACGATGAATTATTTAAGAATTCAATTTAGATATTGAATAATGATATTTTTTTCCTTACCATAACGGTTAAATCAAATAATTAAACATCATATTATGTAACAATAAATATTTTAAAAGGAAGTTTCTGAAAAAAAAAACATTAAAAATTAGCATTTCAGTTAAAATTAATACACTTTTGGTAATATTTTTTAAAGAATAGTGTTCCTTTTGAAACTGCTCAGCTAATTATAGAATAAGTTTGAAATTAAGAGAAATTCATATTTTCCTTATATATATATATATATATATATATATATATATATATATATATATATATATATATATATATATATATATATATATATATCAGATTTGTAAAAATGTCGTTTCACTAAAAGTTATCGTTCGTCGTTCATCATTATTTTAAATTGAATGGTTCGTCGTTCATCGTTCAATTGTCGTTCGTCATTCTGAAAATACTTGATGACGATTTTTTAGAAAGGAAAATAAAAAAAATCTTTGTCTTTTTTGTTTCCAAAACGAACGAGGAACGATAGGAATTTTTTGTTGTCGTTCATCGTTCACAAACGACGAACGATTACAAATAAACGACAAATCAACAAGTCGGATATATATATATTATATATATCCGACTTTTCAACTCGTATTTAATCACAGTTTTTTCCAGCCCTCTAAGTAATTATTACTTAACATAGAAGGATGTTTGTTGTGAAAAGTGATCAATCAGGCATTCAATGTTTAGCTCTTATTATTTGCAAACTCACAAAAAGCGAGGGTGAACGTTATTGAGCTTCCAATGGTCCTTTGCACTTCAGGTCAATTATTAATGATCCGATAGACAAAAAACCACGATCTTCTGAAAAGCCCTTCCTTTTTTATTTTTAAGGACCAATCAACTAAATGGGGGAAAATACTTGCCACATGCAAAGAGACCAGATTAGTATAAATATACTTTGTAATATAAATTTAAACCCTGATTTTCTAAGTAAACTAATATAAACTCAGCGGATTCTTTCTAGTAATAATTATATGGACTTTAAAGTAGGATACTTATTAATATCATGATAAAAAGTCCTTCGACCTTCAGCCTTGAGGTAGAAAATTAATGTCAAGTAATTTAATGTCTAATGATCCATGATCCTCATCGCGTGTCTTCTAATGAGATAACATGAATGAAGGAAATCCCTCAATTGCCCCCCTGACGAATATAGAACCTGTTGCACTAAAACTATAATTTGATGGGCTCAAAGAAAGAATTAACTTTTGAATATTATAGTAGATGGATATTAAAGTAATTTGATCAGAAAATAAAGTGACGGATTAATATTCCTTTTTTAACAAAAATGATTATATTTTGTTTGTAAAATAAATGCTTCTAAAATTAAAATAATTAATTTACCTAAAAACTAAGGTTTATTGTTAAGGTGTCTGCATTTATATACCGTTAGAGGAAAGAAAGATAATTGGTTCAAAACAATTTTGTGTGTGCGTTTAATCAAGATTTGTAGACTTTTTTCTTAGAAAAAAGTTGCAACATCCACAAAATTTGTAAACATATGTGATAAATATAAAAAGGTCATATATGCGTGTTAAAAGCTTGTTTATGCTCAAAAGTTAATTGCCAGATTCCTACAGCCTTCATTATTATAGCGTTTTCAGGTAGTGTTGCGTCGGTCCTTATCAAGGACCGAGGACTGCTGTCCGGTCCGGTCCCATTCGGTCCAGTCCAGTCCTTTTGGTCGGTCCTTAGAAAAGAAAAATGTTTCTTTTTTACGTCATAAACTACGTCATGTTGTCAACATCTTTTAATGCTATGAAAAGGAAAAATCCTCTATATGAGGCAAGTAACATCTTCAATGAACTGATGACATTATATTTTTTAACTTATGTTATTAATAGTATTCAATATGGTTTATCATTACAACATAAATATCCGATGTTTATGAAAATACTTAAAAATTAGCCTTTAGTGGTTTAAATGGAAGGGTTGTGATGAATTATTTTTACAGAAACATTTAATGAATGCTGACCGACGATGAGTACACGGAAAAGCTTATATTATGATAAAAATGTTTCCCATATGGTCTAATATAAATATGATTAACCCTTTTTGTTGCTATTGAATTAACGCTCAGTTATAATGCATATAAACATTTATATTAGCCGTTACAACGTATTAATAAATACTCTTTTCAACATTTAACACTAGCACTACCACATAACTGACCCCCCCTTGAACTACCATATGGGTCATTTATGACCCATATATAAATCTTAGTTTTTACTTATAAGCTTACTTACATATATTCTTTATATAGAATCCATGCATTTATTCCTGCTATATCCAGAATGTTGTTGAACACAGCCACTGGCCATCGCCTAGTTCCACTTTTGGTAAATATAATCGGCACATTTGATCCAAAGAATCCACTCCGACTTGGTATGATTGTAATATTCATTGTTTCAGGTTTTTTATTTTTCTTCTCCGAAATCGAAACTGTAGGATGAAGACTGCTCATAACCATGACTGACTTTTTTTTTTTCGCCTTATAAGCAGTAAGAATGCAATATTTTTGCTTTTGAACACCATCGTCGAAAAAATGGGCAGACTCTTGTCCAATAATATTTCTTTGATAGGAGGATATCTCTGCTATTATTTCTTACGGTTCCAACTAGACTAGTTTTCTTTTCGATCAAAGAAATTAGTGATTTACTTGTGAAAAAGTTATCGCATGTAACGTTATATCCCTTGCCAAGTATTCCAGCGTCATTGAGGAGTGATGTTACTACGAATGAGCCCAAGGAACGTTACTTGTCTTTTTGAGTCTTTTCCCAAGTAAGGTCTTGCAGCGCAACAGTACTTACTCTCAACATCAGCAAGAAGCCAAAACTTTATCCCGAACTTGTCAGTTTGTTGCTGATGTATTGAGTAAAGGGACATCTTGTTTTCGTGGGGAATAGCTGTTCATCTATGGTGACTTCCATCTTCGGATTATAGTACATTGAACAATTATCCGTAAAGTCATTCCATATCTGGGAAATAAGTCCAAATTTATCTTGCTCCAATCGAGTCGATCTCTCTGAGCGCATATCAAATCTAAGGAATCTTTGAATCTCTTGGAAGCGATTTCGACTCATAGTCTTCTTGAAGAGAGACACACCCCCACATTTGGGACCAAATCTGTTCAACAGGTGTATTAGACATTCCTAAAACGCCCCTGGCAAACAGAAGTCCAATAATTGTTCGAGCTCCCTCATGGACATATCCCATTTTTCTAAAACTCGTTTTCCCCTCAATTACAGTACATTTGTGAATATGTCGAAGCATTTTTTGTCAATCATGAGCTTGAGGGCTGAACTCTTCGATTCTGCTAGGATACTACGGACAGCCTGAGAAGTAGGCCCAGGCTTTCCAGTGAAAATATTTTGAACTGAAGTACGAACAGTGAGCTCAACATTTGGGTTCATCTTTTTCCAAGTTGTTCCATTTTTACTAACAAAGTCGTCAATGGAGGAAGAAACAGTACCTTCATTATCATCTGTACTTGAGAAGTCATCCCCTGATTCGTCGCTACTTATTTCGAATAAATCACCAGTGTCAACCAAGCTATCGACTGGGCCCTCTTCCTCTGATTGATATTCGGGTATGCTTTGAAAGAACTCCAATGCTTTAGAAGCACATAGTCTCTTTGATCTTACTCGGGACATTTTTATCACTACTAATCAGCACTGGTCTCTCAAACTCTATGAACTCAATGTATTGAGAAGTACTTCTAAAAGTAAAAACGAGTTAAAACCTTCATGAGATATTTACTAATATAACTGAAAAAGGATAATGGATTATCTAGATGACAAAAACTGCGTGTTGGGGGGGGGGGGGGGGGGGGTGGGGGTTGGGGGGGACTAAAATCATTACATAAAATATTTAATAATAAGGGTCAAAAATGACCCCTATGGTAGTTAAAGGGTGTTTTTATCAATATAACGATTTTCGATTAAGTTTAAACTGTTATACTTAAAGATGTCAAAGATAACTAAAAGATAACAGCTACATAAAAATTAGAACTCTACCATGTCTGTGGACTCAGAAATCCCAGTTGAAATTTTAAAAAAGTTGAAAATGACCCCTTGGTAGTTCTAGTGTTAATGAAAAATTAAAGGACTGACAAAGACCAATCTCAAGGACCGATCCCAAGGACCGACGGTTCTAAGGACCAATAGGATCAGTCCTAAGACTGGACTGGACCGAATAAATTGGTAACGACACAACACTAGTTTCAGGGGCTAATGAGACAGTCGTGGAGGGAAGCTTGTATTTTTGGCTTGAGACCTCGAGCATCTTTGCCTTTTAGTTTTATTATTGTCAAAAGATGTAAATTGCATAGTTGATATTAGAAGGAATGGCTGAGGAAAACATGATCTAGGAAAAAATGCCCAGGAAAAAATGACCTAAGATATAAAAGAAAAATGATGACTCATGAAAAATGGCCCAAATACATGGATAGGCAAGATTTTTGAGTAGAATACAACTAAGTCTTGTACAGTACTATTTTTCATATGAATTGAGTAAATCTTGCAGAAAATATTTTTTTTAGCAATTATCACCAATTGATTTTGTTGTTGTTGTTATTATTAGATAATGATTTATTTGGGCCATTTTCCCCATGAGTCATCATTGTCCTTTTTCTTGAGACATTTCTTCCTATATCGTAGTTTCTTCAGCCATTTCTTCTTATATCCAGCTACGCAATAACATCCCTAGACAATTATAAAAATACAAGTCAAAAATGCTTCGAGGTCTCCAGACAAATAAAAGCTATGGGGTAAATCAACTTTCTGGGCATAAACGAGCTTTTAACACGCATATATGACCTTTTACATATTTATTGCATATTCTTACTAATTTTGAGGAGGTTGCAACTTCTTTTATAAAGAAAGAATTCTCCACACGAGCGACTTTTTGTGGGGTTTCTTAAAACTTTTATCCAGAATTAACAAACATTGATTGAACTTCTTTTCTTTTTACAAACCCGTCGTTACTTTTCGCCTAGAATGCATATTTTTGTATTTATGTTTTAGCATATTTAGCCTTTTTTGCATATTATTCAGCCTATATAGTTAATTTGTTATGCATATTTCTAGGCATATACGACATTATTTTTGTTCCCGATTCGTAAAGCCTTTATAACAATTACTAAATTTCAACTACAACATTTAATTATGTTTTTGCTACGTTTTTTTTCTTTGGGAAGTTATTTTATTTTTTATATACACTAAACGGACAGAAGGATAATATTATTACAGTATATGGAACAGTTATCCAACTGATCCATAATAATAATAATAATAATGGTTAACTGATTGTATATCCTTTCCCTGTAACAGAAATAAATAAATCATATCCGGACGAGCAAGATCACCCAATTATTATTATTTTTTATCACAAATTGAACCCTTTGCCCATAGTTTTTCATTCATTTTTTTAGAGCCAGATCCCTCAACAAAGGGTTCAATTCCCTCCCGATAATTACCCTTATTAACAAGTTATACTTCTTTTCCTCATATGACGACTGGATGTCATCATTATTTAATGTTAGTTAGAGAGTATGTTTAGAAGAGATATGCACATCTGTAACACTTAAGAGAACGAAAAACTCTATGCGAGACATGCGAGGGCGGAAAGAGAAAGAAGAAAAAGGAGTAAGATGAAAAATATACAAAAGAAACGGCGGGAAACTCCGCCATATTTCTTTTTCTTCTATATTTTCTTCGTCGATTTCGGCGCTAAGGTTATCATACGAAGTTACCATATTTATTAATAGAGATAGGGAAAATGACCTACTTTCTTGAACGGTATTGCTCACAAAAAATAGTTGGTATTATGAAATAAAGCATTTTCGACTCGGGCTGTTGAGGAGGAAACATCAATTTAGAATGAAAAAACTAAAAAATGCTTAAAAACAGGAATTGTACCTTTTTTATGTCATTTGCGAATCTCTTTAACTGTCTTCTTCAAATCACATTTTATTTTTAATTATATAAAGCAATTGATCGTTCTTAGGCAAAAAATTGATATTTTTTGCATGGAAAATGACCTAAATGCATGTACTTGTACTTGAGTGGAATACAACAAAATACCGTACAAAATCTGTTTCTCATATTATAATTTGTGTAATAATGTCAAAAACTAATTTTATTCTAGCAATTATAGATAAATGATTTCCTCATTGTTGTTATTAGACGGGGCAAGGATTTATTTGGTCATTTTTCATCATTTTCCTTTTCTGTCTAGAGTCATTTCTTCCTGCTTTATTTTTTTGTGGCCCATTTCTTCCTAAGCTATGTTTTCCTTGACCATTTCTTTCTCTATTAAAATCTTAGTAATTTTTCTACATAAAAGAAATGCAATTAATGCAAAATGTTTATTTTAAATTCTTGTTCATAAATGTAGGGTTAGGCCCATAGAAGATATGGCTGCCGAATCATTGTAGTGCTGAATATCGGTGTATTTGTTAGTTATTCATTGTTGAAAAAAAATTGCGACAGAAATAACTATTTCATGAAGAAATATATTATTAGATTTGTGAAGTCTCACTTACTCTCTTTATTATTTCTATGACTATCCATAGCCATAGCCCAGTTTTCTTCGCAATCCAAATAAAATAATTCCTCTCACATAATTGTCTCCACTTTTATCCAGGCCTCTCACATTAGCACCACCACTTTTTGAGATGGATAATTTACTCTTTTTTATAAAACATTCAAAGTCTCTGGTTCGTCAAAGCTCACAAAAATCAAATAGAGAACAAATATATGTATTATTTGTTCCCCTGGAATGCCGCTCCCATAAAATGTTTATTGAGCAATATATGTCTACGATGCAAAGATATGTATAGAATTTGTTTGTTTCATGATCACTTTTTAAATGTATATTGTTTGTCATGGATTTTATTTTGTACCGTTTAATTTGTTGTTTATTCATTGTATTCAATTTCTTTTTGCCTAATTGGTTCGATAGAATGGCAGCTTCCGACAGGATATAAATAAACATTATAGCATGTAAATTAGTCTATAGAACCACCTAGGATCTCATCAATGAGGTATACCAAAATGACCATCTCCTCTCGAGAGGATTCGAACCTGCGCCCCCAACATTGAGAGTTGGTCACGCCTGTACGCACACAGCTACTGCATTTTCATTTTGGTATTGCGTTACTTCTATTAGAGTCCTTAAATATTTTTTTTAGAACAAACGATTGATTTCTCGTTGGGCTAATTTTTTTAAATATTTATTTTACTTGTTAAGCAAATAAATCTCGTCCAGCTCAACATTTGTGATTAATTCTTCTCTTTGCTAGTCTTGATTGTATGAAAACTTACCCTTCTGCGATGTAATTCATCCATTAGTCATCCTTTTTTTTGTAAGTGGATATATTTCAGATCTGTTTTGTTTGTAGGGGGGAAAGTCTGAGGATTGGATGGGAAGAAGAAGACCATGAAGTCTACCTATAACTCAATCAACATCCCAAGAATGCTTTGTTATTATTATTATTTTGATTATTATCATACTTTCAATTGACTTTTATTCAATCAAAACAATGCCATGGAGATAATATAATAATACGCCGTAATATAATGACTCAGGTGGTAGCGTAAATTAGGGGGTCTGAACTTTGTTCGTCTCATTATCCATCCATATGCTCTTCATCATTCTTATTATTATTGTTATTATCCACTTGAGGGTGGAATGTTTTTGTTTAATTTATTTTCCCCGACCAACTACCATATTTGAACAACGTTATAATATATATTAATGTCTTGATCTTAACCCAGGAATACTTGACGCACTGAGAGGGAGGGCTTCATAAACAGAGGCTTTTGAAGGAATACAAACTTTGGAATGGCCTGTCGGAGCCCTGGAGGGAGCCAAGATGATGATGGGGCGGAACAATAAAAAAATAGATGTAAATATTTAAATATATATTTAAAAAATTATTTATTTTTATTTATTTTGTAAGAATTGAAAGGATTTTAATTGTTTTTTGTGTTTTTTAATATATTTTAATATTTAATACAACATCTATGATTTATTTTATAGTATCGACCCTCTATCCATAATTGCATGAGTGAGTAGAGACAAACTATACAATTTCGATTGGAGCTAATTTAGACAAAACACAACTTTATGATATTTCAAATATGTATATAATATATATTAATAATAACTTACACAAAAAACATTTTCCAAAGTGACAAAGTTTTATTTAAAGCTGAATCTTCACTGTCCAAATTATCACTATGTTTAGGGATAAAAGATTATTTGTCGGCAAGGGATTACTTTATAACCGATCTGACATAGAAAGAGAAAAACAGTTGTCGATTAGAAAATATAGAGACATCTTTCTTGTATCTTTCTGGCATTTCTTTTAGTATAGTATCATATTATCACAAACCTCTCCCTTTTTCTATTATAATAAGCTTTGGTTATATTAAACAGCTTGAGTTATTCTATTCTTTGGGTCATTTCTTCCTGGTCCATTTCTTCTGGACACCGTTTTAATATGTTTGGAAATTCTTTTTGCTCCCCGCTCCACTCTTGCTTTCTGGCCATCGCAAGGATTATATGTCTTTTTAGGAATAAAAGAAAAGTCGACATGCCTCAACAATACATGATTACTTTTCAACTGAAGGAGAAAGTCGTACTTTCTAAAGCAAAAGAAGATTAACAAAGAATGTCATGACCATTTTTAATAGGAATGCTGTAGTCATTAGTTAGTGATGAAGCATTTGCTTGTAAGCATGTTCTTTTGGGTGGAGTAATAATGTGACTTCTCTTATTTCATCTCTTTTTTTTTCTCGGCACGTGGAGAACGAGCCCAGAACCCACCTTAACCCTAACTTTGAAATGTTATGACATACTTTTTTTTACTCCCTTCAGAGCCATTTAAGAGGAGGAGGAGAAGATTCCAATACAAACTTTATGTGGTGCGTCAGTTAGAAATCAACTACATGTTATTATGTGAGAAATGAGCTTCCACAGGCTGCAATATCCACTTGGAAGGCTATGAACGATGACAGCTGCCCTTGGAGATGACGCTCGAAAGCTTCAATGAGCGCGCCCGTAATGCTTTAATAACCTCAAGAAACCCGCCTCTACCAACTGTATTGCTCCTGTCAACCTTTCAAAGGCCTGGAGTCAGCCACAGCAATGAGAGAGGCACGCACGTTATCAAGCAAGACAATTGCAGGGCTGTCTAGATCCTTATAGCTTATGCATAATCTATTATAAAAATTAGATATTTTTTGTTTGTCTATTTCCTATTTATTTTTATAATATTATTATTTGTTTGCTTTACATTGATATATATATTCAGTAGTTAGGAAGGCTGCAGTTATAAGAGTTCCGAAATAAATCATACAAGAAATATCCTTTTTATAGAAAATTTTTCTATTGTTCGTATTATCATTGAGTATGATCCTTCTTTTTATCTACATAAGATAGAAAGAGAAAAAGGAGAAGGTAACTCCGTATCCAAGGTCCTTCCGCTAGAATAGGAGAACTCAAGTAAATATGACGCAATATTAATTTACAAAAGTAACAAATAGTGTTCGAAGAACTCAAATAATTATGATGCAATATAATGTTTATAATAATAGTTTTCTTTTTCTATTTAAACTTTGATGATTTGTGCATTTTGCACCTTGTACGTGTATTTAAAAATTCTGAAAGGGGAGAGGTTTCTAACTGACTAATTTATTGTCATGGTACCGGGGAAGTTTATCGATTTCCATAACCCAATCGACTTTGTGTTTTCTCTTTCCATCTTAGGTCGGAAAACGGATAGCATATTATTAATGATTTTTGTCTATTTAGTTCGATAGCATTGTGAATCTTAGTAAGAAATGGGAAAATATGGCCTAGGAAGAAATGGCAAAATACAGCCTAGGAAGAAAGGGCCCAATAAAAAAATGAACAAGGGAAGAAATGACTTAAAATAGAAAATAAAAATGAGGACGCATGGAAAAATGGTCCAAGTAAAATTTAGCCCCGTTTAATGACAACAATTACATGAAAAATAGTATTTGTTCAATACTTAGTTGTATTCCACTCAAATACTTGCCTATCCATGCATTTGGGTCATTTTTTCTATGTTTCATCATTTTCCGTTTCTATCTTGAGTCCTTTCTTCCTGGTCTATTTCTTCATAGGCCGTATTTTCCTACTCCATTTCTTCTGGACACCAGAATGGGTATATCATCATATATGAATAATAATTTAAAAGTCCTAATCTGTTAAGAAGCAATTGCATTTCATTATATAATCCAGTGCATCAATTGTACTTGCGTTTTTATTTATTGAGGCTGAAAATATTTTATGATAGAAAAACATAACAAAATAGTTACAGGAAGAAATTATGTGCACAGCATCAATAAAAATTGTAGTTTAAAATTATTCCTCGCCTGTGTCGCCTTTCAAAACATATAACACAACAACCAAATATTTAAAAATAAAGCCAAAACATCAAAACAATACATATTTAAAACTCAATCACACACAAACGATTAGACATAAGAGAATCCTTTAACTTTTTTTAAAAAGTTTCATAGGATTTAATTATATTGGGGTTTAGATGCCATTAAATCCAGACATTGCTTCGAGTCGAATAGAAATTGCCCGCATGCCGGGCATTCAATTGAAACATTGAAACTGACAGGGATGAACGTTATGACTATGTATTCATATTGATTTGATTTTTGAAGCTTTTGTGGACTCAATTAGTAATTTAATGAGGGAAATTTCATCTATTTCAAATAATTGTTTAGGGACATTGGCAGAGCTTGGACTGATATTCAGTAAATAGATACTACCGGCGCTCATTCTTTTCTTCCGATATTGTTGCATAAAAAAAGTCAAATGTTTAAATCATTAAATATCAAGTTCAGTCTAACATTACAAAGATACAGACTTCCGTTGTGTGCTTGTCATAAGTGTTGCAACAGCACCGCTAATAATCATTTGTGGCGGGAAGTGATATTGCTCCCTGTGGCTGTTATAGAAGAAAAAAATTGAACACTACTAAAATATATTGTTTCCTTCTTCCAACCTGTGACTGTATACTCCTTGTAAATGCAATACCGCTCCAATCGGTAGGTTCATTATAAATCTATCGATACCGGTCGTAGATTTTTTCTACCGAATCCCAGCTCTGAAGATTAGTAATACAGCCAAAACCTGTCTATCGTGGTTTCTCAATGGAACACAAAAATGTGTCGTTATAGACAACTATCCGTGGTATCAAAGTTTAATGGTACTTTTCTCTGAGGGAACTTTGAGTGGCCGTTATCAGTAGTGACCCCCGCTATAGACAGTCGACCGCTAACAGAGGTTTAACTGTATACACTTTAAATAATATTAATTAACATGAAATGTATTCCTATAATGCTATACTGCTGAAGGAATCGGAATGAATAAAGAAAGCGAATATTGCTACTAAAACATCAATAGGGTGATCCATGTCGTCGTGCGCTACAATGCTTTAGGCGATTATCAGACTTGTTGACGTACGTCGTTCGCCAAAAGTTATCGTTCGTCGTTCATCATTATTTTTAAATTGAATCGTTCGTTGTTCATCGTTCGTCATTCTGAAAAAAAAAGATGAGAAAATATTTTTTTTTGGCGCCAAATCGAATGACGAATGATAAGGAATTTTCCTTGTCGTTCGTCAAAAACTTTGTCGTTCATCGATCACGAACGACAACAAATGAACGATAAATCAACAAGGGAGCTCGATAGCCGTGCGTGCTAAGGCGTGTTCAACTCTCAATGTGGGGGCGCAGGTTCGAATCCCGAGAAGGGATGGTCATTTTTGGTCTACCTCATGATAAGTTCGATAGACTAATTATAATGCTATAATGCTTATTATATCCTATCGGATGCAATTCTATCGAACCATATAGGCAAAAAAAAAAAATCAACAAGTCTGGTGATTATAATATTACGATGACCTTTTTCTGTTATGAATTATTACTACCATTTTTTTTAATAACAGTGTTTACAAACATCTTACTTGACATATATTAAAAAAATCTATGCAGTATTCTTAGTGCGTTCACAAATCATTCCAATTAGTTCAAGCAAATACGTGTTATAAGTACTCCTTTTTTACTTGCAAAATATGTAATATAAGTCTCTTTAACAAGGCAGCTAACTCCTTAGAATAAATATATATTTATGTGCAATTAGTGAGCCTCTAATGAGAGATGCTCCAGGGAGTATTCCCTGCATTCCTGCTTTTTCTTTTCCTATTACTATTGTTGCGTCCTTCTTTGATGACTCCTTGGAGGGCAAGAGAGAGAGAGAAAGTGATACATTGGTGTGTTGTTCGAAAGGAGACCAAAAGGGGAAAGGTCATGAAAGGCCAACCATATGTGTTGAGTTAGATTGGAAGCCAATCAGTCATTTAACAAGAGTAAAAAATATTATTATTTAACTTCACTAAAAAAATGGATAAAAGCCGGAGGTGCAACTACCGAATGTAAATCGGTATTTAGAACTGGAAGCGTTGTTATCTGGCGGGAATAAGTTGAAGTTTGCAAAATAAATAAACAACTCCGGAGCTGAAAGCGCATTTAATATCGGACAACGACTAACAAAAGACAGTTAAGGAAATAATTTGTTCTCTATTCCTTCCATTTCTATCAAAATCCGAGTGCATGTATGATATATATATATATATATAATTTATTAAATTTCAAAAAAATATCTATAAAATTATAACAAATTATAATTAATTGTCTTTTGTTATAAACTGTCCGATACTAAATGCATATGAAGAAGTCACAGATGTATTAGATACATAAATAATTTTTCTTTTTCTTCTTATCTACCGCACCGATCGGTATTCGGTATATATATATAATAAAATCTACCAAATACCAAATCGGCGGTACCGAAACCTAGCTCTGATAAAAGCTCTACAAGACAAAATAAATGTAAAGGGTACGTACCGTTTTGATCTATGGTAATGGATATAGAAAAAATTGGCAGTCATAATCATAAACCTTTCAATATTAATATTATTTGTTCTAGAGAGAAACTTATGTATAAATTATCAAAGTTTAGGATGATAATGCTGTAATTTCCTTCCAACCAAATATGTTAAAACAAACAAGGGTATGGTTTAACGTTTTACCGGCCAGAGTTAGAATCAGAAAAAAACAGCTGTCGATTGAGATGTAGCAAACGACAAAAAGAAATCCCTACGGTACCATTGCAAGATTTTTTGTAGTCACAATCCATATTCCTATCACAATTAATACTATTTTATAAGCGCAATTTAAAAGAATGTATCATCATCAAAATTTGCATTATGATTGGAGAAAGAAAATGACAGCTATATTAAAATTAATAGTTCATCGTAATGGTAATGGTAGAAGAGTTGGAGGGCCTCCTTGTGTTTTTTGGGAAAGGTCATTCCCCTTGCATACGTTCCCCTCTCCTTTTAATTCCGTATTAGTACACTTTATTATTTTTATTATCTCTTTTTGATTTGTAGGTATGTCAAACTTTGCAATCTGGCTGTCTATTTTCCATGCAATCAGGACTCGTACAGAATTCAAGAGCCTTTGGACAAGAATTGGTTGTACAAGTTATTCCCTTGTGTGCCATTCGCACATTGTTTTTTTCTGTGGAGGTACTTGAAGAGCTTCTAAAGCTGAAGGTTGTGTTGAATATGCGTTTGTGTCACCCTTTTCCTCATGTTGTTGACCTACTACAAGAGAGCTGTTACCCGAGTTGATGATTGGATTTTGGAGGATGATGAATTCATTACTTACATCAAGATCCCCCTTACTTGTTTCTTTGTCAATTAGAAAAGAGTTCAATGTTACCTTCTAATTTAGTAGCAAAGAGTTTGTGCAGCTGATCGTTCGTTGGTTTTTCCATAATTGAATGAGAAAAATAAATAATCTTATTTGCTTCCAATTAAAAAGTGGCAAAGGTGTGTGTGCTGAACGTGACCGGGGTCAAAATGTATTTTTCCTTTAGTTCAGTTGGAAAAAATGGGTTATATTGCAAACTTTTTTTTTACAAAATTTCTGGATCAGAAAGAAAAACTACAGATTTATTCAAGGCGTCGTCAAATTTGAGTTCTATCCCTTTTTCATCCGTGCAAATATATTGTAAACGTTCAAGATAAAATGTTGAAAATAGTACTGCATACGTAATAAGTAGCAGCCGTACAGATAACGAGCACGGATCATAAAAAACTTTACAGCATCTTAAAAGACAATTTTCGGCTGAATTGTGTTGCCTTCAGTGTGACTTGGTCGATTCTATATATATACATTAACCATAGATAAATAAAGACATAGAGGGTGCACGCTAATTCTTTCGTGAGTAATTTTAGCGTGCACTCTTTTATTGCAAGCCTTTTCATTGCACGCGTTTTCTTCGTTCTCTTTTTCTTCGCAGGGTAATATTAGTGTTCGTATTTTCATTGTGGGTAATTTCATCGCAAGTAATTTGATCGCAGAGTAATTTCTTCGCAAGTAATTTCTTCGCAGAGTAATTTCTTCGCAAGTAACTTCTTCGCAAGTTTCAATTTTGTGAAGGACTTAGTCGCAACTGTGTTTCTATATGTATATTAGGGCTGTTCTTATTTTTCAAATGTTTGAAATGTTAGCAACATTGTAGATTTTCTGTTTCTTGGTGATAAAAGAAGACGACATACAGAACAAAATCGGTCAACATTACGGGGTTGCTTAACGAGGTCAAAGTTTTAAAAATTTAGTAAAAATATAGTTTTCCGCAAATTTCTTGAAAATGGTGGGCGTTACAGACTTCAATAATAATTATTAATTTAAAGGAAATATAATTTACTACCAGACGTATTTTTGATGTTTTTTACTAAAACAAAGTTTTCTGTAAAACCAAGAAAAAATGGAGTGTGTAATGTTAGCATATTTCATAGCTTTTTTGTATCAATTAACTTCACTCACCTGTAGAAGATGACTTGTTCGCTTCAGAGTAAAATAGTATTTTTAAGTTTAGTAAACCTTTGGATGATAAATCCAAAAATGACCTTGGTTGCATTCTAACAATTCAAAATTCAGTACAATCTGAGTTTACATCATATGATTCAGAGCCTGTATTGACCTATAAGAAATCGATTATGAAAAAAATAAATAATAATATGTTTTTAGATTTGCGTCAAGGTATGCTCTCAAAATTTTACTTTGTCTCTGACGCATTTAATAGTTGATGTTAACATCATGATTCATCTATCGACATTTATGAGATAAACCAAAATAAACATTCATTCTTTAGGTAAGAGGTAACTTCTCGTTTTTAATTAAAAAAATTAAAAGATCTTTATTAGTATTGGAATAGCATAATCCAATTATTTGTAAATGAAATGAATCGAGGCTACTCAGAAAAGTATACATGGTGCTTCTACGGATGAATTATTTAACTCTGATTTGAGAGTGTAGTGATACTTTATTTTTAAGATAAGAAAAAAAGTTTTAATCGTGATTGGTTGAAAGAAGAGAAAAGGGAATAGTTTTAAAAAAGCAGTGAGCATTATGGAACAAAATACCACTACACTCACGGCTGTTAAGAGTAAACATCAATTCAAAGAGAAGAAATGCATACTACAAATAATAACTATCTTTTTCATGGGCCTACATTCATGTCTTATTTGTCAAATCCTTTGAAGTGACTCCTCCTTTAATTCCACCTAGTAATATGAATTCAAGAAACTCCTCTCACTAAAAAAGGCCGATTTAGTTTTATCTAGTATCTGTCAATAAACTGATCATAGCTCTGACTATCGGACGTAGAAAAATATGAAGTGATTCCTTAAAATGAAGTATGGGCATATTTTTACAAAATACGAAAACAAGCGTTTGTTATTCTATGAAAGATGCTCTGCATTTTTAATCTTTGAAACTTTCGATTAAGTCCCTGAAAATTGTACTTTTGTACATTTAATCTTCCTTAAAAATCCCGTCAGAAAAATCCTTAGCTTTATTATTTTATAAGCAAAAACTGTAAAAAATAGAAGGGGCAAACAAAATATTGTTTTATGACCGTAAGAAAATGTAATGATAAGAACCGGTTGATATGTTAAGATTACCAACAGTAACATTTCTTCATCTAACGGTTAAGTAGATAATTCAATAACTTCAGAGCTCATTGCGCATATTTAAGAGTTTTTTATCGCTACTCAAAAGCATAATATTAAAATATATACTTTTTTTAATAGTTTGTCGTTAGGATTTTGTAGTTGTTCATAAAAAAGTATAATTTCGGGTAGAAGTATATTCGAGCTTATTTTTTAAAATGAAGGATGTTAATTCTTCACTAAGTGCGAAAAACAAGCGTCTACTATTACTTTATTATTATTGAAACTTTAAGATTAAGTCGCAAGGAAATGCGTTTTAAAACATCCTTTAAAAATATATCTAGCTACAATAGTTGGTACATATATCATTTCATACACAAATATATACATAATATGAGGTGGTGATAAAATATATCTCAAAAATTATTTGACTCACGAGAGAAGTGTCATTGGCTAATTTGTAATAGAAAACCATTATTTTCCAAACTCTCATCCAGTGATCGATTCGATGACTTCTCAGCCATAGAATTAGCCTTTGTCCAGTATGGAGAAAGATAACGAGAACACATTAAAAGAAGGAGAAGGAGACTCCTTTGAAGTAAGTAATTCAGTGTCTGTTTATATGCCTCTCCTTGTGATAATTAATGTTTAATGCATACTCGTAGCAAGGGAGTGGGACATTGTGAATATGAACAGGAGCATTGGTCACTCCTGGAACAGGCGAGGGAATGAATCCGTTTCATCAAGACTCGTGTAGGAGGAGAAAAGAGAAGGACTCAAGGAAAAGTTCATTACGATTTACCCCAGTTAGCTCTCTATAACGAATTCAAACACTTTTTTGTTATCATTATCTCTCTTTCAACGATCTTCACCAGTTGACCTCAGAGACCCAAAATCACCATGTAGTGTTTCCCAACACATCCTGATCCTTGGCCGGTTGATAAGGGATCATTATTCAGTATACACTCTGGCTAGAGTAATAATAAAGATACCTTTCGGATTCTTTCGTGTTTTATTGGTAGGAATACCAAACTGGTGACCCCGACATGCCCAAAACTGGGGCTAACGCTAGCAGAGAGCCTTCACAGTTCGTGGGGCAACTCAGAATATGTCAATTTTGGCCAACTAAGCCCAAATCCTGGTTCCGACGTCTAGAAGCTCAATTCAAGCTCTATCGAATCGAAGATGAGCAGGAACAGTATAACCATTTGCTCTCAGGATTGTATGACAACGTTTTAGATCTCTTCGATGATGAATGTGAGGAGGGAGCGAGCGGGACTCCTTACTCCGACCTCAAAGCTAGGATCCTGGATGAGCATAGAATATCCACCCAAGATAAAATTGAGAAGCTCTTTCAACTCATCGAAGCTCCTGGTAGGTTCTAAGTAAATGAAATTGTGAGCCGTGCAAAAGACTACCTGTCCCTCCGGAGAGCAAAAGACTGGACTTTCCGTTCAATTTTCGGATCTTACTTTAACACAATTCACCAGAATAGTTAAATATCACACAACTATAGCTGGAAATCATCAAGAAGTAAATGCGATCAAAATCCCCCGAAGCACCCCCCAGGAACCGCAGCAAGCCCCCCCGTAGATGTTTCAATCACTGGAAATGGGGGCATAAGGCAACTAAATGTGAAACTCCCCATATTTGTCCCAAGTAGGGCTGGGCGATTTTTCGATTTCGATTTTATTCGCGATGTAATTTTTTCTACGATTGAAAATGACACGTTCGATGTGAAAAAAAAAAAAAAAAAAAAAAGCTCACGAAGTTGGGCGGACATGCACGAGGATCTGCGTGCGAACCAGGCTAATAAGCTGATGCCTTAAAAAAATCATCAAAGTTTTCACAGACACGGGGATAGCCAATAATATCTAAACAGCGCCGCACGTAACCAAAAAAATTGTTTTGTTCTGTGAAACCTGAATAGTCTGTTAAGCTATTTTTGTTATGTAATGCGTTTTTGACCAGAAAATAAAAAAATAATAATAATAAAATAGTGTTTTTGTTCATATCGTGATATAAAATCGAAATCGAAAATTTTTGGGGGAAAAAATCGAAATCTAACTTTTTCTCATATCGCCCAGCCCTAGTCCCAAGCTTACCCTCTCAAAAAACTAAGTAATCGTCGGGCCCTCATCCCGACGTTAAACATCCGTACTCCAAAAACCGACCCCGAATTTACCAATTTACCATTATCCTATTTATTTATAGCAATGTAACGAAATTCCTTGTTGACACAGGATCTCAGCGATCGATTGTTTCACAGATGCTTTTCTCGGATCATCTACTTCGTCCCTCACCTCAACTAGTTGCAGCCAATTGAACTCCTGTAAAAACATAGGGATTGAGAAAAATGTGGGTCGAGTTCGACCCTGTTGGCAGAGTGGAGTGGGAATTCGTTGTCGCGGATATTGACTATGGTATCATTGGATCTTATTCTTGAGCCACTTCGGAATATCAGTCAATATGAGACTCAAGACCTTACAGCTGAATGAGCCTTTGTGTTCAGTAATTAAAAAAGGCTGTGACATCGCTTCAGAACTACTAACTCATTTTCCTACCTTCAAGTCTGAAATGGATTTCTGCCCCAAGCCTCGCCATGGAGTAAGTCATGAGATATTTACTAATGGGAACCCTTGCTTCTCTCGAACCCGTCGTCTAACTCCGGAGAAAGAGGCCATAGTTAAAGACGAAATTTCCAAGCTGTTATCTGCTGGTATCATACGGAGATCAAAGTCCAACTGGTCTTCCCCATTCACCTCGTCCAAAAGCAGAATGGTTCTTGGCGGATGGTTGGTGACTATAGACAACTCAATACACTTACACTCCCTGACCGTTACCCAATTCCTCACATTCACGATTTCATACGAAATGTTGCTGGTTGTAAGTTCTTTTCAAAGTTAGATTTAATGCGAGCATATTACCAGGTCCCCATGTCCAATGAGGACTCCAAGAAGACGGCTATTACTACTTGCGTGGGACTATATGAGTTCATAAGAATGCCATTTGGATTACAAAACGCTAGTAATACCTTCCAGAGACTTATGGACTCTCTCTTTGGAGGGCTGAATTGTGTATTTGCCTACATTGACGACATCATGATAGCGTCTAAAACTGAGGAGGAGCTTCATAATCACATCAAACAGGTCATGCAAATCTTAAAAATCAACGACCTGGCTTATAGTGAGGAGAAAAGCATGTTTTTGCAAATCGGAGATTGAGTGTCTTGGACATGTGATAAGTGAAAGTGGAATTCGTCCAATACAAGAGAAACTCGAGCAACTCCTCAAACTTGATCGACCTCGGAAGGGTGGGGATTTGCATAAATTGATTGGAATGGTCAATTATTACCGGAGGTTCATTTCTGGCCTTGGTGAGTTATTAGCTCCTCTTTACAAATTACTTCCTAGGGTAAAAAGTGCCGTCATTGAGTGGACAGAAGAGGGTAATAATCAGAGTTGAAGAAAAAAATTGAATAAACCTAGCCACATGCTACATTTTTTAATACATGCAACAAAGTCAGCGATATTGAAGAAAACTAAGGAAATGCTTTATTTTATATATTTACTCACTAAACCTAAACATTAACAATCTTTGCAATGTTATTTTAGAATAATATCCTTATGCTTCTTATTGTTATGATAATAATAAATAGTGTTAGTTCATAGCAACAAAATATAAATGTCAAGTCAAATCCTAGGAAGAATGTTTACTTTTCTGGGATCCTATGAATGGAGAGAAACCCTACTCTGTTTTATATTTAGGATCCTCTACGTTAAGAATTCGTGTTCCACCTTAAAGTTTCCGGAGCTTCAAGAGCTATGCCCTGAACTCGAGCTCGGGGAGAATCAAGATCAATTACGGGCAGGAAGAAGACGAACCAGGCTGGATGGATCCGGAACAGGCCCGGCGGGATGGGTGGGCCTGAGGGGGGCCAGGCCCGCCCACCCACTGAGTGACGTGGGCCCGATTTTTTTGATGAATGTGCCAACTGTGCCCCCCCCATAACAACTGTAGGGCCCTCCCAAAAGCCTGGGCCTGCAGCCGGGCCTGATCCGGAACTTTCTGTTTTACTGTGGAGTTCCAGTACATATAAGTTCGTATAGGCCGAGGAGCCTCTAGTCATGGAAGAGTTCGAGAAAATCTTTAAGGCTGAGCCTATCGACGATTTCCTTACCCATCGGATGAGGTTTGGACCCTACTAATGTGGCAATACGATACATCACTCGATTATTGTTGGCTTCATTACAATGCCGCTCGACAGTCTTCTAATAGGGAAACTCAACCCTAGGGAAGTCATCAAGCTCGAGCGAACAATGGAGTCGGAGATGGTGGGGAAGGATTCAGCTCTCTTATCGAAGTAAAGAGGATCCAAGGCGTGGAGTCGCCCCAAGAAGTTCAAAGACCCAAAGGCATCCCCAAGGCACGTGACCACAAGTGTTCTACATTTGAATGGAACCAAGTAAAAAAAATGCCCAGATACGGGGTGGAAGTGCAACTATAGAGGAGAGGTGGGTCTCTTCGCTTTCTATTGAGAGGAACCGAAGCCGACGACTGCAGCTGTTTCTTTCAGCCTCATTGGTGGTGAGGGCGACATAATTTTCATCGAATTCGTTGTTGATGGTTGTATAATTAAATTCATTCTCGACCTCGAGTTGTATGAAGAAAACTAGACAATAGGACAGTCTTCCCCAACTTCTGGGGGTCTTAACCTCTCGACTCCTTTACATACGCCTTCATGATAGACTGTCTGTTTCGGAACCTGATGGGATTTCTCCAAATTCAATATAAATTACTAGGAGGACAAAGCTACTGCCGAGGAAAAAGAGAGAGGCAAAAGTATAATGGAACCCTGAAGAAGTAATGAAATCACGTTGTTTATTACAATATGAAGAGTTAGTTATAGCACCATATAATTTAAATTGTTTACCATTAATATCATATATATATATATATATATATATATATATACATGAGTGTTTTAAGTTTTTTATAAAATTCTAGAGATATTTCGTCACATACATTAAAGTAGATAAAATGTCACTCAAAAATATATAAAATAATGACATATTTTCTTCAAAATCGATAGAATGTTATTTTTAAATGATAACTCTCTTCTGACATGAATGGCTTATATGTAGACTGATGCAACATATTCAGTTTATACCCATATATGACTTTTAGATTAATTGTTCTCAGAGTTGTATCCATTGGTTTTTATTGTTTTATAATTTAATATATTTTTTGCAAATATATAGTAAAATCAAGAAACTCAATACTCCTTATTGACACGCATTCCGGTCCCTTTCTAATCGACACAACCTACCTTTACAAACATTTTCATTATGAGCCTGTCTGTTTTGGATCCTCATGGGACGAAGAAGTGCAGCTACAAATTTTAATACAGTGTAAAGGGTCATTTAAATTACTGTTTATTTAATAAAATACTTAAATAAAATTTTCTTCATAAATATATATATTTTTAATATCTTATATTTTATGTAAACGATTATAAATAAAACTAAATAAGCATTCCTTTCAAAGAAAAATTTGACAAACATGAATGTTGGTTGAATTTATAACCGTACATGCCTTTTAGATGTATTGTTTTCAATCATATGTTGAATTTATATTAGTTTATTTCTTGAGTAATATTTTTTTCGCAAATTAATGTAAATAATAATAGATTATTCAATTAAATGTTGTCTAAAGAAATTATCAGTTCTCCCTCTTGACTAACAAAAATTACATCATACCAAGGATATATTAAGGGATGTTCATTTAGAATATACGGATCCGTAGATGAATCGAGGTATTGGATATTAGATGAGACATTAAGAGGTTGAAGGAATTCCTTTTTTTAGTTTAAATACCTACTACGAGAAATAATCCAGTAAGTACTTGCATAGTATGTTTGTTTCATTATTTACATATATTATACAAAATAACACATTTTGATTTACTGATTAATGAGAATACTTTTATATCAATTATTCAAAGATAAGACAAAAAAATATAAATGAATATAAGAAAAGATAAATTGATTCTTTGTTGACCCCCTCAATTTTGCGATTAAAAATCTTTTTAGGAAGCTATTTAATATAAAAACATTGTGTTGTCATTTTTTACGACAGTAAGTGAATACAAAGTTCTACGCGCCAACTACTTTCAAATAACAGTACATACTATAAATAAAATGGTTTAATTCTGGATTATTTTAGAAAATGTTATTGGCATTTTTAAAATAAATTACCGAAAAATATGCCTTGTATTGCCATGAATAAATAATTTCTTAAAATGAAAAGGTAAAACTATTTGTGTAAATTGGTTAGAAGTGATAGTTTGGGATTAGAACATTTCTTAATACTTTTTATATGCCGTTTACTATTTCTGAACGCAGAGTTGTTTCAATTTTAATCCTTTAAGAGTTAATCATAAAAATCCTTAAATGAAATTATAGCTTGAAACTATTTGAATGTTACTTTTTTAAATTGTCGATTACATTTAATGGCTATTAAGTATATATATTTCTATTAAAAAAATGATATTTGTGCATATATTTAAAATGAATAATTTATATATATATATAATAAATTTTCTTTTTCGAGAGTCATAGTAGTTAGTCACTTGAAAAATTAACTTTGCGTTCACTTACTGTCGCAAAAAATAGCAGCAAGATTTTTGAAAATATTATATTCTAAAATCATTATTAACTAAAACGTTTTGTTACATATCAGAACATAAGGTTGCAAAATGAGGGAGGGAACAATTTTTCTATCATCATTTATTCAAACGTCTGATCCGAAAAACCCTTTGATGGTCATGGAACGATATTATCAAATGAGTTTGCCATTCTAACGAATGAATAAAATATCTTCAAGATGAGCCTCCGTTAATCTTTGGAGAGTTGACATCCTTTAGGACAGAGAAAAGTATTTACACGTCGCATGTCACCATCGGAGCATTGGCCATCAAGAAGGTATTGTCATCATATTCTTTAGCACTATGCAACGAACTTGCTGTTTCCATCAATGTCCTATATCCAGGATTCCTATGCAGTAACTCTTTCAACTTGTTGGCAAAAGGCTGCAGTGTGAGAGTGGTCTGGACCTCTTCTATTAATTTGAAGCTCTCGACCAGAGGAAGCCTCTCTTGCAAAGCCTTAAATGCCTTCACAAGTATTGGGAAGTTGTCTTTGATGACTTCAAGCTGAGTAAGGATCTCTTCATCTTCAAAGATTTCTTTGGCTTCAATTATTGCAGCACTGTCGTTCTTCAACTCCTCCACGAATTTCTTGACATTCAGAAAACTTCTCTCATAATAGAAGGCAGCTTCCAACCAAGTTCCCTAACGACTAATCACCGGTTCGGGCGGCAGCGGAATTTCTAATCGATGACTTCACAAAAAATTTCTTGACTTCCGAGATGAGATGGTTTACTTTCGAAAATTGCGTCCTAGCGAGGTCAGCAACACGATTGAGAGCGTGAGCTATACAGGTAACGTGTATTAAATTAGGAAACTGCTGCCTCAGTCCACGACCAGCCTTGAGACAATAACTGGCTGCATCAGTGAGAAAAGACGTAGCTTCTTATTAGCCAATTCCCTTCCAAGGACTTTGCGTAAAGCCCTGATAACCGCTAACTGGAGACTCTGATTATTGATGGTAGTAACATCGCTCAGACCAATCAAGAACGGACGTTCCAGGGTGACTCCATTCAAAGTTACAGCCATGATTGCGGTCATGGTCCTTGCGAATCAGTCGTCTCGTCAGCCTGTACAAAAATATCCTTCTCCTTCAATGGCTCTTTAATCTTGGAGCAAATTGTTTCACATTCCTCCTCCATGCACTTTTTTAGCGTTGTCCGGCTTGGAAGTCTCTTGCCGCAATGCTTCTCGAAGAAGTTGATGAACTCAGGTTGTTCCACCTTGGCCAAAGGGATTTTGCAGGCGATCATCATTCTTGTCAGATCCATGGTAAAAGTAGGGCGTGTAACCGATGAAGTCTGTTCCTCCAACTCAATAGTCTGTGTTTTGTTGAAGAGATCAAGATGTTTCTGGTGTTTATTGGATCGCACATGATGGAAGAGGTTGCTTCTAATTTGAATATTGAAGGATTTTGAACACAGCCTACGGCATAGATATTCTTTTTGTGAGTCGTAAACCCACACTCTGTTCCCGCCGAGTTCGTGGATGAGACGGATCGGATCTATAACTTTGGGCATCTCGAATATCTGAAAGTAATAAAAACGTTAGTGATATAGATGTTTTTTGATAACAAATTAATTTGAAGCTATGAAACAGTATGATGATATAAAATTACATAGTCTATTGTTTTAAAGTTCTCTAAATGGAGAATCATCAATTAAAAGATTATTTTTCATTCAAACAAGATATAACAATAAACCAGCCAATAATCAAAACTACATTAAGTGCAATTCCATGCAGGTCAATTTAATATTAGTTAAGGGTCACTAGATTAAATAAGGAAAAGTTCTGCAGACATATTTGCTCAACCAAATAGGCCCATTATACTTAAGGTATCATTCCCTCCTCCAGTCTTCAGGAATGCCTTTACATGGAACATTCAATCATTTGCGGAGGCCAGTGTCCTTCCAGGAGGAAGGACTTGACTATGTCCCTGCCTGAGGAGGAATGACTAGGACTCTATTGCTACAACACGCTACATGAGACCACAAGGAGCGATCCAAATTGATGACATATTTTTTTAGGGCAGCCAAGAGCCTGGGGTCCCTTCTCTGGTCACTTTTGGGTTGTGCTGAGACCTGCTGGAATCTTCTTCCCTCGCCTCTTCGAAACAATACTTGAGCAGGACTTGAGGAGCCTCAAGATAATCTCTTGTTCAGCTCGAGACTCATGTGTCTTAAAAAATATACCAAAGTTGCGCATAGATCCCTCCCTCCTAGCAGATCTCATGTACTTTGCCTTCACTCATGCTTTCTGCGCCCTGGGCCTCGGACATTGAATTGATCGAGAATGAGAATTAGCTAGCGAGTACTTACATCTATATGGGACGAAATAGAAGAGAAATGAAAAATCTCTGAAACGTCTCTGAGGATCCCAAACTGCACGTGTTAGATTTAAATAGAATAAATTAAACAAATCTTCTTTTTTCCGTCCAGATTTTTATTTAGTTGATATAACTTTTTTTCTTCTTCCTCAAATGAAAACAAATCAGTGACAAGAAGATCATGGGTAGAAACTGTTTCGCTCTTCCTTTCTTGTTTGCATTTAATACTACATACTTCATAAAAATTATAGCAAAATAATATATGATCAGTTGGTGTACATGAAGAAAAGAACGGCCAAAAGCAACAATTGTTTACAACTCGTTCAACAGCATCATTTGAAACCCATTGAAGCAAAAAATAGATGGAGGTTTGGTGTTTCCAATTGAATGAAGCCGTTTTTCTTGCACTATTTTCATTTTGTTTTGGCCGGAAAGGATAAGAAATTACACTGTTAGGGCTATACCAATGTTTTTGTCCATGTTTGGTAATAATACATTCTTCAAATTAAGGGACACGCTATCATCTGTTGCAACATTGAAGCATTACTCTCAGGAAGGAGAACTTTTCTTAACTGTGGATGCATCGGACAAGGCGATTGGAGGAGTCCTGGAGCAGCGTGACGAAAAAAGAGGGTTTCTTCCATTGGGGTTTTTCAGCAAAGCCTTGAATCCTACACAGTCAAGATATTCAACATTTGAAAGGGAACTTTTTGCTATCAGAGAATCCCTTCGTCACTTTAGATACTTCATTGAAGGGCGAACGGTTACAGTTTTTACCGATCATAGACCTCTTATTGATGCAATTAAATCTAAAAATCCTACATGGTCTAATAAGGTACATCGCTATTTTGCTGAAGTCTCCGAGTACGGTGCAACATTGCATCACATAAGTGGCAAAAACAATATCCCTGCTGATTTCTTGTCCAGGCTCAATAACATAATGATTGATGTTGACTGGGCGGAATTCGCCTCACTCCAGGAGAACGAAGGGATAACATTAAATAGAGACCGTGGTCATCATGACGCAAGTGATTTTGAAATCATTTGTGATATCCGCAACCCCATTCCTCGACCAATTGTTCCCCCTTCACTTGTAACAGAAATAATAAAAAGGTCCATTCTGAAAGCCACAGAGGTGCACAAGCAACAACAAGAAGATTGGCATCTTCATATTATTGGGAAAATCTTAAAGACGATGTGCGAAAATATATAAGTGAATGCAGTACATGTGCCAAAACGAAAATCACTACCCATATGAAAAAGAAACCACTCTAATTGATGTACCCGAAAAGAAGTTTTACCTTGGTTGGTCCATTCTCTCCTGTCAGCGGAATGAGATATCTTCTTACCATTATTGATAGGAGAACAAGATGGCTGGAAGCGATACCACTCACTAACACAACGGCCCCTGTGATTGCCGAGGCGTTCCAAACACAGTGGATATCAAGATTTGGTGTTCCGTCCTTAATAACTTCGGATCTCGGGAGGCAGTTCATTTCAGAGTTCTGGAAACATATGTGTGACATTTTGGGTATCAACTCTAAATTTACTACACCTTACAACCTTCAGGCTAATGGGCTTGTAGAGAGGGCTCACAGGAGGCTTTAAGGGCCCGTTTAATAGAAAACTCCGAGGATTGGATCAAGACATTACATAGGGTGCTTTTGGATCTTCGCACAACGCCTCGGACGGACTCAGGCGTATTTCCTGCTCAGGAAGTATATGGAGAAGAGATTCGTCCAAAAATTGATTGACATTAAAATATTGTTCACACTGAGCAAGAACGTCTTCTCTTCCGAACTACAATTGCGGAGAAGCAATTGAATCTGAGCTTGGATCCTTCTTATGATGTACAGAGATAGGAATTTTAAGAGCTTCCTCATGAAACGCCCGGAAGCTGAACCTCCACACCAAAAACTTTCCTTATGAACTAAATAAATCTGGACACTTTCTAGGTCGACTTCAATAAATAGCCTCTGATTTCGGGAAAATCCGTTCAAGAGATAAAGACAGTGCAAAAAATGTTCTTTTTATAGTTTGTTTTTGTGATTCATTTTGTCAGTTGTTTGTAAGTGGTAAAATTTAGGGGAATAATACCTATGTCCTCATTCCTTATGAAGTAAATTTGCTAGAAGCAGAAAATGCATGTTTTTCTTATCTTCTTTTTTCTACGAACATTATATTAAGAAAATACACATCACATATAAAGCGGAGTACTCAAATGAAAAAAATGATGTTGCAACATACATATAGACATAGAGAGCTTATTGGTTTCTTCAAAGAAATAAGTCATTGTGCCCAATATAAACAAATCTTTCTATCTCTATGATCAGCTTACGATGACGTAGTACAAATTACTTTGTTTAATATAAAACACACATAATACAGCTGAACGATGTTTCTCTGCTATTAAAGGGAATAGGCTCTCTATATATTTATATGGTTTGCAAGAACAATCTGAAGATTATTCTTATCTATTGTACATCCAATTATGATATAGATCGATGGGCTGTCCATACAGACAAATAAAAGCTCCAGATAATTGATCAAATCGGTAATTATATTTCGAATGGATTATATTTTATGTAGGGGGCAAAGACATGATACAAAATAAATGAAGGTGGGTGGATGGGAGGAAGGGAGGAAGGTTGTAAATATTTTAATTTATATAGATATATAATTTGCCGAAATATTTTTGTATATGTCAACATACTAATGTGTATAAACGGAAAAGTTGTGTGGTTCGGATTACTATTATTTCCTTTTTTCTAAACTGGGACAACAAAAGAACACAAAATGGCAGCATCTTCATTCAAAATCAATTGCCGCCATGCATTCGTAGCTTCGTCTCATCAAGCCTTATATCTCATGCTTCTGAGACAAACTATGTGGCAGATAACTCAGCATTAAGAAGGAATATATATATATATATTTAAGGTGTATATATATATAGATAATAGATATTGCATTACTTACTAGTTTACTTACTTACAACTATTATTATTATTATTGTAATTATGAATATATATACGAAATTCGTCAAAGGACCTGACGACAATGATATACATACACAAGACACACACAAAACAAAACACAAAAAGAACACACACACACACAAGCAGTAAATTGTTTCTCAATAATAATAATATGAACAAATAAGCAAATAATGTATAAATATAATAATATTACTAATAGTATAATAATTAAATATAATAAACAAGGCACTTTTACATCTGGTTTCTGCTGTATTGTTGTCCAAGGACTTAATATATATATATAGATATTGAATTAACAGGGGAAATAAAGAATGTCGTCACAAAAAAAGTTTTATTTTTGCAAGTCCCAATAATGAAGCAATGCGATATATGATAATAACACACGTCGTAGGGGGGTGGTGATCCTCATCATATTATTTCTTCTTCTAAGAGAGCAAGTGGCACACAAGAGAAGAAAAAAAGCAAAAAGTATATATTCCCCCCCCCCCCCTCTCTCTTCAATATTAATCACTACAAAAAAATATATACTTGTAGAGAGAGAGAGAGAGAAGGTAAGGGGAAAAGGTAAAAAAAGATAGAAGAACGGATTTTCTTTCCCAGGTGAGCGGCGAGAATAGCGTAGGGAGGGGGTTAAAAAACCAAGATATCTTAAATAGTGTGTATATTATAAGTGGCGGTTGTGTGTATAATATTTTTAAATATATAAAAAACTGGACATGTATTGTTCAGGGACCTTAAGAGATGTCGTGCACACACTCACACACATTGTAGTACCCCTTTTTCTTGTTGGTCCACTTTTATATTAAAAAGTGTCTCATCATTATAGTCTGGAAGTATATTTTTCATAATTACTCTTATATATTCAAGAAACCTCTTGACTAGGGAGGAGGCAAGTCCCACACAGATGTTGATACCCTTTGCACATGTCCATATTCAGCATTCTTCGCCATTGCGCCCAAGGCAATAATGAAGGAAAAATGATGATTTTTATAGCAATTAGCACAGAAGAAGAAGCAACGTCGTCGTCGTCGTCATATTTAGAAGTAGTAAATTAGTAGTAGAAGTAGTAGTAGTATTGGGGGTGTATCAATTATGAAGGAACGGACTTATTATTTCTTGTTGATGGCAACCGGCCGCGAAGCACCGCCTTTGCTGCTGCTTCTACTACTGCTCCCGCCGCCACTGCTTCTGGAAGACGAACTATTGTTGTTGTTGGTGGTGGTGTTGGATGAAGCAGAATGGTTGTTTGCATTGGAGGAAGTGACGACGGAGGAGGAGGAAACGGTGGCGTTTTTACTGTTGGATGACGATGACGTCGTCACTGTCCATGTTTCTCCTTCAGACGGTGTGCGAGATCGTTGCTGCTGTGACGTTGAGGGGTTGCGTGAGCGACGGCCCGTTTCAAAGTCCTGAAATAACCAATAAACATCAATAATATTGTGCATTTGTTTAACTGGGCTGCATATATAGAAATACTACAAACATGTAAATGGGAATTCCATGTAATTGGACCCATTTGCGGTTGATTTCAAACTCAAATAATACATAATTGTGGCATGTTGAACTCGAAGACTAATAATCATATCTTGATGTACATTTAAGATACGTTCCCAAAACTACCATGATTTGAACAACCACAATCTAACAAAACTGTGACTCTTGAAAACAGTGGGGTGGGACCTTTAACAAAAAAATCAAGCAAGACATCTTAAAAGATGGATGTTTTTGTTAACGATTCCAAATAGCTAAGAATCATTTTTTATGAATCTCAATTGGATAGTGTAATTTTACATAATATATATTATTAATGGATATTTTTAACTTTAAACTCTATGATGAACTGTAATATACAAAATTAGATGAAGTTCAAACATTAAAAATATTCGCAATCATGTTCTTAGGTTAAGTGTTACAGCAGATGTTTCGATGTTTTTCTCATAACAATAGACTTGTGAAAATTTGATGAAAAGTGATGTATCCTTGAAAAATCGTTAATGCAGCAATTAATCAACTTTTTTAAAAATGGGATGATCAACATACAATTATAAGTTTTGAATGAATTTAAAAAAATCATTTTATGAGGTCTTTAAAGAATAATTTTTCAAAATTTTATTTGAACCGGTCACAAGATTTCGTTTGAAATAAATAATGATCGGTTTTAATCCATACAGAGAGCGCATTCTCTTGAGTAATATTTTGAAAATCGATAAGCCGTCCATGAAGGTCCATAACAAACTAACCTATACTAATTCATAACTTGACCTAGTATATGTATAGAAGATATGTTTGTTTTGGACCTTTTTCTTCGATAGCTGACAAACTTCTGTATTTTTCTGAATAAGTTATCTTTGTTTCAATACAAGAAAGTTGAGTAAGTTAGTGAATGACAAAAATAAATTCTTCAATATAAATATTTATGTATACGTATGATGCATGGCTACGATCGAAAAAGTCTTAGCTATACTTTTAAAGTCCATGACTTACCGTGTAAAGCAATTGGAAGTCTTCAATGCGCTTAAAATTCTTCAGTTTCTCTTTTAGACTTGGATGAACGTCCAACTCATCTGCATGCTTGTAGTACTTCATAAAGGCCCAGAATTTCTCGAGTCCGTAGAGCTGGCCTAAAAGAAATAATATTTTATGTGTGAAGTATATTATTAATGAATAGCAACTTCCTAATTCATAATATTATCAAGATATTTATGCTAATAAGTAATTGGGATAAATTTAAATATTAATAAACTATGTCATCATTGAAATAATATAAAAGCCCTCTATTGATCAATAAAAATCAGCTGAAATGTTGTATTTTATATATATATATATATATATATATATATTAGGGTGATTCTTATTTCACGTTTTTGGATTTGAGAGTCGGGCTCCCCCTAGAATTTTACTTTAGTGCATAGAGATCATCTGGTGAAAGTTTGAACGAAATCGAAAAATGGGAAGTATCCGCTCAACGGGCCCAAAAGTTATGTAGTAAACTTATGTAGTAATTTTTTTTTGCCTTTCGATCGTCTCTAATGTCCTTAATTTCAATTCTACTTTCAAACAATTTGCCTCAAAATGTAGGTATGCTTGCAAGGATTCCAAATCAGTTTTTATTTTTCATGTACATCCAAAATTCAACGAGAAATTTAAGTTTCAAAATAGTCATTTTTATAGAAAATACCCCAAAAATAACATTTTGAAACTTTATTATCTCGATTGATTTTGGATGTACATGAAAAATAAAAACTGATTTGGAATCCTTGCGAGCATACCTACATTTTGAGGCAAATTGTTTGAAGGTAGCATTGAAATAAAGGACAATGGAGGTGATCGAATGGCGAAAAAAAATATAACTACATAACTTTTGGGCCCGTTGAGCGGATACTTCCCATTTTTCGATTTCGTTCAAACTTTCACAAGATGATGTCTATGCATTAAAGTAAAATCCTAGGGGGAGCCCGACTCTCAAATCCGAAAAACGTGAAATAAGAATCACCCTAATATATATATATATATATTTAAAGAGAGAGATAATATACATCATGATTCTATGAGGATATTTGTCTTCATTATATTATTGAAATTTAGCTCCCACACATTTTACTTGGTCTCTTATATATTATTGTCCGTATAGTTTATTTCCTATTAATTATTGCATATAAAGTATCTTATTTAATGGTCAAAATGTTTATTCAGCTGAAAGGTTTATTGTATGATTTATAAAGTTTTTTACAATTAAAGGTATTAAAATTAAGGGCTCTATTATGAACCAAATGACATATAAGTATATAACAATTTAATTTATACTTGATAACTAAGAAGAACAATAATACGAAATTTCAAGTTACGAACAAATCAGGTTTTTATTAATAAACCGGAAGAAGTACAATGAAACGAAATCACGAAGCCCTTTAAAGGAAGTATGGTTCACGTGGGATTCATATCATGCGACTCCTTGCATCATTTGCATCTCAGCATGAATATTACCCCCTTGCTCTAAAGAGTATTAATATATTTTATAAACGCAAAAATTATAAACATATAGTGCGTTATCAAATATTAGGAATTGCTTCGATTATGATTTTACATTTATTTATGCGTTTCTCTCATATACTTGATAAATGTTTCTAATTGAGAATGTTTTTACAGTACATTTTCATATTTTATATACGATATAAATATATATTTAAGATGCTGGCTTACCCGCTTTGCAATCCTTTATCGTCTCAGCTTGGAAATCCTTGTATAACTCGGGACGGAATTTTCTCTCTAGACCATAGCTAAAGTATCTGAAAAGGCATTCCAGGCCGTATCTAAAGGGAGAGGTAATATATTAACAGTCGTACAAAAAAAATCAGAGGATATCAAAAGTTAAGATATTCAAGAGACGATGTTAATATCGTTAAGATTAGAATAGTATCACTGACTTTTTGTATAATTTTTATAATATTTGTATAATTAATTATTTACTATAAAACCTACTAGTATTTATTTAAATTTTTAAGGGATAAAAAATGAAAATAAGATGACATCACTGGAGTTATATTGTTATTTCTCTACTTTCTAACAATATTAATTCACAGCTGTCAAATTTGAACAGTTATTTTATGACAACTGTCCAAACTATATCCATGTGAGATCCCTTTAGTGAAAATATTTCAATGGATCTTACCTATAGCCTGCAGTCGCATCTTCCCATGCAAGCTCCTTAAACTCTTCATACATTTTCTTATTGAAGTTCTCCCGGAGGAAGAATGACCAAAATCTGAAGAGGGTGTTCATTTCCTGTGAGTGACCAATCCCAAGCTTCTTCCGCTCTGGAAAAAGAATATAATTGTTTATTAGATTATGCATAAAGTCCATAAATAAGGTTTTCACTGATTAATCAAACATGAGTAAAAATGTAGATGATAAAGTTTAGCAGTCTCAGTGCCTTTATTTTCCCCAATAATATTAAAAAGGTAATTTGAAAAATCAGACACCTTTAAGGTATCCAATGAAACAAATATATTTTTTTGATATATTTAGAATAAAACAACTTCTTCATGGATCATGGACAAAGCCTATCACAGTTCTTAAGCAATTTTTTAAAATAAAGATTTGAAGAAAATGGTATCAAAAGAACTCTGCAAATCTTTGAGCTTTCAAATAATACAAAATTGTATGTACGAAATAGACATTAAGTGAAAGTAACATTAAAATGTTGATAAAAATAAATAAATATATATTTTTAAGCAAGGGAAATCCTACAACACAGACAATCCCAAATAATTCAAAATTGTGAATCCATAGGACTCACTTGCATGAAATAACTAAATATTAAAAATAAAATAAAATAACCTAGAATTAATGAAATAGGTTTTTAAAATATTTGCATATCGTATTCATAAGATTACGAATTTGGCAACCTTATTGCATTCCAATCATCGAGAATGTTATTTATTCATTGAGTGTTGTGACCCCATTTTTACTTAAAGGAATACCTCATTTCATCATTAAAAATCATTTGTAATTAAATAAAAATCGATCATTTTTTTCTAAAATAAAAATAAGATTGATGGTTCGAATATATCACTAAACTTGATTTTGATGAACTCTTTCTTAATTAATATAAGTTTAGGTTGTGAAAACTTTTGTTTGATAGCCTTACCTTTTAGATAACGGGAATTATAGTTGGAGCATTGAGAGAGTTGTAAGTCAGTTTTCTTAGAGGATTGTCTCATTTCAATATTAAAAATCAGCAATAAAATGGGCAACTCATTTATTTATAGTAAGCTTAAGTCGTGGATTACATAATGGGACCTGTATTTGATTGTCTCACCTTTCAGACAGCGGGAATGATATTTGGAGTATTGGAGTTGTGTGAATCCGTTTTCCTTAAGGAGCGAATGTGAGGGATGTTGGAATGAGGGAAGGGACTGTGGGGTGCTTCCGTAGCTGCTCCCCAGACTTCCAGCCGCAGAGTGCTCCGAGAAGGATCCCCGTCTCTCCCGGTGCTCCTTGGAGTCCAGGATCCACCCCACATGCATTTCCACGGGTGGGTTGCTGGAGTGTCGCGTCTTGCGTTTCCGGGGTAGCTCTGGGGCCTTTTGGGGCGAGTCCTTGGTGACGGGGTAGAAGCGGGGCTGTTTGAGGCCGTGACGTGTGCGGGCCCCACGGGTCAGGGGACCTTCCCCGCCAGCAGAGTAGGACGGTGGCGGGGGAGGTGGAACCACGGCTGCACTTCGGGAGGAAGAGTAAGAGGGAAGGGCGCTACGGATCTTATCAAAGTCCTCCTGACTGATCACATTCACGTTCTTATCCTGCTCATTGCTCTCAATCTATAGAAAAGAGGAATAAATGTTAATGAAATAATTGATTAAAAACACATTTAGGCAACTTAGACCACAAGTTATTTAAAAAGAAAAACCAAAGCGTAGTACAATAAAATCTGATTTTCCATTTTCTTAATATCCATATAAAAAATTAAATAACTTTATTATGAATATATATATATACAACAGCAGGCGATCAATAACAATATTTAACTATATTATATAGATGATCTCATGAAAATTAGATTTGCTCATGATATCGCTGATACGAAACAAAACAAAAAAATATTATAATAATAACAATGACTTTCATTGAATAGGATATAGTATGCAATTTTTAATGACCGGCACTTTATCCAAATATTAGGGGGCTCTGTCGCGAAAAGTTGAATACAAAACCCCTACAAAGTCAATTGTGAGTCAATAAATTTAAGCAACTCGTCAACTTGCTATTAATACATGTTTTACTATTGCTAATAGTCATCCTCATGATCTTACCCATGTGTCCACATCACGTTCATCCCAAAGGTCGCTTTCGTAATAAAATAAACCATCATTGATTACTTTGGCAAGGTCCTGTAATACGAGAAAAAACTAAGAATTAGTATTATTGATTTTAATATATTTGTATCCCAATAATGTAAAATTGTGCCTCTAATACAGGCTTTCTGAAAAATAACTTGATTCATTACACCACTCGTCAATTTGGAAGGTATATAGAAGTAGAGCCAATGAACAATATAAGCCTTTTGTAAAACATATGGGCTGAATGAAATATTCCTACAATTCCTTGGTTTTGACTATGTAGTTGAGTTAGGAACGTTTCATTTTATAGGATTTATAATGCTCCTTTATGCATATCCATACTGATGCAATTCAAATAGGTAACAAAAAAGTTGATATTAGTAAGATAATATTTTTAAAGTTAATATACAAAAATCGTGATCAATTGTATAAAATCATAGTTTCCATATAAGTTTACTATGGGCAAGTATCGAATTAAGTGAGCTGGGTCGAATCTGAGAACATATATATATATACAGAAATATTTCATTTATTTTTCAGCCTTTAATAAGTGGGAATGGAGCATTTTAAATCAAAGTATGCAACTAGTTGATGCATTGCATATTTGATATAATTGTAGTATTTTTTTTTACCGTAAAATTGTCTATGGATCATATAAATGCTCATAAATTAAATATGATAGGCGTACAAAAACCCATATCGCTAGATTAATAGAAACTAATGGAAAATAAATATAATCCTGTATTATTCTTCTTTATACGACAAATCTAAAATCAGCGCTTTTACTTTTTTATTACGATGTCTTATTACACTGCTCCGTCCTTTCAAATGCGTAATAACTAGAAAGGTCATTGCGGCAGAATGATGGATGAAGTGATTATGAAGGATTTCTATTGGGTCATTAACCCTTATAAGGCCGTTGTTTCCACATAAATTACTTGTATCGCTTTCTAACTCGGCAAAAATAAGTACCATCATATATAGGAGGTGTAGCAAGATCGTGAGAGAATGTAAATTAATTACTCCGTTATATTGCTCAAGGATGCACAGAATTTTTGAAGGCCATTTATTTTAATGAGAAATTTGTTTGTGCAGTTGAATTAAGCATATATTATGATGGTGTCATTCTTAAGTTGGGTAATGAAGAGTTTTTTCTCAAGAAGATATCTTTTAATTGCTAAATTTAGCTAAATAATATGTATTTCTTCTATGAAATTTTGTACAATGACATTTCTTATCTATATAAACATTTAAAAAATATTTTTTTTATCTCTTCATCATTTGCCAAATAGACTGTTATCTTAATTAATGAAGTATTACATAGCTGTAATTTGTAATAAATGTCATATATTAAGACGTTCCTAGGGCAAAGCAACATCAACTTACCTGCGACATTTTGACTCTGGAAACGGAGTCATTGGATCGATCAAACCCCTCATGCTTCTTGGGTCGTACCGGGGTTTGTGTCACAATCACAAGCTTATTAATTTCACCGTCACTCAACTCATCCAAATCCGTATCACTGTCATTCCTGTAAATAAATGGAAAGTACAAATTATTGAGAGAGAGAGAGAGAGAACCGTCATAACTTCTAAGAAAAACATGACGAATATAAAATTATAGAATATACATTGGATATCGATCAAATTTATAAGTCCACCGCCAGTATCGGTAGTTGTTAGTGAGTTGTGTCGGAGGATTTTTAACAAATCTGACGATAGAAATAAGTAACGACATATTTCAAGATTACGAAGAAGAAAAACCATGCTTTGGTTCAATTTATGTCAAAGGTGAGGTATAAATAAACGACAACTTACACAGAGGAGAATTTATTTTGTCTTCCGGATGGCATCTCCAGGTCTTCATCAAAGTTAAACTCCAGTTCCTCTCGTGAGTCATCATAGGCATTATTTTCCTCATCATCCTCATTATCTTCGCCGTCATCCTTGGGCAAGGACTTCCTCTCACGCTTCTTGACTTCTACCCATTTATCACTGCTTCTTGAAGGTGGAGTCGTAGTACCTGAGGAGGAAGGAGTCTTTTTCTTCTTCCCTTCTTCGCTTTTGGGCTCATCCCCTTCGTCATCCCCATCTGTTCCGTCTTCGTCCTCCTCTGCACCTTGGGAATTGCTCGTCGTCTGCTGTGTGAAGGCGGAGGAGGAGACCATGCCGAAAGTGGGAATGAACTCTGGGACATTGGGGTTTAGCTTCTCACTTATGACGAGCGGGGGATCTGGCTGATCAGCGGCGATGGGCCATTTAGTGGGCTCTACCTTAGCTCGCAACTACATCATTGGAAGAAACAAAATAAAATATAGTTATAAGTCAGTAGTCGTCATCATGCATGGTTAAACCGAAAGAATGTTTACGTTAGTTGTCTCTTAACCACAAAAAGAAATCATTTTTATTAATATGAACTAAATAGCAAAATGGCCACAATACAAATTTATTACCAATTTTTTTATTTTATTTTGCATATAAAAAATAATGAAGTTCATATCTACACAGACAAATGAATCGAATAATGAGATAAGTTTAACCAACAGTTATTTAAAAATGGGCTTTTAAGACGCATATTCCAAAGATGGTTATCATTTCTTGTAGATCTTATACAATTGCAAGAAGACATCGTGTGGACTCCAAAATAGACTAAGAGTGGGCCTAATATTATACTAGGAATGTAGTTCATTCTTATCTTAAATGAAGAGAAAATAGTCAGTATATATATATATATATTCCCTACACGTCATAATCTTTGGCCGGTTGATAAGTGATCCTTTTTTATTAACCACTCGGACTTAAAGCGATAATACATAAAGAGATCATCCGGATTCTTCCACCTTTTTATTGGTGGAAACATATAATATATTTTACATGCATCCATGAGGAACCATCATTCAATTAAATATGTATTTGAAATGACAATTTATTACAAATAATGTTGACATGTTTTTTTCACCAAAAGAAAATTACATTAAATGACGTAACATACTATAATAGCTCATAAATTATTTTCTATTATCCTTATGCGGTTACAAGTGCGAATTATATGATCACTTAGAGATCTATAGATAAATGATGATCTTGTGAAAGCTTGGGGAATAAATGATTGAAATAGCAGTCATTTTTATGATATATTAGAGTTCAAAATTGTGAATTGCTCTATATTCTGAGTCCACACAATGCTTAATAATGAAAAATACTAATCAATACAACTAAAAAGAAGGCAAAATCAAGACACGGCATTATACACGGCAATAGGATGATAGCCCTAGCATGTTAAAATACAAGAAAGAAAAAATTAACGATCAATTAATATTTTGTGTCCTTCATCCAAATAATATTGTCTTCTAAGGAATTAAATAATAAAAAGTAGGGAGGGGGGGGGGGAGATTCAATGAAAATAGGATATTCTTTTTTTTATTCGAGTTGAATGACCTTTCCTTCTTAGAGGAGAAGTAGTGCCATGAAATAGGCCCTGTGCCTTAGTGATTGTGGTAGGATAAACATGCATACATGGTGCAAGTTTATATATTGATCGTTATAATATGAAACTTAAGAGCAAAGCAAAAGGCGTTGTTGGACTTTGCATTACTGAAAGGGATAGTGATAAAATACTCTTTATTTGCACAGTAATGACGTCAGTTCCTTAAGAAATATATATCAATATATATATAATGCTTATATGGGGATAAATACATGATATTTGATATATTAATAAAATGAATGGATCAAAACAATCATAAGAATTTGTAAAAAATGTATAAACTATATGCAAGGGTGAAAGGTGTCCATAATTCTAACCGGTACTTTCAGCACCTTAATGCCCTCCTTAATTACAAATAATTTATACCCTGTCAAATATGTTAAAGCCCGTTGGTTGAAATTTAATTCATACACAAATTTGGTTTCTAGTTGACGAATGACCTTTTAAAATAAAACTTCGTACCGGCCTTAAATATTTAGCCAATACGGCGTTCCGAACAGTCATGTCCCCCCCCCCCTGCATCAAGGTTATAATTTAACATTTTGCCCAAGCAGTATATGTACACTAATAATTTGAATATTAATCTAGGTAAAAAAAATTAGGAATCATTTGTTTTCGCCATTAGAATCATATTAAAAATCGTACTTTATAGCTGTTGGGTTACTATTTACATACTTTACTTTATAGCATTGCTATTTCTTCGTAATCCTTTTATGTAACAAGTGAAATAACCAATAGTCGTTTATAGGGTACTAACACTGTAAACTATTTTTTTCGTCACTATATTATTATCTGCAAAAAATTATGGATATAATCAACGTCATAGATTTATATTCTCAACCATGTGAGGGAGTTACTGTATGAAAATTAAGATGTTAAAGCAAAACGTATTTAAAAATTACTTAAAACCATCAACATCAAAAATTAACAAAGTCATAAATTGATCATAGCTAAATTTTGTAATTTTTTTTTTCAAAATAAGTAATAACAAAAAAGTTTTGCTTCATAACGAAACCTTTGAACGCAATTTGGGGGGGGGGGGTAAGGGGGGGGGTCAAACCAAAATCCATTTTTCTACGATCATTTAGTTTCTTGTGACACAACTTTCGCGGGGGGATAAATTTCGATATCTTAATATTAGGTTTCTATAATACCCCCTATTGAGCATACCTTGTATATATCTTGACCACTACATTATGTCGAGAGTTCAAGATGTCATTTAGGATTATAACGTTCATTGGCAACTATTTATAGTACATATATTTCACTTTGAACACATTATATTGATAGAATTTCAAAAATAAACAATAATTTAATGAGAGAATTTCATAGCACTCGACTAATAACAAAAAATGACATAAAATTGATTTAAAAATATGTTTACGGCAATAGTATTGCAGGTGCTTTATATTAAAATAATTTTATAAGGGATATTGTTTGAGCAATTTCTGAATATATTTGATATAAAATAAAATAAATTTTAAAGAAAGTTATAATACACTATCATTGATTAATAAATTAAAGTACGTGCTAGAACCATTTCATTTCTTGTACTTAAAAGCACATGTTTCTTGATTCAATCAAATTCTTTTTTTTACAAAAGCATGATATTATTCTAATGTACTTAGTATTTACTTTATTAGTATTTTTTTTCGTCAACTTATAAGTATATGCATTTCACCAGCATAAAACTATATATTTCTTCCTCCCAACTGTCAACTGGAAGACATGTATGTAAGAGTCCTTTCAAAGCAACACACAACTAAAGAGACTTTGTTATTTGTCACACATGCATATTTATGACTCATAAAGTCAATAAAAAAGCTTAAGTCTTTTATTTATTGATTGAGCAAGCAGTTGTAGAGATTTGATCAATTAAAGTAACTATTGTATTCATATTAAAAGGATTGCACTTGACACGTAGGTTTTGACATCTAAGAGAATAAAAGTTAAAATAGGGAATATATACTGTATGAATTGATGACATAAGCTCTTTAACAAAAATGTGCAATGAATATTCACAAACTATATCTAAATCTAGATGCAATTAAGTTGGAGGTGAAATTTTTATATGCTGGATCGTCTTTTAATACTGGTAGATTATAACTTCATATTTTATTTTATAATCAATTATGAAAATATTATTTGCAACTTATTTTAACTAATTAATATTTTTTGTAATAATTGATTACAAAAAATAGTTTTTTATAATAAATTTGTAATTTAATGACATTTCATTTTTAAAAAAAATTATAAGACTACCTAAGAGGCAAAAAAATCGAATTGCTATTCGATTTTCCTATTCGTGGTAAAACATGACATTAAATGAATATTCATTATAGTTAAAGTCACAAAATATAAAAAGTGCGGTGTCAAAACATTGTTTTGGAACTTTTATAAGCATTTGTTTAATATTGTTTAAATAATATTCTTCTCTTTATATGTGGCATATTTAAATCTCTCACCATCCTAAAATATTCTTAATTCAGTAAAACATCAATGTACTGAGCAACATATTTGCTCAATTATATTTGACAATATTTTCTTTATTTAACTAACTTCACACTCAAAGTTTCACAAGCAATATAAATACAGTAGAAAAAGTAATATTCGAGTAAAATATATTTTTTAATATAAAATTGAGTCAATATATCACTCCAATGTCTAGGAACATTTAGCAGATAAGAACACTTGGAATTATGTATTTAATTATAAATAATTATAGCATTTGAATTAAGCCATGTAACGTAGATTAAGTTAATTAATTGTTTAGGGTAAAAGTCGTTTTTATCTCTCCTTAACATTGGGACAAAAATATATAAATTTAAATACTTCGCATTATACATTTGGTTATAAATGAGCGTTATAGCAGTTTTAATGAAGCCATGAAACGTTGGTTATATTAACCGTTAATTAATAACTTAACGACCAAGTCGTACGAAATAAGTATTTTAACATTTTTAAATTAATATTTGATTCTTAGCATTACATCAGACATAAGAGAATATCAAGAGTTGAGTAGTAGGAAGGTTTACATGTCAGTGTGTGTGTATGGCAATTCATCGTCATCATTGAGTAAATGCAAGATTCTCTTCGGATTTGCTGATGAGAGAAGCAATTTCCTTTAAGGAGAGAGAGATAAACAGAGAGAAGAGACACATAAGAGAGAAGGTTGTGATAACAGGGGGGGGGGGGGGGGGGGGGGACTTCATCTCTGATACGTTGGAACTTGAGAACGAAAGACAGCAGTAAGATTAAATAAAAGGACGCACCTAAATATATACTTATATCTGTATGTATATGAGAGTACCTCCTACATATATAATATAAAATAACGTCAAATTATTAGTCTAATATCAGTATATATACCAAAGAAAATGTTTAGAATATGATACTAATTAAATGCTGCGACTTCTATGAATAAAATAATATCAAAAGCATTTAAGAATGTTGCATAGTGATTTTTTAAAGCGATTATAAGTATTTTAAAAGTAAATATCCGTAGTTTATTCTACTGATGCAACTTGGAAGCCTATCAATAAACTAAAAAATAAAACATTAATTTTAATTATTATTTACCATTGCTTTTTAAAGCGTTCAAAATTACTTTTAGAAGTTAAAAATTTGTAAAACAATTACATTTTGCACATACAATATACTTGATAAATTGTGGTATAAAGGATATGTATTTTTTTGGTATTATCAAGAAATGATAAGACTAAGAATAATAAATTTAAAAGAAATCTATTTAATAAAATATATAAATCAATACATTTTGATTTGTTGTTCAATGAATAACATTTTAAAATGCGGGCAAGACGATATTAATATCAGAGGCATTTGACTGAGACGTATGCTTGATTCAAATGAATGCTCATTCTATGTCTTCCTAATATGAAAAAGTTATAAACATATCTTTCTAACTAATTAAAAGTTAAAAATTAAGTATATGTGTTTGTCTTCAACAATTATTTATATAGAAGTAATGGGTTGAAATAGAGAAACAAACTGTCTCCTTGAATTTTCCTTTCAATATATCTTATACTATTGAATGAATATGAAACATTTTCCTCACCTTCAATTCATCCTTCACTTCCACAATGCTGGATTCCTTAACAGACTGAAGAATCATTTTAACGTCCTGTGTCAGGGCTCGCATACGGGGAAAAGAGGCCACAAAAGCGATAGAAATATATCCCTCTGGGTCCATTTTACGTCGAAGGAAAAAGTCCTTTTGAAGATTGGCCTCACTGAAGTAGTATTCACTGCAAATAAAAAGAAACAAAATTATATAAGTGAGATAATTCCTATCTGTATGCTTAACTCTCAACTATAGTCTGATCAATTTAAGCACTTCACCGATCAGAAGCGCTGCATGAATTTGGTGAAACCCCTTAGGATTATTTTGAAAAATATTTTCAAATTTAACAACTTTATATTATTTATTTAATGCAAATGAAATAACAAACGAAAGTGCAATAATTTGCCATATATACAATGATATATTACAATTCAATAGTTTAATTTAAAAGGATTGTTAGAAAATGAATGCCCCTTTATTTTATAAGATGTAAATTTATATCTTGAAATACAATCGATAAATCAGGCGATATTCAATGTAATGGATTAAATGAATAAATTTGCTTTTCATCATCCAATTGGTTCTTCCATGAACCTTTAAAAGAACACTTATATTTAGAGCATATGATATTAATAGTTGTCTTATAGTACTATCCAATGAATATATCATTTAATTTACTTCAATAGTCAATCGGAAGATATTTTTGGCTTTTAGTGATAATAAATAACATTTTTTTACAAAAGAAAAGCAGGCATCTAAATATTGATGAGGCTAAATTGATACACCTGATATCAATTATTTGTATCTTAATGTTCATTTGAATAGATAGCATTCAATTATTTTAGTGAAATTATATATCAATGAGGTTAATCATTTAATCTTCCTCTTTCGGAAGGAGGCGAACCTGTGCATTCATCAATGAGAGCTGAACACCCGTATAAACTGAGTATACGTACTCGCTTGATAGCCCAAAGATCACATATGGTTCTAGCCCAGGATAAAAAACAACACTAGATATTTCCTTACATTTGTGACTTAACAAAAGGGATGACGTCTGTGGGCAGCCGCTTTTCCAGGATTGATTGTCGTAGAAGTACGTGGTTCCAAGGACAGGGGTAACGAAGTAAGGATCCTTATTGGATCCCCATAGTTAGGAAGTCCCTCGCTATAAAACGTAAAGAACTCGTCTCCGGCCTTTCCGTTCAGCTTCCGGTAGTCTTCCCCACGAGACGTCCTCTGGCCACCAAAGAACCCACCGCGACGAGGTCCACGACTTCCTAACACGTTGCGCCGTGACTTGAAGCCCCGACGGATCGTGTTCTTATTGTTACCATTGGTACTACTGCTGTTGTTGCTATTGGCATTATTCGTGTTGTTATTATTGTTATCTTCCCTCCAGTTCTTGCTCGTCTCACTCCGAAGGGATCTCTGCTTCCCTGATGACGAAGAGCTTCGTCCGCCTCGCTCTGTTGTGATTGGAATATTAACCGGGACCATTTCTCCTTTTTGTCCCTTCTTTTCTTCTTTTGCTGCTCCTGATTGTTTCGCCGATTCTCCTTGGCATCGCTGCTGTCTGTGGCATTTGTGCTCTTGATTTGCTGATTGGGAGAGGGCTCGTCGTTATTAATGCTGCTCGTTTCCGAGCCTCCGGACTTCCGAGGAAGGGAACTCACTCCTTCGCCCAAGGAAGGCCATGTTTCTGGGTCCATGGACTTTTTACTCTTTCCTTGTGTTTCCTGTAAAAAATGGATAGTTGTTTATATTATATAGGAAGAAACCATTGAATTAAAAATATAAAGTGCTTCACTATTCAGAAATATGACATTAATGCACAAAATTAGTTCATGTCTATTAAATAACATGATTTAAGTGATGATGGACATGGTCTGAGATTATTGTTTTTTAAAGTGCTATCCAAAATGGGTTAAGTGGCTGTGTGTTATAGGGTATGGACTTGGATACTATTGTATTCGACTTTGCTTTAATAAAAAATACATCAATTCATATTATTCCAATATCTTATTCTCAAGAAAATAAAACAAACCCCCCTCTCAATCTACTGTATGCGTGTCAAAAATGTCTCGAATCCGATTTATGTTATATCCATCATCCCGATAAAACACGTATTGATAGCCTAACAAGGGTTAACATCACGTTATGTGGCTCAAAATGATTGTTGATCATTCGTAGAAGTATACAGATTAGATAAAAGAAAGCTTTAAGTAAAGAAGTCCTCCTTCTATTGTTTTAAAAAGGCGGATCATTTTGATGCAGATACGGGTAATGTGAGGACATGAAGACAGCTTATATGTAGAGTAGAGCTTTACATCGAATCCCTTAGGCCAGTGGTATTTTCTGACTGATGCCTCTATGTCAATAACACTATTAAAAGAAAACAACCTACAATTATCGAGCTTAGAGATGAAGTAGTGTGATATGAAACCCCCACTTTATAAAATATCAAATAAAAGGAAAAGAAATGATTCCATTGAAGGACTGCATTGCCACTCAAACCACCTTATAGTGTATTGGTTTGAGTCATTTCTAATTCATTGTCTGTCGAGGATACTGAATCTCTTGATGTATATCCTCATCGTTCCTACCCCAGATGAGAGCGTTCCATTGGTGTCAGGGAGTGAGTCTCCGCCTTGGCTTGCCGCAGTCCCTGAAGGATCTACAAGAGAGAAATAAATAAAATTAGAGGCCGTCTTCCTTTCAAAGCCTTTCCTTCTGATCTAACCTGCTCCAGATTCGCTTGTCGGTGTCTTTTGACTCTCAGCTAAACTCGGAGAGCTGCTGGCTGGAGCTGTCTTTTTGACCCATGGATTGGTCTTGGGCAGAGGCGCCTCCACGTATTTGATTTCATTTGCTTCTTCGTCTGCGTCAGATCCTCGTCAGAGTACTCGGAAGGATCCAGGGAAGACTTCTTGGAGGAGGAAGAGGAGGGGGCGCTCTTGGACTTCTTGGGAGGGGCAGCCTTGACAGCAGGAGGAGGACCTGCTGCACTGCTGCTACGGATACGACGCTGGCTGCTACTGCTACTGCTGGGACGACTGTAGGGAGAGGAGCTATCGGAGTCGTCGGGTTCATACTCTGGGCTTTGCTCTTGCTCTCGTCAGGATCGGACTGATCTCGGGCCTTCTTCCTCAGAGGAGCTCTTCTTCTTCACAATCTTAGCATAGGACACACTG
>CP045903.1:10723430-10735088 GCA_013387185.1 Caligus rogercresseyi
AGGTGATTTGAAAATTGCATTCCAATATTGTTATCAAATTATTTAAGGAACTTGCAAATAAAAAGGCAAACATGGTTTTTTTCTTCGTAACAATCACAATAATATTTCAGGCAACCTCAATGAATCACCTAAAAGTAGTTACTGGATCATTTGATCAATACTTCGTACTACTAAATGATCTTTTCTTTACAATCATGCCAGATAACGAAATTATAAAACTGTTCTGAAATGCATTGACATATACCAAAAATATATTACATATGATTATAGTCAATAGACTCGAAACAAAAAATATATCGCCGCTTACATAGAACACTAAAATATGGTCAACTTTTTGAATATACAGTCGATTTTTTTCGATTAGTACAAAAGATAGATAATTATAAAACGGATTTGAAATGACTGACATAGTATAAAATAAATACTACTGACATATGTGGTATTCTTACTTTGCACGAAGATAACTGGGTCCCTGAACCATTAAAAGGATAAAAATCCTGATTTTCAAAAAAAGGTCATAAAAGCCTAACCTTTTTTCGGACGAAATTTTAAGTGGCATTTTGAATCTGCGTAAAAATGGGACTCAATTAGGAATTTCAGCCCGGGGCAAAATCCTTTTACATAGTGTAATCATTCATTGGAATAAATAAATGGAGTTTTTTTGTGTTCCAACAATAGTTTTTGCTTTTTCTAAATCTTTTTCTTAAATAATTTCTTTATTTTGAAGTCATTTGGGTTGCAATAACAAAAGCCCATGTTGTCCATTCTAGATTTGGTAATAAAAATCTTTGTCTTGCTGTCGTAATTTGATTTTTGTATGGACGCCGAAGGCTCTCTTTCATGGCTTCCCTTTTTTTGTTCTACAATTCCAATTCCATCGGATGGTCCTTTGCCGTGGCTAGTGGCAAAAAAAAGTGCCACTCAGCAGAAACTTGAAAATCTTCCTCGTGTAGGTAAGATTTAAAGAAGCTTTGCAATTTTATATTGGCTTGCACCACCATCAGAGAAATAATATATTTTTTTATTTGTGAAAATTATCCTTTAATGCTTTAGTAGACGATATTGAAATAAATGCACTGCTATTGCATCATGATTGTTGCAGTCGAAATTATCGTATAGGATCCATGGTATAAATCATTATTTTTATAATAGAAGACCCAGGGGGGTATTGTCGCTTGAGATGAATTCCAGTGAAATCCTTGAGGAGCGTCCTGGACTACGAAACTGTAGTTTTCAGAAAAGTCACCCATGACAACAAACTCTCCTTCGGCAATTCTTCTTCTTCTGTTTCAAAAAATTTGCTTTGTGCCTTAGCAATAAAATCGTGCTTGGCTAGTTTTTATAACTTTTCAAAAAATCTTTCCACAAGTCTTGAACTGGCATGACTGTAACCGAGAGTTCACACCTATCAGTTGAAATCCATTGTTGAAATTGAAAGAAGTAAATAGCTTAAATAATGATACTTTAAAGAGATGTTTTGGTTGTTCTGAAAAAGGAACAGGGACAGCACAAAATAAAAACATACAGGGATAAATTAAAGATGGGAACCCCTGCGTGACAGTGTAGATATGAAAAGAAGGAGATTAGTATTAAATATTACATATGCCACTAGTTAATAGCCTCTTTGGGAATGATCCCATTGAGAGCCCACTCTAATTTTTTTTGGTTGGAACTATAATAAGTTGAACTACCTTTAGAAAAAAAATTGCCCAAAAAAACCTTGCGGCCCGGCAGGGGTGCCCTTTTGAAGTACGCACTAAAGCGCCAAATTTTTATTTTTGACTGTACTATTTCGTGTTTGTACTCAAATGAAAGCTGTATATGTCCGAGTATTTGGATGCAAAAGATAAAATTCCGATCATTCTGAAGGGAGCTATCGTCTTTTGAAGTATGAGATGGGCACGGTTTTTTTGACATTTTTCAAAACTTTGCGCGCCTCTAAAATGGCCGTGGGAGCCCCAGCCATCTGAAATTTTGCACAAGGTGTTATCCTATGACCCTTAATAAGTGTACCAACAATCATCAAAATCGGTGAGGTCATGCCGTGAGGTGTATACAGTTGACGTGGAATCACATGATACCTTTTAAACAAAGACATACGTTAAAGCTGTGTTATTTTAAATATTATTTTATTTTTAGATTGAAGTTGTGATGTTTGTTTGTGTATAAATTCGATTATTGTCAGTTTCATCATTTTAGAACTGTATCTTTGGATGAGAAGCATTTTCACCTCAGTGGATATCTCCGCAAACAAAACTGCCGAATTTGGGAATCAGAAAATCTGCACACAATTATGGAAAATCTTCCTCGACGAGCGACTGTGATGTGCGCGGAATGTGACCCAGAGGCAATCATAGTCCTGTTTTCCTTCTAAAACGAGCAAGGAGCGGACGTTATGATCAATGATGAGTACAAGCTGGCCATGTAGGAGGATTTTTTCCCCACATGGAAAAAATGTACATATCGACTGTTAATTTAGGTATTTACACGAAATTTAAAAAAAACATTTTTACCTTTATTTGGAAATAACTGTTGAGAAATGGTCGATGGAAACGCTTTCGAGGATAATCACGGATATCATGGGTATAATTGCCCTACCCATATGTTATGTTCGAATTAAAAGTTACACTCCTAAAAGTTAACACGGCAAATCAAATACATTTATTAGTTTTCCTCAATAATGAATGGAAATAACAAGTTCAAGGAATAATAAATGTGATTGAATTGGATATCTTGATGTGATAGGTCCTCACGGAATATCGAAATCCCTCCATATGAATTGGATTTAAAGAAATACCCAACCGATACAAAGTAAATAGCGCTGAAGAACGGTGCTTAAGTTCCTGAAAAGGAAAAGAATTTGTTTTTAGTGTAATATTAATGAGACAAATAGAGTAAAAGTAATGAAAATATTGTTTTGAATATTATTTATGGCACTATGGTAAAAATTGTTGTATGTAGAAAAAATATATTAGAGAATAACAATTACTTTATTCAAATTATCAAAAAGAAAAATATATATATTTGTATTTATTTAGTTCCTTGTATTTATTATTGATCTACCAGAATCAATAAAGAAAGACACTGGAAACACTTTTAAATCAAAGGCACATTAAATAGTCAAAGTCACATTTCATGCAATATAACATAATTCAGTCCGACCTCCACAACTCACCCATATGCCCTCACGGAACAATTACAGGGCAATCACCAAAGTTGATTTCTAAGAAGTTAGAGAACTAACTTAAGATCTCAGAAGTGTTCTCCTATAGCAAGGCCTGCAATACTTGAACCTTGTGTGAGGCGTTGAGTCCTGTTAAAAGGTGTACCTCCACCTTGAGTCTCATCGTCTATCCAGTGCTAGAGCAAATACTGCGGCAACGCAGCCTTGACGACGTACAAGAACATCAACACGACAGGTTATTTACTCGAAAATCATATGAAGATAATACTTTTTTAGATGAAAAGAGATGATGTAAAATATATTAAGGCATTAAATTATAAAGGCCTAAAAGTAACTCATTTTTTTTATTGTAATATAAGTAGGGCGGGCATGTAAATTATCATGAGAGCTTGATAAATTATATTAGGACATTCCGGAGAAAGCTAATTCCTCTTCCATGATCCCTAGAAGATCTGGAGCTGAAGAAGGTTGCTTATGTAAAGGTTTTCTTCTGTCGTAGAGGGTTCTTTAGTGGTGGTGGTAAGTAAAGACCAATGTAGTAGATCAAAAAAGATGACGGAACCTTATTAGACTTAAAAGCTTTAGAATATAGTTTCACAATGAATTGTATGAAATGATGTTTTATACTGTCAGGAGATAGTTAACATCACTTTAAGCAGAATAAGTAGCTATATAACTTTCTTACAGTTCATTTATATCTAAAAAGAAACGAATAACTTTTTTTTGTCGATAATATAAACTTGTGCTCAGTAAATAGCATATATAAAGTCTGCATATATAAAAAACCACTAATAGGCTAATGGGTTAAGTAAAAAAAAACTTGCCTTATTAAAATGGGGAATATAGATAAATTGAAAGAATTTATATGTTGAAATACTACTTTGATGAGGACGAAATGTAAGAGAAGATGAATACAAATGACTGATTTGTTTTATTAAACTTCAGCTGATGATTTTCTATTTCTCTAGTGATGGGTCACGAGCTTAAATTACTACTCGAGCTTGGGCGAGTAGTAAGAAAATTACTCGAGTATTTACGAGTTTTTACTCGTAACTCGGATAAAAACTTTAAAACTCGCAAAAAACTCGTAGCTTGTAAAAACTCATATGTATTTAAAAAATGAAAAGGAGACTTATTACACGTGAACAATTTGATACACCCTGAATACTCGTATTTTTTAGAACATCCTTTAACATCCCGATTGATATAAAATAATCATACATACATATAGGGGTTCTATGCAGTTCGGAATTTTCTTGCTCATAATTAAAGAAATGAGATTTAAGTCCTTTATTTTGTAAATCCTAAAATTTATCCCTCGGGCAGAGTTATATCAATGTCATTGAATTTTTTTGAAGAATCTATAGCTTTTGGAGCTAGAGTGATATTTTTTCATAAATTACTTGATATCAAAGTCTAAATTAATATTCAGTTCTTCGAAACATAAATTCATCTCAGCGATGAAATTTGGATTTACCGTGCATGTAAACCAAAAATATTATGATCCTTGACATAGGCGCAGGAGACAAGGGGCAAGGGGGGCAACTGCCCCCCTACAATACGGGTGAGTTCTCAAATTAGGGCAAACTGGTTTAGGTATTCGGGCATTTCAGTTGTAGAAAAAAATGAAATTTGAAAGCAACCGGATTTTGAATTATAACCAAATAAATATAATGTAATGAATAGTATGTAATTACTATTAAGAAACAATAATCTACATAGCTTTCTTCATTCGATTATTTTTTTACTGATTTAACAGTTCTTGTTAAAATTCGGGCAAATTGAATGCTGCCCCCCCAAACCAAACATCTCCCCTACGTCTATGTATGTGAGTCTATACGGCGATTAATTAGAATTTGCCAGACCGTAGTGAAAAGTCTTTTGGACGGAACATATGTTCCTTGTAATATCAAATATTTATAAGCCTCGCATGAAAGAGTTGGCATTTGACATTTCGTTCCCACCAACATAGTAAACGATTTCCATTTACTCAAACTTCTGGTCTGACCGTCAGGAAACGACTGGGTACCCAGACCGGGTCCCGGCTGTTTTTTAACGTCCCGACCGGTGTCTAAAAAATCAAAATATATTTGTTACTTCGACATTCTGAAAGTGAGGACTTTTTTAAAAGGATTTTTTTAAATTTTAAAAAAATATTTAAATTATTTTGTAAAAAAAAGTCGTCACTTTTTTATAGGAAATAATTTTTAAAATTTCAAAAAAATACTAGGATAATTTTTTTTGTAAAAAAACGTCGTCACTTTCAGAATGACAAAAGAAGGATATATATATATATTATCTATATATATATATCTACAATATATATATATATATTATATATATATGCATACAGTTTTTTGGGTGTTAATAAAAAAATATATTAATAAGCGTTCAATTTGAAAATTTTAACCCCCATTTTGAGCTTAAGAAATACACTTTCCTTAACGTCAGGTCTGATGAAGGTAAGAAGAAGTACCAGCAATAAGAATAGATTAGGAACTTTGAGTGATATATTTATCTTTATGAAGCTAGGATGATTATTAAAGAACAGTTTAAAATCTATTTAAAACAATAAATTATATCTATTCAATACATAAAAACCATAAAAAGAACGTCTCATTACTAATTATTATTAAGAATCAATGCCTTTGAAGGTCTTGATTGATCCAGACATATTATTTGAAAGGACGAATTTTTCGTTAGGTAAGAAATTTACACGTGGGTTTCGAGTTTTTCTCCGAGTAACAGTTTTCTCGGAGTAAAGAGTTTTTCTCCAGAGTAACGAGTTTTCCCCCGAGTAACGAGTAAAAACTCGTCGTTTCATGTACGAGTCGAGTATTGAAGACTTTTTTTACTTACTAAATAAAACTCGAGTACTAAAAAACGAGCTTTACTCGTGACCCATCACTAATTTCTTCCCACAGCTGTGACAAAAAAGAAGAAGACTGCCTCACCTTTCCGGGTGTGTGTGTAATTTATGATGTGTTTTTTAGTATTTCTAATATTTTTATGCTTAATTTATTATTTCTTTTGTACCCCGCCTGTAAAGTAATGAGTTGTTGTTTTTGTTGTTGAAGCGTATTGAAGAAAGTAGTATGCAGTGCCTTAGAGTAGGCACTACTCTAAGGCACTGGTAGTATGATATTAAATAATACATTCTCATTGGTCAATAATGTCATTCTAAAATTATTAGAGGCTCTTAGTAAAATTAAAGTAGTAATTCCATAGAGATATAAAGAAGTTATTCCCTTCAATAGGAGCGAAACATCGTTCAGCTGTCGCCTGTGTCCCAATATAAACAAGTAATTTGTAGTACGTCATCGCAAGTGGTGCTCAGTAATTTCATGGCGCTTAAATTCGTCACGGACCTTTTTATAGCCGTTTTTGTCGCAGGTAAATACATCGCTTGCTCTTTTTAGTCAGTCAATTTTGTCGTTCTTCTTTTTGTCGTGGGTATTTTGTCACCAAGCTTTTTTGAGTGAAGTATTTCGTCGTTCGTCTTTTTTTCGTGAGTATTTTTGTCGCGTAGCTTTTTGTAGTGAAGCGTTTTCCGCACGATTAATTTTTTTACTTAGTAGACCTAATCTTCTTCGCTTAGTCCGTGGTACCATGGGGCTTAAATCATAGAGATACAAAGATATAGCGAGCAGGAAGAAATGGACCAGGAAAATATAGGCTTAGGAAGAAATTGCCCCAAAAATAGACCAAGAAAAAATGACTCAAATTACAAAAAGAAAATGATAACTCATGAAAAAATTGGTATATATATATTACTATTTTTTATATAACTGTATAATAATGGCGAAGATAATTTATTTTGGCAATAGTAGATTTCCATGATGGTATTAGACGGGATGGAGATTTGTTAAGGCCATTTTTCCATGCATATTATTTTCATATTATATCTTCCTGATTCAGGTTTTCTTAGGCCATTTTTCCTAGGCCATACTGTCTTCGGTCATTTTTCTTTATATCGCGCCTGACACATGGCGTCAAGAGTAACCTAACACCCAAGAAGGAATGTCCTCATTGAGAGGAAATGTTGAGTAGAAATATTATATAGTAGCCTTATGAAAATATATTCATTTTCTGTCTTCGTTATGGTATTAAGCATGATGATATTAGTGGGTATCATAAAAAAAACAATGTTTGATATATCAAACCTGTAAGCCAAGCACAAGTTGCTTTTGGGGAAAGAAAACGATCGTAGATAAATTAATTTAAAAAAAAACAATGAGATATTGTCAATTACATATCAGGGCGGAAAAATATTTTTTTATATTTGGAAAATACTCTCATTTTATATTAAATAGACGATAATAACACCATTTTCTTTTCTAATTGTCATAAAAGGTACTGTTACTTGAAAAAAGTTTTTTCTTCATTTTCTGTCACAAAGATGTCAACACCATGTTCTTATATAAATGAAAAAGTTCCTATTTTGGATTATCTAACCTCGGTTTTTAATTTTTTTAGGATGGATTGTCTCATCCAAACTTGATTAATGTCCGATCATATCTACTCTATCCTATCTATTTTTACAGGCTTTCACGTATATCTTACACTTTGTTTAACATGATGCTCACTAATGTATATGATCTTTTTATCTCCTCTTTTCATATCTCCATGAGAAAATAAAAGACAAATAATCCTAATTTAACTTTGCCTATGGAGTAGTTAAAATGCAAAACTTACCAAATGTAAGAAAAAGTACATCTTTGGCTCAATCTAGTAGTTATGACGTCAGTGGAAAAAATATGTACGTTTCTCTACTCCATTGTACGATCTTGTTTGGGGGGCTTTTCGACCGTGAGAATAGAATCAAAACGAATGTGTCTGTTTCTTTTTTTCTCATAGTGCTTGGAGAATAAACAAGGCTATGAATGACATTAATTTCTGGTTCAACGCACAAAATTATGTTGGTGCCTGGAACTCCATTTTTATATATCTCTGTATTTATCAATATTTTCTCTCAACGATGTTGCATTCGCTCAACCTTCTATTCAATTCCTCCGAAATTACATTCGAAAACAAATTTTTATTGAGAAGATGACTGTTAACACCGTGGTATTTTTTTTTTTTTTGGAAGTTGATTGGATGAAAGAAAAGGAACCAAAATAATGAAAATAGAACTAGAATTTTTTTTATAGGAACCCCTATTGGGGGGTGGGGGTGTAAACATCAACTCGATACATATCACCGCAATAACAGTAAGTGTTTATATTATTAACCTCAATCAGTGGCATTTACAATACTTTAAATGAACTCCAACAATATCACCTTCTATCTTCATTAACGAAATTAATCTTAATCATTGCAAGAATCAATGTTTTGTTTATAATAGATGTTCACTCTAACGATAAGACGTCAAAAGAAAAGAGTTGTCTGCTGAAAAATGATGTTTTGTGGTGAGTTTGAGAGAACTACCATATTATCATCCACATGGCCTGCTTGTAAGCAATCCAATGAAAATAAGCGATCCTATGTTACCTGCAATATATAAATATATAACGATCATATTAATTGAGACCAGAAGAAATTAATAAACATTGTAAAATATGTTATAATTGTTATACCGAATTTAAATAAAATAGGACATAGTTAAAAACATGTCTTAGAGGCAGAGCTGCGACTACCGAGTTTAAATCGGTATTCGATACTACCGACGGTAGATTTCGAATATTGAACCGATTATATGATATTCGGCAGAAAATACTGAATACCGTACCGATTGACAATCGTAAGGTATATTTGAAAGTATGACTTTTGTAGCATTAATAAAATAAACAACTATAACTTATAGCAGGGGTCGGCAATTACGTTTGGACGCGGGCCAATTTTTTCTCAGACAATGACATCGCGGGCCATAGTTGTTGTCACAGAGGTCGGGTGGCTCGATTGAAGAGAAAGCACCACAAATGCACGCACTACATTGCCTAATTCACCAGAGTTTCATGGCGCCAGACTCAGTGGCGTGCTGACAAGTATCATGAATAAAGTGATGAGAGTCATAGTCCGTGGTGCATCAAGTACACAGCACTGTCTTTTTCGCCAACTTGTTTGTTGAGTCAGAGGCCTGCTACTTCACAATGACGTGCGTTAAGTAAAGGAAAGGCACTGGAGTGCGTCTGTGCGCTATTAGGTGAAGGTAAAATCTTCCTGCGAATGAGCAAGATGCGTGCTTCAAACGATCACCTGGCCTTCCTAGAAGGTGATATGTCCATTTCAATTATCGCGTTTTTTAACCGATCTTTTTGGCCATCTTAATCAGCTGAACCATTGTGGACATGATCAAGAAGATGGATTCGTTTACAAGGAAGCTGGAGTTGTTCCTGTCTGATCTAACAAGTGGAAGGCTTTGCACTTGCAACATTAAAATCACAGGGAGGGGGCCAAGTTACAGGAATTATGACTCTATTCCTCAATAAATGTTTCGAAATTGATAGGATTGCTGAATGCCTTTTTTCTTTTTTTTAAATATGAGGCTTAAGAAAAAAAATATTTTTTAACATCAAATTAATCTCGATTCGTGGGCCAGACAAAATAAATGGCGGTCCTATTTGCCCGACCTCTGACTTATAATATTATAGAGCAGATAAATAAAATACATCCAATATTAGTTTATTCTATGTATTGAATACTAGAGTACCTGAAAGTGCATTTAATATCGGACAATAAGAGACAGTCAATAAAAAAATCTATAGCCTTCCATTTCCTACAAAATCCAAGTACATATAATTTATATGTATAATATTAGTATGTATTAAATTTCAAATAATCTATCCAATATTAGTTTTATATGTATTGAATACTAGAGTACCTGAAAGTGTATTAATATTGGACAATAAGAGACAGTAAATAAAAAAATCTATAGCTTTCCATTTCCTACAAAATCCAAGTACATATATAATTGATATAATATTAGTATGTATTAAATTTCAAATAATCTATAATAGATTATAACAAATTATGTACTTAATTGTCTTTGGTATAAATTGTCCGATATTAAATGCATTTGAAGATGTCCAGAGTAGTTACATAAATCAATTTTTCTCTCTTTCTAATATACAGACCTAATATCGATCGGTAGAAGGTATATACTATAGTATCGTCAAAGTTTGTCTTATTATAAATGTTAATATGTATATATAATTTCTTATTGTACTAATCAGCGTCTCCTTGGTGTTATTGTTTTCTTGTTTATATCATACCGTCATATATTACCTCCACCGAAGGAGGTATTGTTTCACTGGCGTTGGTTTGTTGATTGTTTAGTTTGTTGGTTGTGTTGTCAGCAGGATAACTCAAAAAGTACGGAACGGATTCACTGGATGTTTAAACTCCTTTCTTTTCTCCATCATGCTCTTAATATTAGCGTTATATTTTATTTAATATTAATATTAAGAGGAAGGCGGGAAGAGAAAGAAGTTTAGCACCCAATGACGTAGTCCTTAGTGATTAAATGACAATATTACGTCAATGAATATTTTAAGCGTTTGTTTTTTCCTACTCCTGAATAGAGACCCCATTTCATTATTAATATTTTAGTATTTAGCTCATTTGTATCTTAATTCTGCATCAGAGATGCCAAAATTTAATCACTTGTTTCTTTTGGCATTTCCAACAACTCCACAAAGTTTCATCCGAATCCGTTACGTAATGGATATTTTTAGGATGGCTCTCTCCTCACTCATTATTCACCAAACACACCTACTTATGTAACATATATGATGGATTGTAATCCGTAAGTGATTCATTTGGTGGGATCGGCGGGGTTTGCACTCTCTGAGTGTATAAATGCCTCTAGTTTAATATTAATATTAGGAGGAAGACGAAAGAGAAAGAAGTTTAAGCACCCAGTGACGTAGTCCTTAGGCTGATAAAATGAACAATATTACGTCAATGAATATTGTTTTAAGCGTTTGTTCTTTCCTGCTCCCTGAATAGAGGACCCATTTCATTATTAATTTTTTAGTATTTAGCTCATTTTGCATCTTGAAAAAGCACTCTGAGATGCCACAATTTAATCACTTGTTTGCTTTTGGCATTTCCAACAACTCCACAAGTTGTCATCCGAACCCGTTCCGTACTTTTTGAGTTATCCTGCTGACAAACAAACTAACAAACCAACAATCTAACAAACCAACGCAGTGAAAACAAATCCCTTCGGCGGAACGGTAATAATAAGAGGCATATATTACACTCAGAGAGTGCAACCTCCGCCGTCACGGGGTCCTTATGAGCCTTCCGAGGGCGGCTTTTTACGACTGAGGCGGCGTAGAGGGAGGGCGGGGAGGTTCCCTCCGACGGAAATTCCGAGAGGAAGACGTTCCGGCACCCGATTTCACAGCACAGCGACATCTATTGGCAGAGTAGGCTAACTTGAAAATATTTATTAGTATTTAGCTCGTTTTGCATCTTAATTCTGCACTCAGAGATGCCAAAATTTAATCACTTGTTACTTTTGGAATTTC
>CP045903.1:10735188-10773409 GCA_013387185.1 Caligus rogercresseyi
TACATGCTCTTCCGGATCCCTGTTATGATTCGGAACCGTCTATCTATCTTAAACTTAAGATGCTTTCAACGAAGTATAATAAAAATACGGAGGGCAAGTTGGGTATAATAACTACTATGAATTAATCAACATGTAATTGTTAAGACAAAAAATAAATCACCAGGCTTTAATAACACTCAGCCTCACGTAAAAATATAACCTAAGCTTAGTAAAAGAATAAAATTACTTTGAAGCTTACTTATAACTAGAACTATACGACCCAAAATGCATCCAGAGTTACATAATGTATCAGAACATCCCAAAGATATGAGCTGAACGTTCAGATCATTCAAAATTGGCTTTCCTATTTTAAAATCTTCAAGCAAATGGGATGTATTTATCATGCACGTGTCGGATCATCACAAAATTGCGATCCGATTTTCAAAGATCAGAGCTGTCACCAATATGTAAATAATAAAAACAATTTCAGAAATATTATTCTTTCAAATTCATCTTGGAGAAGGAACAAAAAAAATTAATGAAATCAACGCAATGACAATTTCTTGACGACAATAAATGACAATGTCCAATAAACTCATATTGGATTGAAATGCAGCCTTGGAATAAAGAGAAAAATATTTCTTTTTGTTTCCTTTTTATTGGAGGTTATTTATTTATTTCCTTAAAGTGATTGAATCGTGAGAATTTTCTAGTGAATGTATCTACACATACTGCGATATACAACTCTGGGCCTATTGCGATATGATATATATTATTGCGTATCGCAATTGATCACCGATCAAAAAAATGCTTTGATCCCCAAGTCTAATACTTTTGAAATTTGTCAAAAGGAATATTTATAAATATGAAATCTCACTGAGTCTTGACATCATGGTTCAAAGTAGATAAAAGGCGGTTCCTTGTTGCAACATGTAGCATGAGGAGCGCCCATGAGCACGTTCTTATATTTATACTTATCAAACTCATAAATCCAAGCTGCATACGATCAACCTTCCAATACTTAAGTAAAAGGAACGTTTATGGAAAGAAATATGAGACAAAGGGATTCTTGAGCAAATATGGAAGTGGCTCGTATTATACTTCCTTCGGAACATATCACGAAAAGGTGTACGTATGTGTCTCTTGCACTTTACCAATGGACTTTTAGAGAAAAAACAATGCTCTGGACATTTTGCCGTATTTAAGAGATGTAACAAATGGTGTCCAGAAGAAATAGATCAGGAAAAAAATGGACCAAGTTAGAAAAAGAAAATGATAACTCATGGAAGAAATGGTCCAAATGTATAGATAGGCAAGTATTTGAGTAGAATACATCTAAGTATTGTTGAAATACTATTTATCATTTAAACTTCGTAAATAAAGACATAAAATGGTTTTATTTTTGCAATTTTAGATAAAGGTTGGTTTTTTTTATTGCGAACTGTAATTCAAAATGGCCCTAATTATTGGAGATAGTCGTGTTGTCTGAAATAACGAACATGTCCCTTTCTTCCTAGGCCGTATTTTCCTCAACCATATATTCCTAATATCGCAAAAAATAGCTCCCCTATCAACTGAAAAATGTGGTAATAAGAATGCATAAACAGGATAGCGCAACATTGCTTAGAACATTTGATTCGAAGGCCACAATCGTAGTTTATCCAGAGTCGAAACTCACTGCCAATGAATCATCAGGTTTCACAAGCCACAACCCTAAATTATAGGGATTTCAAACTAAGCGTCAACTGGGCTCTCTGCATGTCACAATTATGGTATGAATGTGGACTTAATCTACCTTCAATTAAACATCGAGTTACGGGGAATGGTGTCGGAACTGTGTGCATGGAGGGGGAGGGGGGGGGGAGGCAAGGGGCTATTAGTTTCTCACTTTTACCCTTCTACCACATTATTTTCAAGCCTAATCCAAGGCGTCTATATTACATTATTTATAGCAAAAAAATTGTCAGTCTTTACCATCATTCATTCGTTAGGTAAAATGCAATAAGGGTCTTAAAGAGACCCATAAAAGCCACAGCAGGCTCTATGTATACAAGGACTCTGCAGACATCCCACTCTCATTCCTGCTACTTTCTCACCAGCCCATTTAAACAACGATGATTATCGCCAGGCTCCAAGCAGACTCAGCTATCAGTTTCTTTCCAACAGCTTCTAGCAGTAATCCTCACTTTGTCATTGTATTGTAAGAACTCTCCAGTTATAATTTCAAGCTATAATGTACTTATAGGTTTTATAACTGCATAAATAGCAGTTATAAAACCTATAAGTACTTTATAGCTTGAAAGTAAAACTGGGGAGTTCTTACAAAACAATGACAAAGTGGGGATTGCTGCTAGAAGTGTATTTTCATTTGATAGGGGGGAGGGCTATTTATTACATCTCTTTAAATACTGCACATTGTCCTAGCATTGTTGTTCTCTTTAAAAGTTCATTGGGAAAGTATAAAAAGAGGACCACGTGATAGTTTCGAGGAAGTATCAACGCGAACCCCTTCCATATTTGCTCAAGAATCACTTTTTCCTCATATTTCTTTCCATTATGTTCCTATGGCTATGGTGAAGATATTCAAGAAAAACGATGAGAAAGTATTAGGAGGCTTATTAATGACTGATGTGGTTGACATGTCGTACCAAATGAAACCACCTACAAATAGACATCGTTGGAAATTACTCAAGATTTATGCATGGCTTTAATTGCTCTTCGTAATTTAAGTGACTTCCCTCATAACTGTATTAAAAATTATGACTATTATTAATGTATTTATTTCAGAGATAATTTGAGAACCCAGAAAGAAAGAAATATCAGGAACGACCGGACACTTTTTTCGCCGGGACCCGGGCCGGGCAGGGACTCAGTATATTTTCGTTCCTTCGTCATTCTGAAAGTGACGACATTTATTAGAAAAGAAATTCCAAGAATTAGTGACGACGTTTTTTTAGAAAACATTTTCTAAAAAAAAATTTTATTTAAAAAAAAAGTCTTAAAAAAGTCATCACTTACAGAAGGACGAATGAACGAAATATGACCCGGTCGTTTATGGTAAATATTTATTCAAACAACATCATAGGTGAATTCCACAATTAGGGTTCCCCTAAGTGGTCCATACCACTATTTTTGAAACTTTACTAATCATCTTTTTTGTTTTCCTGCAGGTGATATATGTCTGGGACATCTAAAAATATGTTCGGCTAACCTTAATGGGCATTAATTGACGAGTTAATTGAGATTTTTATACAAATTAGCTTAAATTGTCATACATTGTGTTTTGATGATCTTATTGCGTCCGTAAAAGTTGAGGTACATCCTCCATCTCTGTCCGTCATCTAAGGCTTGCTCGGACCTGTCCTTCCGTATCACTGTCTGTCTGTCTGTCTATCGGTGTGTTGCGAAAAGAGAAACCAATGAATGTTCTAAAAATTAACGATTGCGAATATGATGCTTTACTGAATGATTATCTCATGTAATATATGGTTTCTCTTCTGTAAACCAATGCTAAAATTTTCCTTGTTTTCATAGTGTGTGAGGTTTTCGTTTACAAATTTTGGTTTTGAGTGTGGTTTCGAATGTTAGGATGTTACAATCTAAGAAAATTGAAAAAAAATGTGAAAGGCAAAGAGGCTGAGTGACCTGTAAAGTCGCGTGGCTGGTGCGACGAAAAGACTTGGAAAAGACGTAGTGAGGCTTTTGGTCATATTAGATGAGAAATTTTCATTCATATTTCTAAAAAGAATCACTGAAACTTACATTTATTGCGAGGGTAGGCGATTTTCAAAAAGGTCTAAAAAGGGAAAAATGTCTATAACTCATGATAAGCATTTTTGGTAGCAATATCAATTGTTTTTTAAGGAATAATTTTCTGAAAGACTAATTCTCATTTATACTTTAAATATAATTAAGATTCCGTCATGTAATGCTTCGGCAAAATATTTTTTTCACATGGTAGACAGACTGAAGACAATTAATTTGGGTCTAAAAAGGGAAAAAGTCTATAACTGTCTACAACTTGGGATTCAAAAATTGAAAAGGGAAACATTGAATCTTTGGGTCTTTTTGGGCGCGATGTTTACCTAGTATTGTATACTAACAAACAAGATGAAAACTAGCCTTGCCACAGATCTTTTCGTGTAAAAAAATCTCAATTTTATAACTTGCCCCTTTAAAACTGCCAAATTTGCTCGTAAAACAGGCGGCTCAATACTTGCACTTAATTTTCTCATTTTTAGTCTGAATTCATTTCTACATAGTGGTTATTTTCTACCTCTTTACCCAATGTCCTAGTAGATATTTTCAGTCATAAAAGGTTCTTATATTTCATAAATTTTTCTCCAAGCATGTGAAATAGTGACTTGTTACATATTTGTTACATAGAAAATTACCGTTTATCTGTAGTCAAAACCGAGTATATTAGAGTAAAAATCCAGTTTTTCTAGTCTTTTTTTTCTCGTAAGACTGGAGGAACCTTCTTAATGATAGTTAAAAGTAATAAAGACAAAATTTGTTTCATTTTGGTCTGAATGTGAAGCAAATTAACTAATTTTCTATGCAAATTACGAGGGGAACCCTGTTCGTGGAATCCACCCATACATAGATAAAAACTTTCATTAATATAAAAATTAGGAGTTAAAATAATGTCTTTAAATGTATGAACATATTATAAAATCATAAGAATCTAATTACTTGCCTCAATCCGTCACTATGTCTATAGTCTATCAATGGATCTGTAACTGTCCGCCGACACGCTCTCCTGCACTATCAAGACGGAGACACACAGCACCACTAGGAGAATCTAAAGAACCACAAGTCAGTTCATTGAGTTTGTTGATCTTATTTGAGCTTGCTCGCAGGTTCAACCAACTCATTCTGTATCGGCTGATGAGCATGAATGAGCCCCTATAGATTTCAGCAGCATTAGCATCCCCCAAAATGTTGCCGGTATGTACACAAGTGGTGGCTGCACACACCGCTGATAATGTTCCCAATGTTTTGCAGTCACATGATAGCTCCGCAGAAAAGTCCATCAGTCGGTTGATAAAGATGGCTACGCTTACAGGAAAGTGGTACGCAATCCCTCTTCTATGAGTTTGACTTGTTTTTTTCGGCTGTATATGATTGCACTCTCTGAGTGCCTATGCTCATTACAACAACGGAGTGCAGCTACTCCCTCCTACGTCGATTGAAAAAATTTCTTCGCTCTATAATGGCTGAGCAACGAATGAATCATTTTCTCTTCCTACACATCAACCGACCGCTGATATGGGCCTCCGAAAATTCTCTCCAGCTCTGCTTTGCCATTGAGTGAAAAGAACTTTATTTCGTAGAAGTCTTAGGGGAAATAATTTAGCCTAACAAAAGTTCAGTAAACACTTAGCTTTATAGTGAGTTATGTTTTATAAATGTTTTCCAACTAATTAAGGGCGCACGAGCGAACCATAATAAAGAAAAGGATCCCCCATGGTGCAAAAGTAGTCAAAACCGCCACTGGGCAATGGAATATATGTCGCGTAATCTCCACATAGATCTTCAAAATGTAGCTTATAAATAAAGGCGTTTTTTTCTTAAATGTTGACTATATTGGTTGAAATGTAGGCAATTTGATCCGTTGATCGATCAAAACAGAAATTCTCTATTGCAGGGAGTGTCAAGCATCTACGGGTCGTAAAGGGTGATTCAATTCCTCATGAGAAATCGAAAAATATCTGATGAATATATTTTGCTTTAAAATCTTTGGAATGATGTAGTGCATTTGGATCTTTGAGATTCTGATAATATGTTTCAACACATGTGATTCCTTAAGTGATGATTACTCGAATTCTCTATAAATTAAACAAACTGATCTGTTGTCAACCTTCATCAATTGAATATTGATCTAACCAACGATTTACTCAGTGGCTTGAGACACATGATTTATTACTTCTTCAAACAAACATATGTCATATTTCTTGTAATTTGGCTTCGGTGGTGCTCGTGTATAGAGTATATCTTCATAAGTGATAAATACATGAAAATGCAATTCCATTCTATATGTGGATTTTGTCTAATGCATTCCAACACTGGTAAGGATGGTGCAGTAAAAGTTTTTCGAGATCGTTATGTCAAGAAGGATCGCTGAGGAAGTTTATTTTAAAGAAGAAAACTACTCCACAAGTGAAGGTAAGTACTTTGGTTTTGCTTGGTTTATAATGAGGCCAGAATGTGTTGCTTATTTGTCTAAAACTTTATATGTCATTTTTATAGACGACTACATTTCATTACATGTACCCTCATAGAAAACCGATAGATTGTCAGCATACATTTGGGCAAGACCCTTGAGTCTCGGGGGAGCAAATATAAGTTTGTTCATATGTAAACTAATAATTATTGATATATAAAAATATAAAATATCCATCCTTCTTTATTTACTTTAATATATTGAACGAATTTCCGGAATTATATATGTACATTTCCAAGCCTTCAAACTCATCATAGGAACCATTAGAAGACGAGTGAAAGCCATAGATAGGTGACTTCTAACATAGGTTTAACTGAATTTAAGGATTTTTATTTTATAGTGCTTTTGAATATAATGTTCATTTGTATTTTATATATTTTTTAAAGCTTTATTATTATTTTTGCCTATATGGTTCGATAGAATTGTATCTGTGTGGATAAATAAGCAATAATTTAGTCTATCGAACCTAGGACTTTATCAATGAGGTTGACCAAAATGACCTTCCCTCTCTGGATCGAACCGGCACTGTCAACGTTGAGAAATGAACATACCTTAACGCACTGAGCTATCGCACTCCTTTGTTCTCTTGTTTGTGTATTACTTATGTACTTATTATCTCTTAGTTTATTAATAAACATTTGAACCATAAAAACACATAAATACGTACATCTACAAACCATAGCGTATGTATATATTTCAACAAAAATTATAAAATTATAATTTATAGAGCATTCACTATTATGTTATCCAGTTACTTCAATCATGCAAAAGTTTTTGTAAAATATGTTTACCCTCAAATCACTTTATTCAGATAAATTACACACAAAATGTACAAATTGTAGTTTAATAGTAAATCTCTAAATATAAAATTCAAACATCATACGAAAGCAATGAAGAATATTAAATCAATAACATAAAATAAATTTAATTCTGCTTCATTTCCCGCTAATTTGTTATGAGCTCGTTTTTTAAAATATGAGAATATCACAGGGCAAAGGTATTTTTGTTATATCTCTACCTAAATGTTTTCGTTTCGATGCATTATGCTAATTGATAAATATTTAATTACCTTAAATGTTTCACATCTCTATAAAAAAGGTAAAATGCTTAATAATCGATCCTCGTTGTATGTTCTTCCAAGATAATATTCATTAATTTAATTTTGAATATAAGATGTATCAAGACCTTAAAAATAGTTAAGTAACAAATATAAATAACAAAATATAGTTTTTATAATTATCTAATCATTAATGGTTACTTACTTGAATATGCATTCTTAATCTTTAGATTTATAAATTCATGAAAAAATAAGTTGTTAGAGTATGTACTTCGCAACAAATTAAGGTAGTCTCTCAACCTCTAAATATATCATATTGTATTTTTTATGCTTGTCATAGATATGTTGTTGCAGAGTTTAGGACTACCCCCCCCCCCCCCCCCCAGACAATCACCACCACCGTGAATGACACGGAGGTGCCATTCACCCCCATTACTAATATTTGTTATTTCTTACAGTCCACTTATGAAGTTAATACATTCTTTATGACAAAATTGTATTAGTGTTTAAAACCTATGTTCCTTATATCGGTCATATGTATATCACCGATATTAAGAACATAGTTTTCAACACTAATGCAAATGAAACATAGTTAACTTCATAAGTGGACTTAAGAGATAAGAATATAAATTTGTTTGTTTATATTTTTTATTATCATCCACGATAGACATACACACGAAAACGCACATATAACACTAAAGTAGAGAACACAACCACACTACGGGGTATCTGTGTTACAATAATAATAATACCTATGTACCAGGCTTGTGACGGAACACAAAAATTGAACGGCGGTTCAGCTGAACGCACGTTCATGAACGAAACGCTGAACGGAACGCAACTTTTTTTTTAACGTTGAACGCAAAAAAAAAGAGTTTGCGTTAAGCGTTCAATTTTCCAAAAATTTCTTAGACTTTTTTCGGAAAAACGGCATCACTACGCATACTTTTTTTGGAAATTCTTTTCTAAAAAAAACGTCATCAATAAGTACTTTTTTTGGAAATTATTTTCTAAAAAAAAAATGGCATCACTACGCATTACTTTTTTTGGAAATTATTTTAAAAAAAAAAACGTCATCACTACGCATTTTTTTGGGAAATTCTTTTCTAAAAAAAAACGGCATCACTACGCAGTACTGTTTTGGGAAATTCTTTTCTAAAAAAAAGGAACGCTGAACGGAACGCTAATTTTTTTTGAACGCTGAACGCAAAAAAAGCTGAACGCTCACAGCTGCATGGACATATACTTATTCTACTTAAATACTAAAATATTTACAATATATTTTGTAAACGTGGAAAATATTTTGACCTCAGTTTATACGCCTTTGAGAATACTATAGCACTAGAATTTGTTGGATAATGGTCAAGCCATTTGATCTTCCCCATTCCAGTAAAATATTTATTGCATCTTGTATTTTACTGACAAGTGTTTGTGGGTGTTTTCCACTTATTAATAAGATAATGTCATCTGCATAGCCATTGCTTTGATTGCACCTTTGTGGAACTTTGTAAGTAGAGTGTCCATCACGGCATTCCAGATCACAGGCGAAAGTACTCCTCCTGAGGACTTCCACCCGTTGGGGTGATGCATACCCTTTCTCCTTTATTTCTGCCTTCAGCATCCTAGTTCTGATGAGATCTTTATACCAGGATGTGATGCTAACTGGATTCCAAGTTTAACATTGCTTTGTTGGCAGAATGAAATTGAATATTATCAAATGCACCAGTACAATCAAAACTGAAAGCAAGTGTACACTGATGCTGATATATCGATTTTTCGATAATATTGTTGCGTGTTGAGAATGAAAAGATGGAATACTTTTCTACTTTCCATTGTACTATTCTTTCTAAGCCTTTGAGGATGAAATTGGAAAGGCTGATAGTTCTAAAAGATTTAGCAGAGCTGTAATCATCTTTGTCTGGTTTAGGCAAAAATACAACCTTCATTTCACGCCATTTCTCGGTGTATATCCAGTGCTAAGAATAACTTTATAAAGATCAGTAATGTAACATGTAATATTTCTCCTACGTGTTGTAATATAATTGGTTTAAGTCCGTCAAGTCCTGGACTTTTATGGCTCCGAAGGAGTTTAAAGCTTCCCTCACTTTGTCATGGTTCAAATAATCAATCCCGAAATTATTAGTTTGTGATGGTCTTTCAAAATTTACGCCGATTTTGCAGTCAGGGAAGTGAGTTTCATGAGAATTTTTAGAGATTCAGCAGGTGACTGTGCATAGCCACGATCCGTTTTTAAGAGACCAATTGAGTTGTCTATTGGTTTTTGAACCCTGATTAATCTTGCAATGTCTTTGGGACCTTCAGCATTACTACAGAATTTTCTCCAATAATCTTTTTGTTCATTTCTAAGAGCCGTCCGATATTCACTTTCAGCAAGTAAATATTTTTCTCTATGGGAAGCTTGCATCCGTTTGGGTTCCAATTTTCTGAGTTTGTGCCTCAAAGTAGCAAGATGCTTGTCCACCAAGGTACTGACTTAGATTTTATCGTGCTTCTTAAAGGACCAAGCAATTTGTATCGCCTTATTTATGACCTCATATAATGATTCTGCACATTGGTCAATGATACTGGGGAGGGAAGTATTTTAGGTAGAGTTGCCGCTTCTGTGTGGTTCCTAAACATGCCCCAGTTAGTTTTCCTCAAGTTTCTTGATTTTTCGGTGATTGGTTTAATCTACCAAAGTTGAAAACTATATATCTATGGTCTGACATAGATGGTCGAAGGTTTACATGCCATCCTGAGACCTCAAATTTTTAAAGGCATGATGATTCAACATAGTAATGTCTATGGTTGAACTTGCTCGTTGGGTGATAAATGTTGGTTCATTTCCTTCGTTAATTACAATAAAGTTTATTTTCATCTATGATTTTCTAAAGATTTCTCCCTTGTGTCAGTATGCTTACTACCCCATAGGCGATTATGAGCATTAGAGTCCATAGTGAGTAAAAGTGGTACTCGTTTACTTTCACAGTGCTTAATGAGATTAAGCAGTGTTTCATTTTCTACAGGTAGTTGTTGATCAAGATATGCAACACTAATATATGTTAGGGACTCGTCTATTTTTATACATACTGAACAAACGTCCTTTTCAGAGAATTCTGGAATTTACCATGCATTCAAATGGTTTACAGTTCGAATGCAGGCTCTCGGGCTAGATCTGTGTTTACTATGGATAGTATACCCACTTAATGCAAGGCTTTTTGTTGAGCCATTACAGAGATATGGTTCAGTTATTAATGCAATAGCAGAAGTTATTAACTTTAGCTCTGAGTTTGCTGCTTTGCAGTGCTGCGTATTAATATATGAGCAACTTATCATCAGCTGTTTTTATTTACCTTCGAAGATTGTGGCTGGCCAGAAGGATTTCGGTGCTTCATCAAAGAAATATAAGTAACGGGGGGTAAATGATACGGGTGAATGGCACGGGGGGGGGGGGGGTGATTGTCGGGGGGTGCTAGTCCTGTTATTATTGGAATTTATTATACCTTAAACTCTTCGCTATAGGGCAGCAATACTCAACCCGCGGCTCGCGAGCCCATGTGGCTCCTTTAAGACTAGTTGCAGCTTTTTAAATCCACTGAAAAATTATTACATTATTACCAGGAAACGACCGGGTACCCGGCTGTTTTTTGAACTTTAATATTTTCGTTCGTTCGTCATTCTTTTTTATAAAATAATTATATCTTTAAAAAATATTTAAAAATCATTTCTAAAAAATCGTCATCACTTTCTTTTAGAAAAATCATTTTAAATTTAAAAAAAAATAAAGCAAAAGTTACTTTCTATTAAAAAAAGTTGTCACTCTCAAGACCCGGCTTGAAAATTTTTAGTCCCTGCCCGGATCCCGGTGAAAAAAAGTTTCCCGTTTGTATCCTGATTATTACATAATGCGGTGTTATTACTTAATGTGGTGCTACATGGCTCTTGTAAAAATATTTTTTCGTCAAAGTGGCTCCTTATTAGGACCAGTTGTGTACCGCTGCTGTAGGGTATCAACTTAACGATGGAGGAGGAACGAAGTGAGGAGAGATGTAGATGCAGAAATGTCTTGATATCAATGGATTGTATTTCATAAGTATAAATGATTAAACAATAACAGTAAAAGATCGGACGAACTTTATGTAGATTCACGTGAACCGTATTGACGCAGAAAAAGAAAGGTACTTGAGGAGGTGGTCCACATGGGACGATGGCATTCAAGACACGAAGAAAGATTAAACATAGGCAACCCCTCATTTAGATGAATTGCCTGGACGATTCGACATCCTTTGTTACGTTGATGATTGCTCCATCGAGTTCAAATGAAACTGATTTTTCCTTCCCTCTCCTCTCTCTCTTCTTTTAATATTTACATTATAAACAGCCGATAAATAGTACCCCAAAATGATATAACCCCTTTCTTCTAGTTTTCTATCTCTTTTTTTTTTAATGTAGCTTTGCCATTTGAACTTTAATTCCATATTACGCAGCCTCAGTCTCAGGTTTATTTTGTTAAAGAGTGCCTTTGAGGATGGTGAGCCGATCATCTACAATGTAACTTTTAAGTTCGAATAATTTAATATTCGAAAAAAAATTGATGACTTCCAACTTTTACAGGTTATTTAACATTTTGATTAGTCACTTTTAAATTCCTATTTGTATTTTGGTTCATTGTAACAATGAGAACATAGCGTATTAAGACTTGATTATCTAGATAATTGTAATTTAAAAACGCCAGTGGATCAAAGTCCAGTGGGTGATATGAGACTAGTAAAAAAGCTAAATAAAGTTAAAAATTAAAGTCTAACAAACTATCAAGAGAAAAAGTATACATTGTAGTGATGCTTAAAGGATTGAAAATGTATCCATAGACTACAAAAAAGTTTTTTTAATCGACTTTACTGATATTTTGTGTAATTAATATAAATATATATAATAAACATTTTAGTTTAAAATTATTACACAAACAAAGTCATCACACATTAATCGTCAACAAAGAAAACACATACAAAACAATGAGACAAATTAAAGGAACAAAAGTCACATAACTTAAAATCAGAATCTTTTGTAAAAACGTAAAAGTCGCTTCAGGTCGATCTTTGCATTCTCGGCGCAGGAAGGGAAGAATTTAACCACCCGCGAAATTCCAACGTCCTGCCGAATTCCCTGGAATCTTGATGCCGAGGGCAGAATAGCGAGCCGCCCCTGATATCATAATCACTCTCAGGCCATTTTCTCTGACCAGATCTCCAGAGGCTAAGCGCTCCGCCAGTAGGCTTTTACAGCTTGAGAGAGCAAATTCCATGGCCCTCGTCTTGATAGGAGCCTTGCGAATATTCGTGGTGAGACCGAAGAGAATTAACGGAGCAATATGTTTGTCTTCGATGTGTTTAATATTTAATCTTATAAAATCCCTCAAAATCTTGAGTAAAGGACATCCATAAAAAGCATGGATGATTGAGTTGTAATGGTTGCCACAATCCTTACAAGGAGTGAAAAAGAACACGTTTCCAGTGGAAATTTGGAACTGAGCTGTAAAGCGCTTTCCAGAAACAACTCTTTGAATGGAGGACAATATTCTACTCTTCCAGCGATTTGGTAAGTTTAGAGCTTTTAAATAGTGAACCGCAATTTTATCAGCTTCTTCTCTTACGTTCGACTCAAAACTCATCCTCACGTGCCATGGAACAGGGGCAAGATGATAGGCTGCGGCTCTTTTTAGCTGAAAGAGGAACTTTCCACAGTTAAAGATTGATTTTTCTGAGAGATCATGAAGAGAGATCAAATTTGAGGAAATGGCCAATCTTTCTAGTTGTTGTGGAGAGTGTAAAATTTGTAAAAAACTTGGTTTTCCTTTCCACAGAATCCTTTGAATCGTAGCGAAGACGGGTGAAAATTGTCCTAGAATGTCGTTAGAGTAGTCCGTGCCTAGAAACAGCACATTGTAAGCCCAGCTCGAAGAAATATAAGCCCTCCACTCCACATCGGGGTTCTTTGTCAAGTCAATTAAGACTTTTTGATAAATTTTGGGGATTATTTTTGCGAGAACTGACAAACCTCCACCAAGCTGTGCCCTGGGACGTTGTAGAGAAGGTAAGTATTTCCTATAGAACAGTTTTTCCAGCCATACATTTCCTCTCTGATAGCTTTTCAGCGAGCCAAGGAACGGCGGAAGCTTTGTAAAGTATTCTGGGTACAATTAAGTAGTTTTGTAAATTGAATTTCCTCCATCTGGGAATATTGCAGTTCATAAAGTTAGATATACTTATCCAGTTGGAATCCAAGGGGCCATTCCTCCCACAAGAGATGCCCAAGATTCCAACGCTCTCCTTGATGTTCAAGTCGGAAATATTTACGTTAGAATCCGGGAAACCATTTTTCAAGTGGTAACACAACCGTCTTCTTACTATTGACAAGTAGTCCCGACCTTTTCCCAAAAGATCCAAGAAAGTTAAGAATTACTTGAAGTCGTTTGATGAGCTGGACTTCAGACTTGCTCTCTATGTATATGGTTATGTCATCTGCATACATGTCTAAAATGAGTTTTGACGACCCTAAGCAAACTCCAAATCCACCATATTTTTTGACAATGCTGTTACTAAGCTCCCACAGCCCCGCCGCAAACAGAAGTGGAGCAGAGGGGCATCCCTGGGACAACTTCTCTTTAAATCGATGCTGTCACTCTCTAAATTGCCCATGGTAATAGTAGAAGTGCTATTGACTAGAAGAGCTTAATTGGGTTAAAGTACCTTTTGGTAAAAGTCTTTTCCCCACTCGCAAAATGTGTCCATGCTGAATAGTATCGAATGCTTTAGAGAAGTCTACGGCCAAAATAGCCCCGTAGGTTCCTCTTGCATTGACAGCTTCGATGACGCATTGAATATTCTCGAAATATCGGACATCTTCCTGCCCTTTAGAAATCCCTTTTGATGAAGGCCGAGCTTTACATTTAAAAGGGGCTCTATTTCACGAGCAATGACGCCCGATAAAACTCTATAACTTTCATTAAGGATTGTTATAGGCCTCCAATTATTGACGTCCGTGAGAGAGCCTTTTTTGGGGATTAACACAATCCTCCCCTTTGTTAAACGTTTTGGGAGACTTCCATGCATTTCCATACCCCTTCCTAATTGAAGAAGGTATGGTGAAACTTCCTTGATGCAGTGGGTAAAAACTTTACCTCCAATTCCATCCGGACCCGAAGCCTTGTCGTCATTGTAAAATTTCTTATGGTATAAATTTCTCCGAATTATAAATATCGACGTTGAGATCCCCCAAAACTAGGTGCGGAAACAATCACCTTTACAGGAGTTCACCATAGCTTGGAAAACTCCAGGGCACTTAGTGTTTGGATCATATGCGTTGATGAAATAAAGCCTCCGCTTTAGTGGGAACAAAGATTTTATGCCACTCACTTTCCCTTGAGAACTCTCTGACGCGAAGACAACCATCCAATCTTTTAGAAACAAACGAAATAACTCCACAACGACCCCCGGAGCCGGTGAAGAAGAAATTGTAATTGTCAGGAATGCAGTACTTACACTGCAAGGAACACGAAGATGACGTTGAAGATCTTACACCCTGTAGGCATATTATGTTGGGACTTAAACTAATTAGTATCTCATTTGAGCGTGTCGAGCAATACAATCCATTCCTCCCCTGGTATTCCATGAGATGATCTTTCCCAATCCTAAATTCACTCTTTGTTTGTTCCTAAGGGACGATCAAAGAAGTCATCTATTTTATATTGCCATCCGCCAATCATGGAAGCTTTAAAGTTTAATCAAGGTCAATTCCGTTGAAAAAAGTTTTCAATCGCTATGGTAAACTCATACGACCGATTAGATGAAGGTAAGACAGTAGAGGTGTTCAAGCGGTCCGGAAAAGTTTTAAGTTATTATTTTTTAATTAAAAAAGATGTAGAGAGGAAGTTTGGGAATTACTAAGACATTAGGGGAGATAGAGATTAAATTGTGGAAATTATCGCTAATCTGGCAGTAAATTATGTCTTTTAATGGAGTTTTAATCAAACTGAAGTTTAAGGGACTCAATGCTTGTTTTCAATGGGACCAACAAAGACAAATTGTAAAAATAAAAGAGTTAAAGTTCAAGATTACGAAAAAGGTCTTTACATTATTTGTTTGAACGGCAAGATTCTATTCATGAGGATATAATAGAAATGTGCCAAGCCGAACATTTGCCTCAAGAAAAAGACTTAACTGCAACAGTCAGTTGCAATGAAGGTGAAGAAACCTCTTCAACTATTGTAATGAGGATCACAACAATTCCTTTAATTCCTTCTTGTGGGGATAAAGCCAAGACTATCCAGGCCTCGCCACACTTTATATTATTTATTTGCAATATATATATATATATATTGTTATTTACTCTTCATTCGATAAAGTTACAGCTTTTTAGTCAAGAACGGATTGTTGTACTTATTTTATCTACCATCACACCCTTACATATGGGATACAGATATTTCTAAGTACTTCCAATGCCGTGTTACTCATTTTTCATACCGAATCCCAACTCGTTAGTTTCAAAGTATTTATTCTCCTCTAGCCTTTAAACCCCCTTGGAAGACTTCTCTTCTGCATAAATGCATTTAGTTATCTGTTGAAGTAAACACAGTACATTGCATGTTATTGACGTTGTAGCCTCACCCTTGGCCTAAATATGATTAGCTGTATATATAAGTGCCTCTTAGTCCTGAAACAAATATTGAGACGTCTAGATATGTTGCCAAGGACACTCCGACTATATATATATATATATATATATATATATATATATATATATATATATATATATATATATATATATATATATATATATATATATATATATATATATAGGTTGTTCTTATTTTCAAATGTTTGAAATGTTAGCGACTTTGTGGATTTTCTGTTTCTTGGTGATAAAAGAAGACGACATACAAAGTTTGAACAAATTACCATTGGTATCGGCTGATAGTGTTACCTGGATAGCAAGAAAAAAAGAAGTGAGAGAGTATTTTGCCTCACTTCTCTCCCTTCTTTTTTCTTCCTATCCAGGTAACACTAACAGCGTTACCAAATGGTAATCGTATATTCTCATATCAAAAGATCAATTTTTGGGGAGTGTACGTATTTGCTTATATCTCTTAAAGTATAGCGATTTTAGAACACCAAACATATCAAATGAAAGCTTGGTTAACCAGCTTTAATATTTTGGTATACTAAATCATGTCAATTAATAAGTAGAGAGTTATATGTACATTAAAAAAAGCCTATCTCGCGTACAAAATGACGCATATAATGGATTATAAATGCGTCAGAGACAAAGTAAAATTTCGAGAGGATACCTTGACGCAAATCTAAGAAACAAATTATTATTTATTTTTTTCATAATCGATTTCTTATAGGTCAATACAGGCTCTGAATCATATGATGTAAACTCAGATTGTACTGAATTCTGAATTGATAGAATGCAACCAAGGTCATTTTTGGATTTATCATCTAAAGTTTTACTAAATTTAAAAGTACTATTTTACTCTGAAGCGAACAAGTCATCTTCTAAAGGCGAGTGAAGTTAATTGATACAAAAAAGCTATGAAATAAGCTAACAATACTCACTCCCTTTCTTGCTTTGTTTTTACTGAAAACTTTGTTTTATTAAAAAACATCAAACATACGTCTGGTAGTAAATTAGATTTCCTTTAAATTAATAATAATGATTGAAGTCTGTAACGTCACCATTTTGAAGAAATTTGCGGAAAACTATATTTTTACAAAAAATTAAAACTTTGACCTCGTTGCGCGACCTCGTAATTTTGACCGATTTGTTCAAACTTTGTATGTCGTCTTCTTTTATCACCAAGAAACAGAAAATCTACAATGTTGCTAACATTTCGAACATTTGAAAAATAAGAACAACCTATATATATATATATATATATATATATATATATATATATATATATATATATATATATATATATATATAAAGCGTTAATATAACTCTTATTTAATTTTTTTATTCTATATATCCGCCCTTAACAGCAACAACAGCCTCCAGACGGGACCTTAAGGTCTGACAGACAGACTGTATGTAATGAGCGTTCATGCCATCCCAGTGTTTATCAACAAAGGCCTTCGTTGCTTCAATATTGGGGTGACAGATTCTGCAGGGCCTGATCTGCACATGCGGCCAAAAAGAAAAGTCCAAAAGGTTTATATCAGGGCTGCATGGAGGCCACTTTTCCTTACCCCAAAATGGGATGCTCTCTGACAAAAAATTATGGGTGGATTTTGCTGTATGGATTGGTGCTCCATCATGTTGGAGCACCACTTCTTGGTTTGGAAATGTTGCCTGAACCCAGGGCAAACGTTTGGTGCGCAGCTTTTCAATGTGCATGGCTGCATTCAAGCGAAACCCTCGGGGAAACCACATCAATAGCATTGTGTCCCCTGATTATGCCACAAAGCCCAGTGACAAGACTGAGGCTGGATACTTGGTAGTGGTAATTGATCTAAGATCTTCATCAACATCTTTAAAGGCTACAAACCGGTCATGTCTTTTATTTCTGACCGGATCCATAGTCCAGGTCTTTTCATCACTGAAGATGATGATCCTTCCAGCTGGTACAGATTTCAGGTCATGATCAGACCCTTGAAGCGTTGGAGATAAGTCATTTTGATTTGAGGTGTCAATAATGGTCTCTCCAACATCACTAGGGACTTGCCACCACACACCTTGACAGCCCTCCTGACCGTACTCTCATTAACATCAAGGTCCTTGGCATGAGCTCTCATGCTGGTGGTTGGAGCCCTTGGATCACATCACATATCAATTGTGGTTCCAATTTGTACTTGCCACCACTCCCATTTCCCCTCGACCCCTTGGTTAATGTCCAGCTTCTTCTCGAGGCGGAAAATGTTCGATCTTTCCACGTTCAGTTGCTTGGAGATCTCAGATGGAGTCTTACCCGCGCCATGAAGCGTCGACACTTGAACTCTACGGTCTCGTTCCATCGCTCTGCTTATTCTTAGAGGAAAATGATAATAACATGACATCATAAACATAAACACTGCTACCGAAGTTATTTAGCGGAAGATTTTGTTCGAAGCTTCTCGTAATCTCAAAATGGATTTTTGTAAGTGTTGCAATTTCTGTCCGCACCCGGCATATATATATATATATATATCAGACTTGTTGATTTATCGTTCATTTGTTGTCGTTCGCGAACGATGAATGACGAACGACAAAGTTTTTGACGAACGATAAGGAAAATTCTTTCGTCGTTCGTTTTTGGCGCCAAAAAAAGACAAAGATTTTAATTTCATGGGACAAATTTCCTTTCTAAAAATGTCGTCAATTTTTTTCAAAATGGCGAACGACAAACGACGAACGATTCAATTCAAAATTAACAATGAACGACGAACAATAACTTTGGCGAACGACGAATGACAATTTTTCGCGAACGTCAACAAGTCTGATATATATATATACATACCATTCAAAAGTTTGGGTCACCCATACATATATCATGAAAAGTCATATTTTATACCATAAACTGTAAAATGAATATAAAGTATAGTCAAGATATTAACATGGCTATAAATTATTATATTTATTTGAAATATTTTTTTTAAACTTTGCTTTGGTCAAAGAATCCTCCATTCGCAGTAATTACAGCATTTTTGGAATTCTATTTGTTAATTTTTTGAGGTCATCTGGAGAAATTTCAGAGAGAGAGAGAGCTTATATACAAAATAGGTGAGTTTGTCAGCTGTTGAGGAAGAAGGCTCAAAACAAACGGATCTTCTTTACAACTTTACATAATCCCTTCACTGAATATTCAATTACATTAGTTTACATCAGTGTCTAGAAAAGAAGTTACATTAAATGCTATTGATATTTGTAAATATAGTATTTATCAGCTTAAAAAAATACATATGTTATTAAGACCAGTAGCTTCAAAACTCTTTACCACCATCTATATACACGCAACTTTCTTTCCACACATACGAGTGTTGCCCAGGCTGATCTTTTCAACGCTCTGTCTTTCATAAGTAAGGATAAAATTATGATCGCAAACTTGCCAATACACACCATTGTTTCTGTTGATAACTCAATTTCCTTTCTTTTATATGTCTTATCTTCAGAGGGTTTGTCCATTTATCGTGAGATACGAGGATAAACAAGTATTTAATATTGTTTAAAGAAAAGTTAATTTGCCTAAAGATCAATTGACTATTGAAATTTTTGATTGTAATAATATATTTTAATTATAATAACATAACGAATATAACACAGACATAACTAACCTCCGAATTGTTTTCATTTGAACCATTCGACAGGTTTTACTAGCTATACATTGTCTAGAGTCTTATATGATTCTGCAATCGAGGAGACATTATATTGAACTTTTTTGCTGTTGTTGTATGATATGATTGCTATTTGATAAGTATTCCTCTGTAACTTTCTATAAATAAATAATTTCCATGATACAGCATTTCACATCATGAATCATGTTGAAGTTAACGTTATATCTTCATGGTCAATTAGTAAAAATTCTTGGTGAGAAAATACTTTTTTGTGTAAATGCATCAACACACATATTGCTTAGAGACACTTCATTCCTCTATTATTTTTTGTTTCTCTTCTCATTGACATGCTTGACATGTTTGCTTATAGCGTTGACAAAAGATAGGATTCGGCTGAGCTACTTATGAAAGCATTTGTAGAGCTCCAATAACGGATCGTAAATTTATAAATTGAACGAACTTTTTAAACTTTGTACTCATAGTCTCTAAAATATACACAAGGTTACTAAGTAGGTTAAAAGTATGAGTGTGCAAGTATATATATCATAGAGATATAATGATATATATATTCCCTTCAATATCAGAGAAACATCGTTCAACTGTATTCTGTGTGTCCAATATAAACAAAGTAATTTGTACTACGTCATCGTAAACTGATCATATAGATAGAAAGATTTGTTTATATTGGGCAATAAGCAGAGCTGGGATTCGGGAGAGAAAAATCTACCGCCGGATCGATATTCGGTATATACCGAATACCGATCGATATCGGTATTCGGTAGATTTTATTATATATCTACAGTATTGATCGATATTCGGTATGGTAGTTTAGAAAGAGAGAAAAATTTTTTTATGTATCTGCTTTTACTTTTTCATATGCATTTCATATCGGACAGTTTATAACAAAGGACAATTAAATACATCATTGATTATAATTTATTAGAGATTATTTGAAATTAAATACATACTAATCTTATATAAATCATATATGTACTTGGATTTGTAGGAAATGGAAGGCTATAGCATTTTTTTTTTCATTTTTCAGGTACACTTTCAGGTACTCTAGTATCCAATGCATAGCATAAGCTTATATTGAATGTCTATTTGTGTATCTGCTCTATAATACTATAAGTTATAGTTGTTCATTTATTTTCGAAGTTCAAGTTCTTCACACAAGGGAGCGCTTGGGCAAAGCGTCAGTTGAACGATGTTTCTATGCTATTGAAGGGAATAAGCTCTCTTTATGTCTCTATGTGAATATTACAAAAGTCATACTTTAAAATATACCGTACCGATTGACAATCGGTACGGTATTCGGTAGTTTCTACCGAATATCGTAAAATCGGTTCGATACTTGAAATCTACCGTCGGTAGTATCGAATACCGATTTACATTCGGTAGTCACAGCTCTGGCAATAAGACGTATTCCTCTTAAGAATCAAATAAGCCATTTGCTATTTTATATCTCTATGAAATATATAGTCAAACCTATCTGATTATATACTTAGAATATAATTTTTCTGCGGGGTAACTATGGGTTGCCACTACTTACAAGTGACCGCTAAATACAGATGGTCACAAACACAGGTATGATTGTAATGAGTCTCAGTCAAAAAAATATATAATCCAATTGTTATAGGTCTTTGTAGCTATAAATAGTTCATTCTAAGTGTTAAAAAGGTATGTTTTTATCTGTAAACTATTAAGGGGTGTATTGAATCTAAGGTTTATAGGTAATTCGTCCATGCTTACAAATGTGTATGCCGTAAAATTAATTCGTTGTGGATCTTTCTGTTATTCATTTGGGTAGGAGAATTGCTAAAATCTAACAATAACAACAATTGGACGCCATTTCATAAGTCTAACGGATACTGAACGTTAAATCTAAACTAATTAAAATTTTACATGAATAATTAAAAGTAACAACTATCAGTTATCTTAAAAAATTTCAGTAGTCGTCAGTTCTTACTCCTTAAAACATTCCATGTCAATTGGTATGCCTGAAACAACAGCTTTTTGCTTTTCGATTTCTATCTGAAAATGGTAAAATGGTCGGCCTTTTATGATGTAAAAATAAATTAATGGTTCTTTTTTCATTCCTAAATAATAGCTATATAGTTGCTTCAACACATGTAGTTTCCATTTATCTATCCAATCCTAAGGTATAAAAATAATAAAATAATAATAGTTACAATAATGGGGAAATTATCAGTAAAGTATTTGCAAATATTTACCAGACATTATCTAATCCTGATACGTATCTCCCTCCCCCTTTGCTTCCAATTCATAAATAAATAAGCATTTTAAGTTTTCTACACAGACAGGAGTACGTACTATATATATATATATATATATATATATATATATATATATATATATATATCAGGGTGGGGCAAACTAATTTCCTTTTTTCCAAAGGCAATAAAACAAGCTGTGTAATTCAGAAAGGTTTTATTTTTGTTTCATAATGAAAGCACATCTTTAAAGTTTTATTTACATAGTTTTAAAAATCACACCACTTAGATGACATCCTCCAGAATCGATACACTGGGCAAACCTATTTTGGTACTTTTGGCCAGCGTATCGGCGGGTATATTGGTTATTTCCTCTCTGATATTGCCTTCAAATCTGCCAGGTTTGTTGGGCGGTTGACATAAAACTCGGGATTTCAAGTAACCCACAAAAAAAATCACAAGGGTATAAGTCAGGTGAACGGGCTGGCCATTCCAAATCGCCTCTTCTTGAAATCAGGCGCCCTGGAAAGTTCCTGAACAATTGTTATCTTGTATGGGTGGAAGTTAAGATCTTCATGGAGAATTCGCCTCACTGAGCGAGCTGATAGTGCAAGAGCGGATGCATGTTTGCGAGCAGAACGTTGTGGAGATTGCAAAATTGAAGTCCTCACAGCCTCGATATTTCAGGTGTTCTGACGCGCCTAGCTATACGAATTCTTTGTTGTGTTGTACTCCCGGTTTCTCTGAACGTTTTGACCCATGCAATGATTGACTTCCGGTCCGGAACAGGGCCTCTAGGTGCAACATTAAAATGAGTGCAAAAAGAGCGCTGGGTTGCAATCACAGACTGATGGTTGGAAAAATACGCCTCCACGGCAAACGCACGTTCCTCTCTGCTCCAACGCATGATAGTGACTGACTGTATTTCCAAGAAAACTTTACGCCTGCCTCTTTGAAATGAACCCACGCTCACTTCTCCACTACAACTATACACCAAATGCCACAAATTTAAAAAGGAAGTTAGTTTGCCCCACCCTGTATATATAATGTATATACATATATACCTCCATAAGGATATACCTCTATGCGCAAGGATAATATTTAAATATAATATCCCTTTTGTAAGATCTATATACATAAACGTTGTACATGTTATTATTAACCATGTACGTTGCTAATGGCGTATTAATAGCTAGTTATTCGGTATTACGTGAATGATTAAAATGCTTTATTTTTTGCTTTTTTGAGCTTTTTAAAAATTTATAAATGTGTTTTCAAATAATTAAAATATAACTCAACTTTGGGGCTTGAAGGGTTGCTGGCTTTGATCTCAGTATACCTAGCTCTAACATGTTGCCCTGAAGCATATTCTTTGGGTAAGACAACAATTGAGTTCCGATCCTGATGGATGTTTTCTGAAAATGTTTTCAATTTTATAATATAGGTCATTTTACACCTTCGAACAAAGACTTCATATGAATTTTTTATGGAGATTATCTACCATAATTCTGGATTGTTTGAGTATCATCTCTTATCCAAATTGCCCCACTTTGTTGTGGAAACAATAAGGGAAAAAATAGAAAGAAAAACTCTCTAGAGACGTAAGAATATTTCAGTCTCTTGGACAAAATTGGTCATTCTTTTAAAATATTATTATATATACAGTATTCACCGCATAATCGGGACAGGCTGGGAGTAGCAATAACGGCCCCTTTAAGCGGGGTGCCCGATTTCGCGATGAGCTCTCGCCACACACTCACGGCATCATCAGTTCTACATTTAAAAAGAATTATGAATAAAATATTAAAACAACTGTGAGACAAAGATTGACATCCAATGCACCCTATTAACATTTGACTGCATCCAACATCATGATCATGGCAACTTTTTTCATTTTGTTGTTTGCATCCCTCACATTAAATGTATTAGGCCAGTTATTATACAAAATAAAATGTCAGATTCACTTTGGGGTAAAGAACGATTCTAGAGTACGTTGTTTTTTAGCATTTGCCACTTGCGTATACACGACTGATTCAATTTGAAGACCATCGGTAGAAGTTCATGAAGACCATTTCCTGAGTGAACTGACGGAGTTCCCCCCTCATTTCACTCAGTGACTGACACATTTCGTGTATAAATCAAAGATCACTTGAAAAAAATGTGTCCCGTTTATCAGAGGCTTGCGCCCGATTATCCAGTAAAAATGACGTGCACTGAAAGTGTTTCTGGGAGGCGTATGCCATTTAAGCGAGGTACCCGATTATCAGGTGCTCGATTATGCGGTGAATACTGTAATATATAAATATTAAAATAGATATCAACAAACTTTTTTGAGGTAAGCTTCTATAATAAACAACGACATGGCAACACTACCTCCAGATAGACCACCAGACCGGCCTCGTTCTGCTAAAACCTGATATAATTTTTAGTTCGAAGACAATTCAACGTTACAACTCTCAATTCTTAGAGAACAAGATCTCCAGAAACCCCCCAAAATATGGTTCTCCAGTGACTCTTGATACTCCACTGGTATCATACGAAGATATTCGTCTAAATATCTTATCTGAGACGTGCAAAAGAATCTGACAAAAACACTGTAACCCGTTAAATTTATTAATTAAGATCACAAAATAATCAAACGGCAGTCACTGCGATTAAAGATGATCATCCCCTGAGATTAAGTCATAGCCCTCCCAGTAGTTTGGAAACCATCCAAACTGGATTCCAAATCTGTTTATCTGCCATTTGAACGCCACAAGTTAATGCTTTCACAGCTAACGAAAAATTATGGATAGTATTAGTTTATTTTTTACGTAATTACTTAAATATTACTCAAAGGTATTAATTAGATTCAAAGAATCGCTTCAAAACAAATTAAAGATCCTTTATTTTAAAAGTGAAGACGGGATTGAACATCATACATATGTATTTCAAAAACGTATATAAAATGATTCAAGCTGGAGGCTTTCTGAGCGCGTAGTTTGAATCTGTCCTCCTAAAAAACGTTGGTTTATATAACTCTACCAAAATAAATTTGGAACATTACATTTAATGATACTTATTTAGCTTAATATAATTTGTTGTAGAATAGGAAATATTTAATCCGTTAATATGTTTTTTGGATTTGTTCAATTATTGAAGTGTTTTAGTGATTGACATTGTTAGTTCTCAAATAGTTAACTATATATTAATTTGTTTATAATTTATAGTCATATGACTAATATATATTTTTTATTAAAGCATAAAATAACTTAATTAGTTTCAAATATGTTGCCCTATCAGTATTAAAGTTTGACTAAATTTGTGAGAAACGAATATAATATTTATACTTACTTACAATCAAAAGCAAAATCGGCGTAACTTTTGAAAGACCATCACAACTAATAATTTCGGATTGATTATTGAACTATGACAAAGTGAGGGAAGCTTGAACTCATTCGGAGCCATAAAAGTCCAGGACCCGACGGACTTAAACCAATTATATTACAACACCTAGGAGAAAATAGACATGCTACATTACTGATCTTTATAAAGTTATTCTTAGCACTGGATATAACCGAAAGAAAATGGCGTGAAATGAAGGTTGTATTTTGCCTAACCAGGCAAAGATGATTACAGCTCCGCTAAATCTTTTAGACCTATCAGCCTTTCCATTACATCCTCAAAGCTTAGAAAAATAGTAGCAATGGAAAGTAGAAAAGTAATTCCATCTTTTCATTCTCAACATGCCTACCAAAAGGATTTCTACAGAGACGGCACTATCACAAGTAACTGATATTATCGAAAAATCGATATATCAGCATCAGTGTACACTTGCTGTCAGTTTTGATTGTACCGGTGCTTTGATAATATTCAATTTCATTCTGCCAACAAAGCAATGTCGAAACTGGAATTCCAGTGAGCATCACATCCTGGTATAAAGACCTCATCAAAACTAGGATGGTGAAGGCAGAAATAAAAGGAGAAAGGGTCTGCATCACCCCAACGCGTGGAAGTCCTCAAGGAGGAGTACTTTCGCCTGTGATCTGGAATGCCGTGATGGACACTCTACTTACAAAGTTCCACAAAGGTGCAATCAAAGCAATTGGCTATGCAGATGACATTATCTTATTAATAAGTGGAAAACACCCACAAACACTTGTCAGTAAAATGCAAGATGCAATAAATATTGTACTGGACTGGGAAGATCAAATGGCTTGACCTTTAATCCAACAAAATCTAGTGCTATAGTATTCTCAAAGGCATATAAACTGAGGTCAAAATATTTTCCACGGTTACAAATGGATGGACAGGAGATTGAGTATTCAACACGCTTGAAATACTTAGGTTTGGTATTTGATCAAGGACTCACCTGGACAGAACATCTGAAGGAAAAAGCTGCCAAGTGCTCTCGCTTATGGAACATGGCAAAAGCAATCATAGGTCAAAAGTGGGGACTGACGTCTGATAAAGTTATCTGGCTCTACGAATCAATGATTAAACCAATCATATGTTATGGTTGTCTTGTATGGGGCCATACTATTGCATCCAAAAAAAGTGGAATCAAAATACTAACCAGTGTACAAAGGAAAGCACTTTTATCAATCACTCAAACACTAAGGTCAACACCTACCGCAGGCATGGAGTCAGCTTTAGGTATTATTCCACTCGACCTATACGTACAAGCACAGGCAACAAAGTCCAGATGGAGAACAAAGCATTTTACACAAGATACTTGGGATGGCATTGGCAACCTCCCACGACGGCGTGGACACCGCTTTTCTAGTGATAAACTGCTTTGTGAAGCAAATATAAATGGGCCTAGTGATTACATAAAAGGTGACCTAGTCTGGATAAATAATAATCGTATAGAATGTCCGGATACAATAATCTATACTGACGGTTCTAAAGACCAAGACGGAAATACGGGCGCAGGATGGGCTATCACTAGGGGTGACATGACTCTACATCATTCACTGGCGTCATTAAAAATCGAGGCATCAGTATTTCAGGCTGAGGTCCTCGCCATTTCAAGATCTGTGGAGACCTTCTGAAACTGGAAAAACCTACTAGGAATATTGTTGTACGATCCGACTCTCAATCGGCAATTGCGGCTCTCCTCAATCCACTCACGAAGAGCTGCATAGTCAAAGAATGTAAAGAAACTTTGATAAGAGCAAAAAAGGAGAAAAACATATACCTTGAATGGTGTAAAGGTCACAGTGACATAACTGGAAATGAATTTGCCGATTATCTTGCAAAAAAGTGGCTGTGAGAGTCAAAATCAAATATGCACTGGAGTACCGCCGAGCTACGTAAAGAAGGCAGTAGTATGGTTTGTTTATCAAAGGTGGAGCTGCCGTCACAAAAACAGCGTAAATATGAACACACTCGTCTAATGTTGAAAACTCCTCAACAAAATACGATCAAATTTCGACGAGAGAATATGAAACTGCTTGTTCAAGCAGTCACTGGCCATGGACCTTTTCTCTCGCACTTGAGTAAATGGAAGAACATCAGTCCAATTTGCGATCTCTGCACGGAAGAACCGCAGACTGCAGATCACCTCATAAACAGATGTCCCGCTCTGTCCTATGAGAGGCATGAAGTTTCTCAAGAGGAGGACGAAAACATTAGAATAATCAAATTTATGCAATGTAAAATAATGAAAATATTATTGAAAATAATTAGTATTTAAGTAGGAATAAGTATATGTACATAGGTATTATTATTATTGTTGTAACACAGATACCCCGTAGTGTGGTTGTGTTCTCTACTTTAGTGTTATATGTGCGTTTTCGTGTGTATGTCTATCGTGGTGATAGTAATAATATCAACAAACAAAAAAACAAATACAATCAAAAGAACAAATATCAATGATAAATAGACTTATATCAATTTACTAAGTATCTTGATATTGCATGATATTTAGTAAAATTCACATTTTCTTTTTCAAGAAAAGAACAATAATCTAACATTTCTCAGCCTATAAATAAGACTATGAATAATGTTGTTTTCACAACTAAATATAATACTTATATTAAGTATAGATTCAAAGGACTTCGTTGGCTGTAGGTATACTTCATATAATTTTATGAACAAATTTCATGGATGCTCCTTTTTTAATATTGTGCATATAATATCTATTTATTTTAACAAAAATTCCAAGAAATCATGTACATGAAGCAAGGAAATAAACTTTTTGCTAATCAAAAAATCATCTCTTTTTGGAGCACAAAATATACTAACATCCATGCAAGCGATGCAAGTATGAAACTGTGACCCTTTTCTCAATGTGAAAACAATACGCGCCAATAATACTTTTAAAAAGTCCTTTGCATTATGAAGTAATGTATACCTTAATAATATAATTACTCCTTAAATATTGTTATGAGTTTAATTCAAACATTTTTTATCATTAAAAAATTGTTTGATATATAATCGTGATTAAGTTTTCTTAGGCAAAGAGTAAATCAAAAGCACTCGCAATCTCTAGTGAAAAAATTCCCAAATATCATTATTTCGATCATGACACATTAAATTTGAAACTGTCAGGAACAATTCCTAGCACTAGTCAGTTGACAGGAAGAATATCAGCCCTCTCATTACTAAGGTCCAGTATATTAAGCTATAGAAATTTATCAAGAGATTTCGAACTAGACAATACTCTACCAATTTAGTATTCATTTTTTAATATGATTTTTTGTGCCCATTATAGAAATATTATAATAATGTTCTATTAAAAACACCTTGAATGTTTTTTATAAGGGTTTTATTGAAGTATAGGTAGGCCTTATGACCATGAAGAATTATCCATTTCAATTCTAGAATATTAGTGATCCTTCAATAAGTCGAATTTATTTATCAGTTTGGCTGAGGAAACCACAAACCTATACTCTTGAGTGACTTATGTGTAAAAAAATGTATCAGAGTTGAACTACCGATCGAATTTGCTATTTCAGTAGATCGATACTACGAGCAGTAGATCTATTCTATGAATACCGTTCATTCTTAGCTTCTTCAAATACAGAATATTTGCTACCAATTGCCTGCAATCGATAGCAGTGATTTTTCATCATAGTCTTGATTTCTTGAAATCAAGATTATTTGTTATCTTCCATGAAAAATCTACCGATTGGTCAAAGCCTGTTATAAATTATCAATATGTTGGTATATTTGTATTAATGGATGTCAGGTCTGATATGAATGCATAACAGTCCATATATACATGTAGCGTTAATATACCGTAAACTAATTATGCCCCTTGTTTATTATTTCATATTAAATCGCCTTTCATTAGGACATTATTTTTTGGTGTTGGATTTTATCAATTCAACTTGTGTTTAAAATGCGACCTATACTAAAGGATGCTCATTTGATCGTTCTCACAAACAATAACGCATTTCATTTATGACGTCACGGCAAATAGAATCATACACCATAATAGTACTCCCTAAATCGTATCATCTTCATTTAATATCCAATTATTTAAATGCCTCAGTGAATTGTGTAAGGGAAAAGCATGCAATATGACGTCAGTGGGTTATGGTTTCCCCTGGTGTATGAGTGAATCACCATCCTAAATACTCGACATAGAATTATAGGGATAGTATTCAAGGGATAGTATAACACAACTTCCTTCCTCTCTTCATTGTTTTATCGACTTATTATAAGAAATATTTCGTCAACAAAGCGATATAAAATGGCAGCCATCGAGTGTTTTTCTTCCCTTCTTGTATTGAGTTCATGCATCATCATCCTGTTATTAGTTAGGTCTGTGCAGAGCCTAATGAGTAGAGTTACGTCGTAAGAACTGTCTTTGTAGCAGCTGACTCAAGTCAGGCTCAACAAATTCATAATTTATCGAGGGAGTTGTAAATAAACAGTCTTGTGAGATAAGTTTTTCGAAGTATAAAAACAATACAAACTTTAAAGATATATAAAAAAACACAACGACGCCTGCTTGTAGTGCTGTGGATTGAACTAATCGCTCAGGAGCCAAAGAATTTCACTCTTTTATTTCTCATGGAACAATCCCCCAATAAGTGAAAGGTTTTATAAAAACATGTTTGTCAAGGATTCCGATTTATTTATCCTAACAATAACATAGGAACAATAATCATTTTTTTCATTTCATGCATTGTTTTGAGCCGTAATACTTTTTTCACCAGGTGACGCTCCTATATATTGTCGTAACTCTTCTTATAGGGCTCTGGGTCTGTGGAAGTGCACATTGTCATCTCTTCGTGACGGACATTGAATATGAAGAAGAGGCCATATTATACTAGCCCAGTTAGTTATAGTATGGAGAGGAAGGGGAAGTGAGGTGTCCATGCAAGGTTACACCGCTCTATTCCCCTTCTTCCTCCATCCAAGGCCGAAACCTCTACATACTAATAAACCCTCATTTTTGCTTATTGCTTCCTACCACTTCGGAAGCAGGAAACTCCCTTGCATGTATAAGGTAGTCAATATCTGACTCCACCTATTTCTAAACTTAAGTTTATTTAAAAAGTTATTGTATTTAAAGTTTGTTTTTTTGCTCATATGGTTCAATTAGGTTGCATCTGTGAGGATTATAGCTTTGACAAAATGTGCTCACAGGTAATTCATGCTCACTCAAACAATCATTATGGAGATAATCAAGGGCAACAGAGATGGTGATGACAAGAGTTATTTAGATGGCTACATTATTATCAAGAAGAGAACAAATGGCTCTAGTGGCAGTGTACTCAGCAGAGATCATCTAGATAAAAGGGAGGCTTCATAACTAGGAATGGTAATCCGGAGCTTAACCTTGGTGCTTACAGATTATATTACTGTGTTTGGCCGTTAAAATAGAGAGAGAGGGGTAAAGAGAGAGATAGAAGGAAAGAGAGAGGGAGAGAGAGAAAGAAGAGGAAAGAGAGGGAGAAAGAATTCCTATTATCCCTCTCTTTACCCCTCTTTCTCTTTTCACGGCCAAAAACAGTCATAGAATCTGTAAGCACCAAGGCTAAGCTCCAGTTTTCCATTCCTACTCATAACCATAAGATATAAAGACATAGAGATCTTATTGGATTCTTCAGAGAAATACGTCATTGTGTCCAATATAAACAATCTTTCTATCTCTATGATCAACTATCGATGACGTAGTACAAATTACTTTGTTTACATTGGACACAAAAATACAGCTGAACGATGTTTCTCTGCTAGTGAAGGGAATAAGCTCTCTATATCTCTATGACTCTGCAGAGATCATTTGGATACAAGGGAGGCCTAATAATCATAACTCTTATGCAGATCCATTGTTAAGTTAACAATTTAATCTGTCAATTCAGTGATTTCAGTGTTAAATGAGCTATTACTTTGCTAAATGTGAGCATTTTTGTTACTTTTTCATTATAAGGATGTTTTATATAATACTATGAGCATTTGCCCATTTTTAAGGGTGTGAGTACATATCTTGTGAGTATTTGTCTTATTATCACATTTCTGCACACCTAAAAGTATTCCAGTGAACCTAAGAATCTCTTTTCAATGAGATATATCAAAATTGACCTTCCTCTCTTTGAAGAGGCGAACCTCCGCCCTCACCTTTGATAGTTGAACAAGCTTACGATCATAAAACCTTTTATTCAGTATTACATAAATGGTTGTTCGAACACCTGCATAAAATAGGATAAAAATAAAGTAATCATATTGTATGGATGAACGTTGCCCCTGATTATATATTATGTAACGATTTAAAAATCGAGAAATGAGAGTTCGATCTATGATATAATCAATTGTCACTTTAAAAAGCATCTGGTTGTGACAGAGGTTGTTGTACATTTATTTCAAACAAGGCATCGCGGAAGATTATACATAAATAAACATTATATGTTGTCTAAAATTATTGGCCGTTTTCGCTTGAATCACATTTTTTTTCACAGTTCAAAGGAAAATATACAATAAACAAAGTATAAGGTATATAATAAGATGCTAATGCGTAAAAAAATACATTATTAACATTATAGTTTAAATTTTTAGCATTTATTTTTGGACTTAGATACGGTTTCAAGCTATTTTATATAACGACGTGCAGTGAGGTTATGAGACGTCAGATTAACAAGGACCAGAATGGAACATCCTTACTGTAGGATTTGTGTTTGTAAATCTGACTCATGACATTGCAATTCACTGGTTTTATGATATAGTAGACCAAAAGCAAGAAAGGTTTTTTGACCTTTTTTCCATCTAATCCCTTTTTGATTGAAAAATAATGTTTTTTGACTGTTTCCGCTTATCTCACACTTTCTTTCCCTGTTTGTTTTTGAGCTTGACCTATAGTTTCCATTTGACAAAACCTATGATACACTCACCAAAAAAACTATAAATAAGAAGGAAAAAGTTAAATCAGTCGAGTATAAGTAAGGATATTACTCTGGAATCCATTTCATGGACGTCTTTGGTTTGAGAAAAAGAAAATGCATAATAAAAATCTTTATCCTTCATGACGATAAGTAGATCGTCACTCTGACGATGTAGAAAAGGGGGGGGGGAATAGGCTTCCAATTGTAAAAACAGATATTCAATGATGAGTTTACAAGAACAATCATTAAAGCATTCTTAGTGATATTATTATCTCAATAGTGAGCCAAATAAGAACTATGCGCATATGGATGTCCTCCGCTGCTCTGTATTCTTACAGAAAACGCAGAATACTGCATTGATTGATTTGCATAACAAAACCCATTAATTAATGTATTAATACAAGATTGAGCATGGATAAAAAAACAAATAGATGATTTGAAACGATTAAATGATTTGAAAAGAATAAAAAATATATAATTTTTTACGAATATTTTGCGGACTTTTTATTTCAAGCTCTTCAAATGGGGAGTGATAGCTACGTCACATCGCTAGGTGTCTCTAGCATAAAAAGCTTTAGATAAGTAAACAAACCTTCTTCTTTAGAGAATAATTAATTAATTAACATATTTATTAAACCACATATGGACTCTTTTAATATAAGTAAAAACTCTATCGTCTTGTGTTGTACCTGCCAGTTCCATTAAAAGAGGGAATTCATTTCTCGAAGGACCTTTAGCCTTTGTGTGAAATGGAGAATTACTTTTAAAAAATGCTCCACATGTAAATTGTTAGTATAAGCTTTGGAAGCCGTCATTTACATCCATTATATGTAAGATATGTTAGAAGACAACTGAAGTTTCAGTTAATGTCGGGGGTTTTTCTATGGTCGAAGGCTAATCAAGAAGACTTGGTTTGTAATAAGAGCAAATAAACGTCTGAGTTTGTATTTTTCTAAGTAGTTTTTTACCTCTCGTCTACCTATGAAGGATCAAGTAGTAAAAATCATTTAAAAGCTTAATTGCATTCAAGAGGATTTAATAATGCCCTTTTGGTAATCAAAATGTTTAAGTTAGTACTATCAAAATTTTAAACTCCAATGTTTATCCATGTTCTTCACTACGCATTTGCTTTGGGTGTATGCATATATCTTGTTTTTAGATTTACATAATAAATGAACGGGTACTTAAAAATAATACTATCATCTTACAAGTTCTATTCCTCCAAATAATATAAAGTTTATTCTATGAGGATTCATGTCAAATGTCAAGGCGTACTCGGATTTAGTCGATTTTGTATGCTTGTTTTATGAAATGTAACTCTCGAAACAATATTATAAATAAACATTCATAACAAAGGCAGTTTTTTGAATTGTACAAGTCTTCAATTAAAATACTTTAAATCCATTACTGAGAATTGTTCATATTAATAGAACTTTAAATTTGTTTATGTAGTAATAAATTGATTTGTTATAGATTTATTGGTAGAGTCACATTTCGTATCCTAGGTAAGCTCCTTGTTAGCTTTCATGCACCATAATATTTCTTTGCTAATTGTGCCTTGGCCATAGATACATGTTCTGAAAGGCAGCTTCCATTCGTCCTAAATATTTTTTGATAAAATTAATTATTATTCCATGGAATTAAATAATATATACGCTATCAAGTAATTCTTTCTAATTACAAGATGCTACCTTTATACTATATTCTATATGTATTTTATATTACCTAATCATTTTTTGAATATATGGTTCGATAGAATTGCATCCGATTGGATCTAAATAAGCATTTAGCATTAAAATTAGTCACTCGAACCTAGGATCTTATCAATGAGGTAGACCAAAAGTGACCATCCCTCCTCGGGATTCGAACATGCGCCCCAACATTGAGAGTTGAAGCTGTCCTAACGCACACGGCTATCGCACTCCCTATAAATATAATGATTTATATTAGGGCCTTTTTTACTTGGAAATATTGTATAGTTTTTTAAAATCAGTTCACAAGTTTTAACAATTTTAAAATATAATGCCTATTTTATACGTTCTTGGATCAATTGCTTGTTCTGGAAATAAATTCTAATATTAATGGATCAAAATACTAAGTAACATCTTAAAACTATTTCATGATCATCGTATAAAATTGTCTTAGCCTCTTAGATAAGTAAAGATCTTGTAATTCCGTTAAATTAATTATAAAGTGTCAATGTAGTATTGTACTAAGGTTAAAAGAACAATGACATAGAAGGAAGATGAGAAAACAAAACTTCATTTTAAACATTTTCTTATTCACTTTTGCTTTAAAGATAATTATTCAATTGTTTTTCTTGTAGTTTCTATGATAAGTTAGATAGTTATGGTTCCTTCAAGCATTGATTCAACTACATTACCTATAATATGTCTGACTCTCAAGGATTTGACATAACTTGATGTAATGAAAATACAGTTCTAAGTCATGTATAATCATTTGAATGTAATCATACATTTAAATATTCTTAACCTTTTTGGACATAATTTTTTAATATGTGTATTCTCAAGCTATATATTTTATTTCTGGATTGGCGTCTTAGAGGTCAACCTTAGTGATGGGTCACGAGTAAAACTCGTTTTTTAATACTCGAGTTTTATTTAGTAAGTAAAAAAAGTCTTCAAATATTCGACTCGTGCATGAAATCGACGAGCTTTTACTCGTTACTCGGAGTAAAACTCGTTACTCGGAGACAAACTCGTTACCCACGTGTAAATTTTTTATTCAACGAAAAACTCGTCCCTTCAAATAATATGTCTGGACCAATCGAGAGCTTCAAAAGGCATTGATTCTTAATAATAATTAGTAATGAGACGGTCTTATTATGGTACTTTATGTAATGAATATGTTATAATTTATTGTTTTAAATAGATTTTACCGTTCCTTTACTAATCATCCTAGCTTCATAAAATAAATATAAACAATACATCATCTAAAAGTCAGGAAATTACCAGGATACGTTTTTTTGCCAGGATCCGGACCGAGACTTTAATATATTCGTTCTTTATAAATCTGAAAGAGACAACATAAAAAAAGAATTTTTCCTATTATAAAAAAAGAAAGTGAGGACGGTTTTCAGAAGAAAAAAAATGATATTTTTTGAAACATTAAGAATTCGTTAAAAAAAGTCCTCACTTTCAGAATGACAAGGGACGAATATATTAAAGTCCCGGCCCGCTGATTTTTAGACACCGGGACGGAACATTCAAAAAACATCCGGCCGGGTACCCGGTCGTTTCCTGATATAATTATATATATATAATATTTGAGCTGTGAATAAAAAAAATATCCCTTTTTATATGCATAATAATAATGTTTTTGGAATGTCTTTTTCTTTTCAAGCAACTGCCAATGGAACAATCCAGTGAAGAAGAATCTTCAGTCTCATAAAAATTACTGGGAAACGTTACTAATGATCTCAAAAAGCTCAATCTAGTGTTTGAGGGGATTTTTTCGATCCACTAGTCTTATTCAAGACAATTTTGTTCAAAATATACAATGATAATGGAACAAGTACTAACTAGAAGTTTGTATCGAAGAACTGAATATTAATTTAGACTTTGATATCATGTAATTTATGAAAAAAATATCACTTCTAGCTCAAAAAACTGTAAATCCTAAGAAATATCAATTATATTAAGACTGAGCACGAGGGATAAATTTTAGAATTTTACAAAATAAAGGACTTACACCCCTTTTTTAAAATGAGCAAGAAATCCCAACTGTATAGAACTTCTCTATCGTATGTATGATTATTTCATATCAATCAGGATGTTAAAGGATGATCTAAAAAATACAAGTATTCCAGGGAGTATCAAATTTTTCTTCCTTTTCATATTTATTAAATAAAAATGAGCTCTTACAAGTAACGAGTTTTTTGCAAGTTTTAAATTTTACCCGAGTTACGAGTAAAAACTCGAAAATACTCGAGTAATTTTTCTTACTACTCGCCCATGCTCGAGTAGTAAATTTAAGCTCGTGACCCATCACTAGTCAACCTATTTTTGTATCATTTATTGATGTGTTTTGATTTTCTCTGACTATTCGATCCTTGATTTTCAACAAGCAATTTTTTTAACTATGTTTATTTTTATATATTCAATTGCTCGTCTTTTTTTAGGAGAAAAAATTGTACTTTAGTTAATTTTATTGCGACGCAAAATAAGTTTTTTCAGAAAATGAATCAGTTCAAAATATTAGTCCTTTAAATGTCATATGAAATTATTCTTGTTCAAAGATATTAACAATTCCTTAGCCATAAAATAAAATATACCATTTCTTAGCCATGAAAATAGTAATTTAATTCGTTGCATATTTCCAACAAGTCCATTAAAATTATTGCCTTGAAGAAAGGAAAAACCAGGATGTGGATTGAACGGAAAACGAATGCCGTTCACGAACGCACGATCAGAATCGAAGGCCTGAACGAATTATAAATGAACCAAGAACGAATTTTTTTTACTGCCGTTTGTCCGTTCAATTTATATTATTTTGAAAAGAAAATATTTAGATACTTTTAGTGAGAAAGTGAGACGTTTCTTTACAAACAGAAGTGCAATTGAATTTACTGAAAAGTGACATTTTCCATGGATTTTTTTTTGGATTTGAAATAGGAACAAATTAAAATAATTGATATTTTTTCAACGAACGGATGAACTCTAAACATTGGACAGGCGAACATCTGAACGTATTTTATAAAAACTTAAACGGGCGAATACTAAGGTTGCAAACACCCATACGCCTGGAAATACAGCATGCCGGACGTACCGAGAAGAAGAGAGCAAAAAAGCTATATACTTTTTAAATGGGGGACATAGGAAGGAGATTTATTAATATTATTTTTTCGTGAAAATGGCATGAATCGTATTATATATGTATATATATATAAATATGATGCATCTACATAACAAATACACTTTTAATAATATTATGTAAAATAAAAATAATTTTCATCCTAAATTTAGCTTATTCAAATTATGATTTATAATAATATTATTATTATAGAGATATTAATGATCATTTTAAGGAGATGGGTGGTATAAGTACAATTATATTCATCGACAACATAGTCATAATAATAGTTAAGCAAGATAAACGCTTTGTAAACGTGCAGTATATTATTCCTTTTGGTTCTCTCTAAGGAGGGAAAAATGAACTAGGATTAAAGAATTAACAACACAAGAAAGATGCTGTTTAAGGGACCAACGTCCAAGTTTCTTATTTATATATTTGTAAATGTGATGGGAGGGGAGTTCATTCATAGCTGTCTTCATTTTATTGTATCATTCATAAAATCAGTGTTAATACACACACAGTTTTGAAAGACGTTTTTTTGGAATTCATTATCATAGCCAAAGACATTCGCTTTAAATTAACAAAACAATCATCATTATCATTAGGTAATCTCTTGATTTTGTAATTGGTAAAGATAAGGGATTCTCATACATCATCAGTCTTCTTCATTTCAATTTTTTCCTTGGTGGGCCCATGGGTGGTATTTGTTGGTTGGCGAGGGCTTTGAAGGCCTCTGCGATAAGGTGAGGATTGGAAGAGACCATTTGCTTCCATCCCGAGGTTTCCATCACGTCTGTGACGTGCCGCGTGTTGATAAAGTCATGGCCTGTGCCTTGAGTTGCTCTGCTGAGTGAAGATCCGCAAGGATAAGGATTTCTGAGACGTTTTCGACTGTAAGACTATTACAAAGTGCTTCTTCACAGGAGACCTTGAGTCTGTCCAGTGCATATTTATCTGCGGCGGCGAGAAGATCCGCTGCCATGTTTTCTAAATTATTGGCCCGTCCCGTATAAATGAATCGCAGCATGTCCGCCATGACGTCGGGATCCACATCCTTTACCTCCACGCGGTTCTGCTTGCTCTCCTCCATGTCATGCTCAAACATGGCGGCGAATACCTGTGAGCGCGCCGTAAGCAGCGCCTTGTGACACTTAAACTCTCGCCCCTGACAGGCCAAGGTGACGTCCGCAACTGTGAGGACTCAAAGAGCGTATTAAAGTCTTCAGAGAGTCGACAGTCGGGTACTTTGAACTGCACTGCATTGGATTGTCCTGAAATATTAACACTGT
>CP045903.1:10773509-10795577 GCA_013387185.1 Caligus rogercresseyi
GGGTTTGACGAGTGAATGGGCGCCGAAAAAAAAAAGCAAAGTGGGTTTGTCAGACAATAAAGCCATAGCTACTTTTTTGGGATGATGCGATGTAATCCACAAAGATCACCTTAATAAAGGAAGAACAATATTTGCAAATATTATGCCAACTTATTGACCGATTTCATGACAATCTTAAGAAAAAACGACTGCATTTGGCCCAAAAAAAGTTATTTTCAAAAAAAAAATGCAAGAGTCCATACATGTGTTGTTTCCATGGCGAAATTTTACGAATTATGTTTTGAATTGCTTCCTCATTCGCCTTATCTCCGGATTTAGCCCCAAGTGACTATTTCTTGTTTCCGAACCTTAAGAAATGGCATGGCGGAAAGATATTTTATTCCAACGAAGAAATCATTTCACAAACAAATACATATTTGAGGATCTCGAGAAATCTTATTTTTGAAAGGGATAAAAAAATGGAAAAACATTGGACGAAGTGTATAAAGCTCAAAACTTAAAAATAAAATTACTTTTTTTCAAAAAACCATTGTTTCATTTAAAGACTCACGGAATTATTGACCATCCCTCATAACTCTTCTTTTAATAACCGTATGTGGGTGGGTCAGACCATTTATTTATTCTATTTATTAAAATAACTAACCCGCTTGTATAGCTATATAATATTGAAATCAGATAATGATAAATTAATATCACAAATTATATAATTAGAAAAACACCAATAAAAACTACCAAAACAATTAAAAGTTTGGAATTGTAAGAGTTTATGATTCCTTTGATATATTGATCCGTAAGTAATAGAATTGAAGGAGCACTTCCATGTAATTTACAGTAATTTTTAAGTAATAGACGGTTTCTTCTTATGGATCTCGATACATGACACTTACAATTCCTTTGAATAAACTACTTCAATATCATGTATTATTGTTTTCAACTAAATAAAGCTATATATATATATATATATATATATATATATACCTATATAAATATTAGGTATGTTAAAACGAAGGTGCTGCCACCTTGTGTTTTTCTCCCGAAGTAAAAAATTGAACTTCCAGTTAGCTGTTGATGATTTCTCGACGATTCATGGGTTTTTTTTCTTCAAAAATATAATTATTATTGTCTTTATTATTGTCTACAAAAATTTATACCCACACAAAAAATTTAATCTTTTTACTATCCTTTGCAATTAATTTAAACTCTTTTACACCCGTTTTTCATAGTTAACTAACCTTTAGAAAATAATTATGCAAAAATCAAAAATGACTTAATCACACAATTTCTTTGCTATTACTCGGTTGTATATAAGTGTTCACTCAAATTTCATACATGAACATCAAATTTAATCTTTTTACTACTCTATGCAATTAATTTCAACTCTGTAGCACCCGTTTTCAAAATGAACTAGCCTTTAAAAAATTATATACAAAAATCAAAAATGACGTCCTCACACTATTTCTTTGCAACTATTCGGTTGTTTATTAGTGTTCACTCAAATTTTATACCTGGTCATAAAATTAAATCTTTTTACTACCCTTTGCAATTAATTTGAACTCTTTAGCACTCGTTTTTCATAGTGAACTAGCCTTTTCAAAATTTATATCAAAAAAATCAGAAATGACGTCATCACACAATTACTTTGCTATTATTCTATTGCGTGACAAGAATTTAAAAAGGAGGGTTTAGTGATTTAATTGAGAGAAGGTATGGTTTATTAAGTCTACGCCAGCAGGAAGTAGAATCAGTTGACTTATAAATATGCTTCGCTTATAGAGAAAAGGAGGAATTTTTTCGAGACGAAGAAGACGATTACGTCCAATCCGTCAAACAAATATCCGTGATTATCCTCGAAAGCGTTTCCATCGACCATTTCTCAACAGTTTGATCCAAAATAAGGTAAGAAATATATATATATTAAATTTCGTGTAATATAACTATATATATATATATATATATATATATATGATCCAGATATCATTCACATTATCTCTGAAACAAAAAATAATAATCTAAGAATGTGCTATGCTGAATGCGTCATATCATTTTATGGTAATAATTTTCTATAGGTGAAAACAATGTTACAGATGTAAATACAGCTTTTCCCATAATTGAGTGACGTGTGATAAAAGACATTTTGTATTTACATATAAGTGTTATAGTAAACATGATTCGTTTGGTACGTATATAGCTTACAAGGCCGAAAACAATGATCATTTTCGAAGTGGAAAGAACTTTATGTTTTGACCATTACATATTTAAATGAAAAAAACATGAAAATAAACAACAAAATATCATTTGCATTTTACGACCACCAATAATTTTCAATTCAAAATAAAAGTCTGTATTATCTAATGGTTCATTTGATGAACTAGAGAAATAAAGAACAAACTAATGTATGTGGTCAAAAGAAACTTTTACTCTTTGAGATCAAAGTTCTTAGATAGATTCACTACAGGTTGACACAAATATAGGTTTCGTTGAGGCGGGTTCAATCCTGGAGCTAAGTCATAAAACACAGAGATATTATTTTTAATGACATATTATTATAATGAGAATCTGTTAACCGGCGATGGAGACCCATAATAAACTAATCAAAACTACTGTATGAATGAAAGATTTTGTGATTGCCGATTCTGAGTTAAATATATACTTATCCAAGGATTTGTATAGAAAATCTATTTATTTATTTAGGGCTTACTACCTTTAACAAAAGACAAACTCAGTGTCCCGCAGTAAGAATTATTCACAAAAAAAATATTAAACGTAAAAGGCTTGATCGATCACCGTAGTCCAAAAACACAAAAACAAGCATCTTATTTGGCCTTTGCGAAAAATTGACCTTACTGCGAACGAGGGCTTTAAATATTGCCCTTCTCAGCGCTAAATCACTTATAGCGGAAAGATTAACCCTGAATCAGTCTACATGACGAAACGTTGACTCTGGACTTGTGATAGCTCATTTGGGAAATAGTGAAGTAACTCCACCCCAAAGTTTAAACGAGGAGTCATAAATTATGGAGATCCGAGAGTGTGAAAATGCTCCGGAGATTGAGACTGTCAAAGAGGACCGAATCACCGGGGAGATCATAGTTATAGTCCATTGGTTAATAGGCAGCAACTCCGTCCCAAGGCATTAGTATACAAACCGAATATGTTAACCATGTAACAGAGAATACTGAAGTAATTAATGCCAGTATTGCCATGTCAGATCAAGATGTTGCGGTCCCGGAAAGTTCTAATAAGAAGAAAAAAGATAGGCGTGTTGTTGACCTTAATAATATTTTAACTGGTCGTACCCGTGCGGTTGCAAAAGAAATGAAGTACACTCCGTCAGACTCCATAATGCATGCAAATGTCAACAAAAGAATTTCGAAGTTGTCAAAGAACTGTATATAGTTTTAAATGCCCCAAAACTTGTTTTTAAAGTCATAATTTAAAAAAATTATAATTTTTGTGGGTTCTTATTTGTTATTAAAATTTTAAAATATAAAAATATGAAAAAATATTTAATATATTTGAGCCATTTAAAAAATATTTTTGTATTATTAAAAATAATAATGAACTATATTTTGAGAAAAAACGAAATAATTAGTAGCTTTAGATTTTAAGATGAATGCAAAACTTTTATGTCTTAATTTTTTCGAAAATGAAAGACTTACGAGCAGTTTCCTTCTACCGATACAACTGTTGACTACAAATGAGATTCTCAATTTGGTTTGCCATAGAATTTTACTTGGCTTACTTTTTTGATGTATGCATTTATTTGCTATGAATTTAGAGATTAAGAATATTATTGATGTTTATTTTGATAAAGGCTAGTACTCAATTAAATATTCAATGACTCGGACGATCTTTTATACTATTTTAGTTCGAACAAGTCCGTATGAGTTGAACGAACTTTGACTCTTAATGCCAGAAGAAGGATACATAGTTAAAGAAGACTCCGGACTCTCTTATGAAAAAGATAAAGGATTGAAACATTTTCCCGAGTGAACGAGGAGTCACTCTGTCTTTCATTGAATATTTTTTAAAAGGTCTTTATTAAAAGCTTACATTACGAGCATAAAATAAAAAATCACAAATGAAAAATACGTCAAGGGCGAAAAACCCCATAAATAAATATTACAATTTAAAGTTACCATAGCAAATGCGACCAAAACCTAAACACATAAATAAATAAGAATAAATTATAAAGAGTTACCAAAAATTCTGAGAGTGATGTGTCGATTCATGCTTGAATATTTATTATACTCTCGCTTCTAAAAAATGAGCTAAATTACCTTATCTCTAATGCCAAGGTACATAGATTCAAATACATTACAATAAACTCAAAATGCTCTCTTCATTTAGTAAATATTTCAATATGACTTATATGTTTTTCGATCGTTTCTAATACCTTTTTCCCTACTCCATTTGATTTAGATATATTATTTTTTACCTTTACTTCACTTCAATATCTCATATTTTTATTGATGTTAAAACCGTAAAATCCTCTCGGGCTGACCAAAATCAGTTAAAGGACATGATCTAACTCCTTGCCAACCCCAAATATGTCCAACAAATCAATTGTTCTCTCTCTCAAAAAAAAAGCCAAAGGCTTTTAATATTGTTTACAGTTTAACAGAGGGATACTATTCAAGTAGTTGACGGCATATATATAAGCTTATGAGGCGCTATACTACAATGCCCCAAATCAAAGGTTTGTATAATATTAATTTTTATCTGCATGGCCACCACATGGAATTGATTATTTTGTAAGTTACATATTTTGTAAGTTACATATTTTGTAAGTTAATAATTTGTTTTTAACAATAACAGCAATTCTTAAGGACCAGGAATCATTTTTTGATCCGATATTCATTGCTATATCAATATATAAAGCCGTCCACGATCATCGATGTCATGAACCTTATTGTCATCATATTAATGAGTGAAGAGTGAAGTATGACTTAAATGTAGAATTACTTTTAATTATCTAAATAATATAGCAATATATAAATAAAAACATGGTCTATTCGACGTGACTTTTTTGAGTATAATAATTGGTGAAAGTTAAACTATTGCATTTAAAATATCGAATTTTTACAAAATATTTAATCAAGAAATACTTTGCTTTGCATATAAATCCATTGGTAAATATAAAAAAATTGAGATTTTTAGTAATTATATTTAAAATTAATATCTAAACATTTTAGTTTAAAATTGTTACATAAAAGAGTCATCACACCTTAATCATCAACAATTAAAAACAAAGAAAACACACTCAAAAGTTAAACAGTACTAAAACAATAATCATTTTACCGAAAAATCATAATCTTTTGTAAAAACGTAAATATCTATTCAGATCGAAATTTGCATTCTTGGTGCAGGAAGAAAGGGATTTGACAATGTCACCAGCAAAATTCAAGCGTTCAAGTCCCTGAAATATTGATCCCAAGGACAGAATAGCGAGCAGCCATTTATAACATAATCACTCTCAGGTCAGGTTCTCTAATAATATTTCCTGTGGCTAAGCTAAAAGACTTTCATAGCTAGAAAGAGCGAATTTCATGCCCCTCGTCACCCATAGGATTTTTTTGCAATATAGACGAATCCTCATTTCTCAGAAAGTCATTTTCGGAAAGATTCTATAAAAATATGAATTGGCAAAAAAATATGTAAACTATATTTTTATAATAATCTTCAATTATTATAAGTCATATGCTATTATTTTTGTATCTTATTGTTATTCATTAGAATACTAATAATCTATACTTTAAAACCATATTTCATTACATTAACTTCTCGATTTCACTATTGAAGTCTTTATCAAGGAATATATTATTTATTTACTTTATTAAATATGATCAATTCATCCAGAAGTTATAATTAATGAAAATAGCGTAGTTAGTATTTAAAAGTTAAGAAACATATGTAATTTTAATTTGTATTCTTTCGACAAAAAATATACCTCCAATTGAATTAAGAATCCCCAAAAATATAATTTTCTTAATATGAATTAGAAATTCCAAAAATATTATTTATATAGATATATTAAAAGGTTTTATGATTTAAACTGACAAATGCCTTAGTTTGACAATAAATTGTGTCACAAAGATGATGTCCGTCAATTAGGAATCTGTACATTTAAAAAGTTGCCCCCTTATATGGCATAAATATAATGGATATTAAGTCTATAAATGTAAGTATTATTTCCTGGTTGTTCTTAAATGCTATTGCTTAATGTGACTTATATGATAGTTTTTTTTTTGTGAAATCACGTTATAACGATTAGAGCCTTTTGCAATATTGCTATTCGTGATATTTTATCGCATATCAAAATGAATTTTACCCATTCCAATTCCCAAGCCGACAAAAATAATAAGATTAGGATTTGCTCCCATAACTCATAAAAAGCCAATTTCATCTAGGATTTCCTGCTGCGAGATCACAGTCCTACTTTTATATATATTTTTATTAACTAAAACATAGGTAAGTGATTATAAAGCCAATAGGAAGAGGAATGTTGTGCCCCTAGTTAATGCTTTATTGTATTAGAAGAAGAAAAAGAGCGAGACGGAGAGCGTCCTTTTTTAGGAAGGCAATACATACCCGCAGATTTTGATCCTTTTTTTTGGTGTTGTCTCATTTCCTTCACTCTGGAAAGCAGTTGTCTCAGATCCAATTGTGAACGAAGAAGGTAGTAATTTGATCCAGCAATGGATGTGAATGAAGTGCGGATCGCTGGGGAAAAGGACTTTGAGAGCCTTCGGAGCTTTTGTCCTCGACAATGATTGGAACAGGCCTATGACAAAAAGAATATGAGTGTTTGGACAAGGAATGATCCCCAGGACTCGGCCTTTAAAATGTTGAGGGTAAGAAAATCATTAAGAGGCTTTACAATGGAAGGAAGGAAAGAGAAGGGCGTTCAAGGAAAATGGGAGTTCAGATATTGCTGAAGAAAATGGGGAAAAAGGAGTATATTATGTGAAAGACTCTTTCCGGAATAAACGATCTAGGAAAAATAGTATTAGAAAAAAAAAATAGGAAGGAAAAATAAGGACATTCTGGAAAATAGTTGAAATATATATGGATAGGCAAGTATTTGAGTGTAATAATACACTTAAGGACGGTCCAATCTAATTCAAATAAATTTATTTTTTGACGTCACTCAGTCAGACTATTTTTATTTATTTTGGTAATACTTAGGAGCATTCAATACAAATTCTTATTCTCAAAGTATTTTGACCATTTCCCCCTGGGGTCATATTTGTCCTCTTTTCATAGGATATTTTTTTCCTGCCCCTTTTTTCTATTATCATGAAAAAACACTTTTCGTTCAAATAAAGTTGTTCCTAATTAATTGGGTCGAGCCACGACTTTAATTTTATAAAATCGTTCATTATTTATGAATACTTATGAATAAATAGGACTTTCAGATACTTAACAGGTATATATTAACATAGATCCGAATCCTTAAAGCCCGATTTAAGGCTTTAGATACGTATATACTTTACAAATAAGATGGCGGATCAAAAGACAAGAAAAGTCTTCCTCGAGAAAATCATATCAAATGGAACGGAATACTAAATCAAGTAAAAAAAACCCATGAGGCCCAGGTTTTAAAATTTGAGACCCCGAGACTGGAGGGGAATGGTATAAAAGAGGATTTAAAATGCAAAATCAGACGTTTGTTCAAATGAACGAACATTCGAGAAATTGAATGAATATAAATTAAAAGAACTTTGCCAAAAGACAAACAAAATAATAATTTAATTTTTTAATATATTTATTATTTGCGACATTATTTATTAGGTCTGTATTTTTATCACAAATTCGTTTATTAAATTTAAAAAATATATATTTTTTGAAGATAGTGCTGCTAGATTTTAGATTAGAGATTTAACTGTAATGTTTATTTATTTTTTTTGTATATTTAACATCCTTATATCAATAAAGTCACTTTAAAAAAGGGGACAGTGCGCATGCTTAGTGGAAGCATTATGTTGAGGGAGAGGATTATATATATATATATATCGGACAAATACTTAGATGCATCTTATTATATGTTACATTTTGTGTCTATTTGGTTAGAAGGACTTGCAACCGACTGGATATGAATAAACATTTTAGCGTGTAAATAGTCACTCGAACCAATGATTTTATCAACTTTTCCCTCTCAGGATTCAAACATCCGCCCTCAACATGTAGAACTGAACTTGCCTTGAAACGCTTAACTATCTTTTATTATTTTTTTGCCTATATGATCGATAGAATTGCATCCGATAGGATATAAATAAGCATTATAGCATTAAAATTAGTCTATCGAACCTAGGATCTATCATCAATCTTGAGGTGAGGTAGACCAAAAATGACCATCCCCTCTCGGGATTCGAACCTGCGCCCCCTACATTGAGAGTTGAACACACCTTAACACGCACGGCTATCGAGGTCCCATATTATTCTGATTTTTGATCACTCAAGGACCCAAAATAAATAATTCAATACGGATCGATATCATCATTTACGATTAATGCATTATGATCATTATAGCAATATATTTTAAATACAATTATTCATAGGAAATCGAATCATATAACGTTGTTGTGATTTATTATACTAAAAATACAAATATTTCTCCATTTTTTAAATATGTTATGAATTTTTTCACTTTTTCTATTTTGACTATTTTTTTATATACATTCTTTAAAATACCTTTTATATAAATAAAGTAAATTCGTTTATTTTATATTTTTATATTTTCTTGTCTCTAAATAATTATTATGATCAATCTCCATGTCGAAAAAATGTATTTACAGTTATATTGGATTTCCCTTCTCAAAAAGTATCATATAGAAGTGTGTTATTATTTTATCTTCTATTGCTTCCATCAGGGCGCCTGCAGTAATTGCCTATTGAGTGATATAGAAGAATAAAAACACTTGTTGACGTCCTATTTAACTCTTTTACAGATGTTTGAAAACGCCAACACTTTCCGTGGCTTTCCTTTGGAGGCATATTATTACTACAGCCTGCTTTGAGGCTTAAGAGAGTTCCATTTTCCTGGAGTTGCGTTCATCTTAGTTTATTTGAGGTTTTCAATTGTTTTCCATTTGAATATTTTTGAGTAGTGGACAAAGATATTTATTGTTTTTATTATCTTATTATGAATAAAAGCCCTTTCTTTGAGTCATAAAAAACATAGATAACTTATTTAGAGCAAAACATTATTTTTTCAGCTGTCGAGGAAGGAATCCAAAAACCGAGATATCTATAATACTATCTTAGCTATATGATTATGTGAACATCATAGATACATAAAAACATGGAGAGCTTATGCCCTGAATATAAAAGTAATATTGTGAGCATTAATCAGCTCTCCGTGGTGGCCCACAGCAAACTTATCCATTCTATTAATAATGAAAAGGTTCTATGTATAACTCCAATTTATTTATTCCAGTATATGTATTAAGGATATGCTTGTTTTGTGCCTCCTTTTTCGACGGCTGTATTTATGTAAATAAACTCTCTATGTCTTTATATCTCTACGGCCACCATTCGAAGCTTCGGTATTTTCATCCATATATGAACTCAATAGATTTATATTCAATGTTTGACTCACTTTCAAATAATACTAATATAATATTATTTTCTTTTTTAGGTCATAACAGAGTTTTCAGATGTCCCTGCCGCAACACTCTTTGACGTCATTCAGGACCCAGAGTTCCGGTCTACATGGGACAAGTACATGCTGGAGTACAAGAACATTGGCTACCTCGATCCGTGCAATGACATCGGATACTACTCCCGTAATAAATAATTTATTACTCAATTATGTGGCGTGTTAGTTCGAATTAAAAAGTATTCATTATGAAAATTAAATCGTCATCCACTTACTTTTGGATGGAATTCTCTAAGTGTAATTTTGAATTAAAAAGGTTACAAAGCCTGCATTATCTTATATTCATATTTTTCAATACAGAAGCACTCAGATAAATAAAAAGTACTCGCATATTTGGCCGCCTACGGCGCCCATATATTCATATTACATAAGTTTCTTAAAATTTGTATCATGGATTTTGTGGAGATAAAATAGGTTTTCTAAATGTCAATAAGTTACAATAATTGTCTGTTTTGTACAAACATTCCTCATAAAAAGTTTGACTTTGTACAAAGAATATGTTTTAAGTCACTTGAGATGCTTTTTTCTTTTTATTTTTTCCTCTCCTTACCTTGAAAAGTAGGTATAAATTAGAAAAGGTGATTTTTCTGGTTCATTTCTGGTCCCATCACTTTGCAAATAGTTTTATTAGGTCCGCTTGACCCAAGGATACCATAGGTACCTTCAAAGCTCAATTTGACCATAAATGTGGGAGGATATAGCGTGCGGACATACAGACGGACGGACAGAGATTGGTGAATTATTATATAGATTATTTTCAGCTAATTTAAAAAATCGGGACAAAGCGGATATTACTTCAGATCTAGTTTATCAACTAGTCCATATCACCTTCAGTGTAGGAAAAATTGACGAATAAAAGAATCAAGTACTTAGAGCAGCCTATAATATCCATGACTTAATTAGAATACTAATAAACAATGTTTTAAGATAATTAAATACCTTATTCAAGAGGTGCAGTTGAATTTGAATCTTTTACAATAATAGCTACTGAACAAAGATAAAATAAAAAAGGACTGAAAAGTGTTTATTGATTCAATATTACCACACCAAAGATTATAAAGTAATTAACTTATAGAAAAAATATAAGATAAGTGCAAACCCGCAATTTATATATATATATATATATATATATATATTAGGGTTGTTCTTATTTTCCAAATGTTTGAAATGTTAGCGACATTGTGGATTTTCTGTTCTTGGTAATAAAAGAAGACGACATACAAAGTTTGAATAAAATCGGTCAACATTACGGGTCGCACAACGAGGTCAAAGTTTTAAAATTTTAGTAAAAATATAGTTTTTCCGCAAATTTCTGAAAATGGTGGCGTTACAGACTTCAATAATAATTATTAATTTAAAGGAAATCCAATTTACTACCAAACGTATTTTTGATGTGTTTTTTTACTAAAACAAAGTTTTCTGTAAAAACAAAGAAAAAAAAGTGTAATATTACTTCAGATATAGTTTATCAACTTCCATTCACCTCAGTGTAGGAAAATTGACGAATAAAAAGAATCAAGTCTTAGAGCAGCTATATATCCATGAAGTAATTAGAATACTAATAAACAATGTTTTAAGATAATTAAATACCTTATTCAAGAGGTGCAGTGAATTTGAATCTTTTACAATCAGAGCTACTGAACAAAGAAAAATAAAAAAGGACTTAAAAGTGTTTATGATTCAATATTACCACACCAAAGATTATAAAGTATTTAACTTATAGAAAAAAATATAGATAAGTTGCAACCCGCAATTTATATATATATATATATATATATAGGGTTGTTCTTATTTTCCAAATGTTTGAAAGTGTTAGCGACATTGTGGATTTTCTGTTTCTTGGTAATAAAAGAAGACGACATACAAAGTTTGAATAAAATTGGTCAACATTACGGGTCGCACAACGAGGTCAAAGTTTAAAATTTTAGTAAAAATATAGTTTTTCGCAAATTTCTTGAAAATGGTGGGCGTTACAGACTTCAATAATAATTATTAATTTAAAGGAAATCCAATTTACTACCAAACGTATTTTTGATGTGTTTTTTTACTAAAACAAAGTTTTCTGTAAAAACAAAGAAAAAAGGAGTGTGTAATGTTAGCATATTTCAAAGATTTTTTGTATCAATTAACTTCATTCGCCTGTTGAAGATGACTTGTTCGCTCAGAGTAAAATAGTGTTTTTAAGTTTAGTAAACCTTTGCATGATAAATCCAAAAATGACCTTGGTTGCATTTTATCAATTCAGAATTCAGTACATCTGAGTTTACATCATATGATTCAGAGCCTGTTACCTGGAAGAAAGAGAAAAGAAGCGAGAGAGTATTTTGCCTCACTTTTCTTCTTTCTTTCTCTTTTCTATCCAGGTCACAGTGGTTACCAAGCGGTAATGTATATTCTCGTATTAAAAGATCAATTTTTTTGGGAGAGCACTTGCAAAAATGTATTTGCTTATTTCTTTTAAAGTATAGCGATTTTTAGAACACCAAACGTATCAAATGAAGCTTGGTAAACCAGCTTTAATATTTGGTATACTAAATCATGTCAATTTAATAAGTAGAGAGTTATGTGTACATTAAAAAAACATCTCGCGTACAAAATGACGCATATAATGGATTTAAATGCATCAGAGACAAAGTAAAATTTTGAGAGGATACCGTGACGCATTATTAAAAAACACATTATAATTAATTTTTTCATAATCAATTTCTATGGGTCAATACAGGCTCTGAATCATATGATGTAAACTCAGATGTACTGAATTCTGAATTGATAAAATGCAACCAAGGTCATTTTTGGATTTATCATCCAAAGGTTTACTAAACTTAAAATCACTATTTTACTCTGAAGCGAACAAATCATCTTCTACCGGCGAATGAAGTTAATGATACAAAAAAGCTATGAAATATGCTACATTACACACTCCATTTTTTCTTTGTAATGTTAACCGATTTTGTTCAAACTTTGTGTGTCGTCTTCTTTTATTACCAAGAAACAGAAAATCCACAATGTCGCTAACATTTCAAACATTGAAAATAAGAACAGCCCTAATATATGTTTATAATTGAAAAAATCTTCAAATTTACATATATACTCAATTTTCGAAATGATGACTTGGCGCTTAAAACAGTAAAGGTTTTTCCATACTACTCTTTTATAAATTATATATTTTGTGATATTTTAAAAGAATTTGCAAATAGTTATTTTATTTGTCTCCAAACTTGGAACAGCTAATCATATAGCTCCTTAGATCCATATACAATTTATTATATGAATTTGAATATTCTTAAGCAATTCACGTTTAATATCAATACGTATGTCATACATAAGAAAGTAAAATAAATCTCATAATGTATTTCTCTGTTTGATATTCGATGGCTTTTGACTGTCCCTTAAAACTACGTTTTCACTAAGAATAGACATAAAATCAATGCTCCTCTTGTTGGAAGTTGGAGATTTCAATTAATCTACTGAAAGGAATAATAAAGGCACCTCACAGAATAACATAAAAAGAGGCCTATTTAACCAATCAAATATATTTTCTAGTTTGTTCCAAAAATTCTTGTAAGGTAAGATTTCATACAATCCTTAGAAAAAGAATGAAGTCAATATAATTAAATAAGATAGTACAAGACCCTTACAAATATCCCTTTTTAAGCCAAAATTGACATTTTTTTCGAACTTTGAGTGACTTATGCCGTAAAAAAAGACATTTGAAGGCTGGTACTTTCTCTTCAATAAATCGGAACAATTGACCTCAAAACGGGACAGGCTAGTGGGCCAGCCATTCTAGTTATTCAAGAGCTCACTCAGTTAACTGATTTTTTTCTACTCTTCTGAGTATTATCAAAGTCGTTTGTTCTTATAGAATACAATGCCAGTCATATAGAAAAAGAAAAAAAATCGATGACGGCTCACCTTATACAAAGAGCGGATTTCATTATCATGTTTGAGTTATCCTCTACTAATCTTCTCTCGAGGATGTAACTCTTAAAATTAAAGTAACCCTTTTGCTTACCCCAGTCATTATTTTCAATGTTTATATTCATAGAATGAATAAAAAATGCACTATTCAACTATTCACGGGATGAGTCATTGGCATACGTTATGAGCAACCTACTGGTGCTCCACCTGGCGAGCTAATTTAAGTATTTTCCTTAACACTATACCTATTAATCATATTTCTCACCACGAATGGACTTTGTCAGGCTAGTGCGGTGAACCTATGGTAGGTAAGAACTCACGTCATCAAACATGGACTCCTACAGTAACAGTTCTATAAATGTGATGGATGACGCGTCAGTGCATCACCTTCCACACCGCCGTGTCTAGTCACATGCATATTAAATTAAGCCTGAAAAATAATGATAAATGTGTCTCATAAACGATGGACCTTATATATAGAAAAACTGACATGAAAGTCATTTTTTTTCCTTTTCATGATTTGAAGGTTACTTACATTAATAACAAAAATACTTCCCGCCCAATTTAAACGTTCTCCCTCTCTCTCTTTCCCCAGTCTCTTGTCCGTCCCCTATGAAGAATCGAGACTTTGTCATCCAAAGCTCTTGGCTCGCCTCTGAAAGGAGTACATCATCATCAATCATTCCGTGTCTCACAAGGCTTATCCCCAGAAGAAGGGATTTATTCGAGGGACATCCTATTTGACGGGTGAGTGCTGCCCTATAGATTAATGGATACGAACTCATTTGATTGTGCTCAATAGCAAAATATGGAGAAAGTATGCTATATATTTATTTATATTTAGACTTCTTTTATATCCACTTTTTTCTTTAAAACATTAAAATAGACGATTTTCTGGTTCTCTAAGGCTTAAAAGATTAAAAGGAAAAGTATTTTCTAATTTGGGAACGAGGATTGTTTACTACATGGGCCGTTTTCGGGCGGCACCAAAGAAAATTAGCTTTTATCATAATGAAACCGCTAAAATGATACGTGCAAAAAAATTGCCCAATGGGTTATAACAAATATAAACTAGAGGCATATTAAATAGAGTCAATCCGCCTTCATGAGCCTTCCGAGGGGATTTTTCAGACGGGAGAGAGACTTAGAGGATTACGGAAATTTTTAAGAGACGACCGACAAGAGGAAACGTCCCGGCACCAATTCCCAGCACAGCGACATCTATTGGCAGAGTAGGCTAACTGAAAAAATTAGTAGTATTTAGCTCATTTGGCGCCTTAATTCTGCACTAGAGATGCCAAAATTAAATCACTTCTTCTTTGACACTTTCAATAACTCCACAAAATTTCATCCAATCCGTTCAGATTTTTGAGTTATTTGCTGAAAACCAACAAACTAAAAACAAAACAGAAAAAACTAACAAAAAACAAACCTTAAACCAGTGGAAAACAATACCTCCTTCGGCGGAGGAATTATGTTATTAAATAAGTCAATTTTTGTTTTCAAACTTAAAGTTTATTTCAGTAAAGAGAAAGAATATATATCAAGGAAATTACTTACTAGTACCACCTTATCAATTTGGTCTTGTAAATTTTATAAAAAAATTCAACAATAAATCATATTGTTGCTTATTATTGATGATATTTTGATTTAATGTTTTCACATAAATTTGTGATTCTATTTCTAGGTAGTAATTATAGACTATTTATATTTATGTTTTGGTATATACAATGACTATGGAATATTTGAGAGCTGAGTGAATAATCAAAATAGTTGGTGATTAAATTATGTATTCCTTAAGTCATGGAAAATATCATTGCCCACTCCTGGCTTATATAGGATCTAAAGAGTCATATTACTTCCCATCAAAGCAAATAAACTCAATAAAAAATGCAGAGTAGTGTATAGGCATGTTGATAACAATTTGTAGACAGTGAGCCCTCACTTTTACAGAGCCCAAAATTGACCGCTATACGTGCTTTTTATCTTTCTTCACCTGCGCGTTTATTAAAAGTAATTGCTTGCTAACAGTTTTCTAACTAATTTTTTGATTCATTTAAATAAAAAAATACACTAAACAATTTAATTTAACTTTGTAACCTAAGGCAGTTTAATCGTTGCAATAAAGGACTTATCGTCTCAGAAGGCATATGGTGATTGCAAAAGGTGATGTAGTGATCGCAGGAGCATTGATTTGATTCATCACTCTTCAATATACTAATAAAAACATCTAAAAAGTCAACAATCAATAAAAAGCACATATATAAAAAACTTTTCAAAATCTGGTTCAAATATTATTCTGCTTTAAAATGAGACTGAGAGGTGTTGTATTATTCTCCAGCGAAGCACTACGACTTGCAATCTATGCTTGGGACTTTAACATAAGGGACGTTAGTCCGGTGCTGAAGTATCCAGGCTGATTCCCTTCAACTCTTTTTCCTTTAGTGACAGATGCAGAGTAAGCCTTTTAGTTATTAGAGCCAGGTAGTTCAGAATAGCAAAGTACAAAGCTCGGGTTTTTGGGGAGACTCTCTTTTTCGTCCTTGATTTATTTGTACCTTTAAGTGAATTTATCCGAGAACATAATTTATAATATATCAAAAGGGTATGTTGATAGTCAAACGAAATATTCACATGCGTATCCACAATATTCACGCAACCTTCTACATTAACAAACCTGCAACTAACTTAGGGACACTAAACCGATCCGTCAAAATAGCGAGGGATTACTAGTCTTATAAGTGAGTGATTAGGAATCATTTTTATAGGAGTCATTCATGACGAAACACATTCCCTAAAATCCAAAATTTTTCTTCCTTCTATAAAAATCCTTTGATTTCAATGTCTTTGTGTATTAAGATTTGATTTATTGTATTCAATTAGGAGTTTTTTAGTTTTTATACCAAATCTGGATTTCCCTAAAATGAATCTCGTAAATAATATTTTTTTCTTTCTCATATTGACATCTATCGATACCATCTTCAATCCATAGATTTTCACTAATCTACGGATACCGATTGGACATGGCTTTTAATAAACTATCTATATCTGCGGTAGTTTTTTATTACCGAATCCCACTCTTTTAAAAATGCATTATGAGTAAATACTTTGGAATAAATATTACTAAAAACGATTTAGAAAACATTTCAACTTTAAATAATATCTTCAGCATTTTTATGTTGAATGTTAATTTTACTATTTAAAGTATATTTTGTATTTGTTTGTTTTTATGAAAGAGTTTTATTTTTTAAGATTTATTTTTATTTTATATTTTAATTGTTATTATTTTACTCTATTAAATAAATTTATTCTTTGATATTTTTATACCATCAATTTGTATAACGCATCAAATATATATTTTTAAATGATTAAATAATATTAAATATATCTCTATGAAATCCTTATTTAATTTTCACAGCCCTAAAGGATTCCTCATCACACCCCTTGGGCGTACTGGATGCACAGTTGGCTACGTGACACATTCCAATCCCAAGGGCAAGGTCCCAAACTGCTTTCAAACAAGCTCTCCACCACGCTGGCTCCAAAGCTCGTCAAAAAGATCCACAAGGCATGCCTCAAATACGATAAATGGAAGGCCGGTCATACCCCGAGTGGAAGCCCTGGAACCAAAGCCAGCAAACGGAAGGGGAAAAAGATCGATTTGAAAGATGTAAGAATATATGTATAATATATGAGGCTTGTATTTTTATGCTCCGAAAAAAGTCCGCCTTACTGATGTATATTAGAACAAGGCTTCTGAGCGATTAACAAAAATTACAATCCGATAATAAATGGGGGAGAGCACTTTTGTTTTGTGGAAGTGGGCTCGACTCCCAATGTCGAGACCAGAGGTTAGATTCCTCTCAAGAGTGGAAGGACAAAACTGATCAACCTCATAGAAAAATGCTTGGTTGGATGAAATTATAATTATTCTAGCGCTTTAATTCTTATTCATATTCACACAGATACATTTTTCATCGATCCAAATAAGTAAAAAATACTAACCGATACTCACACCGACATAGCAATATACCCTATCAAAGCCACCAGCTATCGGCATTCTATTAAATTGCGACTAAAAGGATGATGAAATATTAGAAGATGTAAAATTATTCTAGGTGAATGTAAATGCAACAATTAAATAAAAGTGGATTGGGATGCAGCTTATTTTTCGTAGAAAACAACTTAGAAGCTAATTTATGACGGATGATGTCGAAGATTGGATTCAAATTATTAAGTGCTTTTTTAAAATATCACAAAATAACCATCTGAACCCTTTTGATATTACAATCAGCAACATAATATCGTGTATATAAATTTTCTATTACAAAAGCCCTTCAAACCTGTAAAAAAAAATTCACAATGGACTCTATAAAAGAAGGAAATAAAAATATTCAACTTAGAACTTGATGGGAGCCATCTTTTGTGTATAATATCAATGAAACCTCGATCAATTAGGGCAATGATATAATATATTCTTGAAAACGATGACATTATAAAGGGAAAAAGAATATTTTTTGTTATTCATTCAGCAGTCAAAGTCTACATAAAAAGTTCTAGTAGTAGAAAAGAGAGAATTGTCAATAATATCCAGTGACGTCATTTTTTGGGAAATAACATTTCAATAAAAAAGGAGAAAAGTACGCAGCTCAGCAACTGATGAGAGTCTTTTTAATTCACTTTTATGACGGTTTATATACTTTTAAAGTTGATGAAACTACATCCGAAGAGAAGGGAAGGCTTTTTAAAATAAAAGTAGTCAAGTCTACATATCAAGAGTCTTAAGGAATAAAAAAGAGGACCGACAAAAGTAATACCCTGTGACGTCATTGGAAGTAACTATTTTCTGTGGAAAAATACGATGTCATTTTATTGCAGGATTACTTTTTGTCTTTCCCCAGACTAAATTGTTTCAATAAGTGGGGCAGCCACTATAGTAACTAACCGATTCAAGAGTTTTTAAAATCAATTTTTTGTTTCCTCTCTGTGATTATCCATTTATCTCATAATAAAGCATTACACTTTTTATTAAACCAAACATTGCGTGACGTCACTGGTAATTTACTCTAGGATTTCCTTTTTTTCTTTTCCATACACATCAACACATAGAGATATAAAGATATAGAGAGCTTATGCCCTTCAATAGCAGAGAAACGCCGTTCAGCTGTCGCCTGTGCCCAATATAAACAAAGTAATTTGTACAACGTCATCGTAAGCTGATCATAGAGATAAAAGAGATTTGGGCACAATGATGTACTTCTCTGAAGAATCCAATAAGCTCTCTATGTATTTATATCTCTATGCATCTACATCCTTAACTACGTTCGCCTCATTGACATCATTTTGAAATGATTTTACACTAGCAATCAACTCTCGAAGATCGATCACAGTTATCACATAGGTTGAGTGTCCATTTATTTATAGTTTCTTGGGGGCCCCACATAAAAAGAGCCGAAGGACCCCTGACTTCCGTCATGTGTTCATCATAATCACTGATTATAACACCTTTACTTTTTCTAGTGTATTGCAGATGAGACGGAGGTGATTGAGGAGTTTGAAGAGATCCTGGATGAGTCTGCTTTCAATGGATCGGACTCCGACGATTGATTCCATTTATTTTTAAAATGAATTTTTATACTTTTATTGTTTTATGAAATATAATCGTTATGGCATTTACAACTACAAAATACCGACTGATACCGGAATGAGTGGTGGGGATGATTTAGGAGCTGAACAAAACAAAATTACAAAATGGAGGAGTTCTCTAAAGCGACCATTAGTTTCAAGGATGGAACTTTGTTGTGCATAATGATGCAAGCACATTCAATGAAAAGGGTGTTTCCTAGACAATAGTGCATGTATTTGGCAAAGATTATTACTTCCTCTTTGATGAGTAGATAGATAATACATACATCCCTATCAATACAGGTAGTTATGCATATGTATGTTTTAAAATAAGAATAAAATATAGATCTATTCATCAATGATTTATTAACCAGTAGATTGCTTTTGAGGAGAATGAATAATTATTTATATGAAATGTATAAACAAACAATTTGAAGGTTAAAAGCTTAACCAAGGTTATTGTTAGTTGGGTAGATGGATTTTAAATGGTTGAACATTAGTAGGGACTGAGGATCCAATTTGTCTATCCATCAAATGTGAAAAGCTTTACCTAGCCAGTGTGACGTCATTGAACACACATCAGCGGGAAATGGCCTTCTGTGTATAGCAGCACTTGTATATATATTATATATATATATATATATATATATATATATAATATATATATATATATATATATATATATATATATATATATTATATATCATATGTATAAATATATATAAAAGACTAGGATTTCCCGCTTTATCCCCATAATTAAGGAATAAGATGACACCACTATACCTGATAAGCTCAATTTATTCTTTAGAAATCGACATGATTCCATAAACTACTCACGTGGTTTACAAAGTGAGTCAATTTCATTTAATAAGTCCTGGCGTCAAATAAAGATTACCTGGATATGTCTAAAGGTTAATTGTCGAATTTATATTAAGGTAATAAAATGTAACCTATAAAAATTTGACGTCTATGTCTCCTACATCCCTTCTTAGCAAATAAAAATATATAGAGAGTTATGTGGAGAACAAAGTTAGTTTTTCTTGCCCTGTCGACGAAGGAAGCCCAAATTATAAGATTTTTATATATGTCTAGGGATAGGAAATACGTAATATGTTACCCATAGAGATATAAAGATATAGAGAGCTGATTCTCTTCAATTGCAGAGAAACAACGTTCTGTTGTTCTGTGTGTTCAAAATAAACAAAATTTTTACTACGTCATCGTAAGCTGATCATACAGATAGATTCTATCTCTATGATCAGCTTACGATGACGTAGTAAAATTACTTTGTTTATATTGGACATAGAGATATAAAGTTATAGAGAGCTTATTGGATTCGTAAGAGACATACGTCATTGTGCAAGAACATATGTATCTGTGTATTCAAATAAAACAAAGTAATTTGTACTACGCCATCGTAAGCTGATTATAAGATAGATTATATCTCTATGATCAGCTTACGATGACGTAGTACAAATTACTTTGCTATTTTGAACACACAGAAACAACAGAATGCGGTTTCTCTGCTATTGAAGGGAATCAGCTCTCTATATCCTTAGATTCTGTTATGTATTGGACACTCAGATACATATATCTTTGACACAATGACGTATTTCTCTAATCCAATAAGCTCTCTATATCTTTATATCTCATGGTTCTACCCAGAGCAAAACAATAAATAATATTATTATGTTTTGTTTTTATTACACATTTGCTTTAGGCCAGTGGTCCATGGTAACGGCCCGCGGGCGGGAACCGGCCCGAATGGAATCGCATTTGGCCTCTTACGTTAGTGGTTGAGAAGTGTTTTATAAATCAAATAATTATGATACAATATCCACAATTTAAATCTAATTTTGTTAGTGTTTAGTGTTGCGGGGCCAAAAAGTACCGGTAATTTGGCCCCCGAGGTCCCACTTGAAAACAGTCCGGCCCCTGACTGATTTCCCCTGGCATCCCTGCTTTAGGTCTATGTATTTATCTATCTAGACATAATAAACGAACTAGAGGTTAAACAAATCATACTTAATGAGTATTTAGTATACTAAATCAAACCGCCAGTCACTAGTCTCTCTCTGGTAATATAATTTATAGTGATGAATAATTATATTTTAGTTGTATTTGTTTGCTCCAATATACTGCTGCTGTTAACCTTCAAGCTTGTCACAGCAATTAAGAGAGGCATGCACCTTATCAAGTGCTCGGAGGTAGCAAAGCCAGGCAGAGTTGTCTAGATCCTTATAGCTCCTTAAGTTTGATGTATTTATGAAAATTGAAAAACTATTTTACTTATATATTTTTTTGTTATTTTTCTTTAATTAATATTTTAATATTGTTATTATTGTATTAAATTAATTATTTGTATGTATATAAAGATACATGATTTTTTATATTAGTAGCCATGAAGGCTAGGGATAGTAGTCTGTAATAAATAATACAACAACAACAACTATACTATTCCGTTGTAGTGTACAAGTGTGACATACTTCTTGAGATTAATGATATTTATGCTGATGAGTTCATGGTATCTCTTTGTGGTCAGGAGTAATTCTTTGAACATCGTGCCTACACCTACTCATACAACGTCGACCTATATGTTAGCGTCGACCTTGCATAGGCTAGGACGTCTCGTGATAATACTATCGTCAACATTCTATTCTTAATTCATTTCATTTCTGTACATTGCTCATTATAAGAATACATCACTTGGGCAGTTTTCTCCTAAACGTGTTGGTGTGAACAATAAAAGAGCAATAACAAAAAAGTATTGGTATTATTAAATATGACAGAGTACTTCACTCACGGGTGCCCGATATAATAAAATCTTAAACTCTGGATACGAGAAAAAAAATGTGTGTAGA
>CP045903.1:10795677-10826965 GCA_013387185.1 Caligus rogercresseyi
TCGAGGCCCATAAAGTAGAGACAATTAGTATTTTTAATGATGATATTATTACCTCTTAATTCATGTTTACTTTTAAACAGCCGTCAGTGAAGTGATGATCTTTTCTTCTTTTTCAACCAACTACTTTCTTTCAAGAATCATATTTAACAAATATTACATTTTTCCTATCTTATAGGATGTGCTTTTGAACTACTTTGAAACCTTTCTGACATTACTTTAATCTGTTTACATTATGCATCCATCTGACGCCATATCAAGTCTGCCTCACTTCAGAAATAAAGTAAAAGCTCATATATTTCAGCCTGTAGTTGACAGTTTTCCCATTTCCCCACAGATGGAGTATATGTAACTCCCTCTTAACACGAGCAATAACAAAATCTATCCCTGTTACATTGGTTTAATTTTATTATATTTTATATCAACAATGAAGAAAAGGTCCTGTTGATCAACACACATTCCCGTTACATATAAATATCTGTAACCAAGTATTAAAATCGGGAAAGCATAAACAAGTGTACACAGTAGTTGGGTGTGTGGTCAGTGTATTTATAAAGTCTTGGACCACATCCCCTCTTTTTCATACACACACTATCTCTCTCTCTGTAACATTGTTTTTACTCATCTCAATCTCTATATGTCTTCATTTTTGCCGTGTATTTACATTAACAAAATATTCTGATAATTAAATTAATCAAATACTAGTATCCCAACATAGCACTCGGGGCCATTGAATCACTAGGCTAGAAAATAATAAATAAAGCTTTCTTCTTCCATACTTTAACGGGTTTTCAACTTGTGTTCCGTACACATATATTGAATACCATTTGCTTCTCGATAAAGGAATTTACATGTTGTGCTGAAGCACTTAGAAAAAAATATCAAAGACGTCAAAACGGAGACATCCTGGTCTGGCATGCGGTGAATTGCATAGTAAATCTAATGAACGAGATTCAGGGAAGGGTGTGATGGCCTATTTATAGAATTACTAACGTACTTCAAGGACAAAATAAAATTAAATGTATAGGTTAAGATGGTACACGGCAAAATATTCTTCGGCCAGCATCAAAGTTGGCTCTTATAATGTTTACTGATAGTTCATTGGTCGCTTTGCTTTGTATTTTTTTGTTTAAAAATAATAAGTAGAGGACGTTTTTTGTTTGTTTTTTTTCGAAGTAATTTTATTTGTTTTTACGACTATAATTGATGATCTTTCATGCGTGGGAAGTACGTTGAATTTTAAATTATTGATAATGGGAATAGGATCGGTTGTTTAAGCTGCAATACACTTTTCAAGCTCCTTTGAACCACCAACCATACAATCTTCAAAAACGTTATCATTTCTAAATAAGACTTTTGTTGTTCATTATGTAATATCTTATACTAAACAAAATTCTAGAGGATTAATTATATGTTCTTTAAGATCTCCTTGTATATTTTTTGACATGGCGGATAAAAAAATAAGGATTCGTTATTTCTTGTTTCGCTCCAAGGATAATCCGGGTCAGTAATTTATAGCATTGTATTAAGCACAATGTAAGACGTAAGCTAATATTAATAATAATACAGGGCAAGTACTATTAGTATATGAATTCTAGATATTAATTGGAGCATGGTCTCATTACGATGTTTGTTTCCTTTTGGTTTGCATAATATATATATATTATATATTATATATATATCTATAATATATATATATATATATATATATATATATATATATATCTAAGTATCCAGTATGGTATGCTTAAATTACAAGCGTATACAAAAAGAAAGCCTATCTTCACTCTTAAGAAGAACAAAACATTAGAGTATACAATTGATCGTCATTTACTTCTTATAATAGATCGACTGATATATCCTTGATTCAATTAACATTCAGTTTCTGCAAATATCAGATATCCCCGACAATGTAAATAAAATTTACTGAAAGCCCATGTAATGCCTCGTCAATCGACGACACTCTCCTCCCCTAAAGCATTTACCCCATTGGAGCACGAAAAAAAACACCCTCCTAAAGTAAGTAAATACTCTTCCTTCATCTACGTTAATTTGCAATATCTCTTTATAGCGTCCAAAGTTGTAAAAGTTTGAAGTATTGGATGCATTCATTTGGTGAAGAAATTGGATGTTCAAGAGTTATATGTACATTAAAAAAAGCCTATCTCGCGTACAAATGACGCATATAATGGATTATAAATGCGTCAAGAAACAAAGTAAAATTTGAGAGGTACCTTGACGCACATCTAACACATTTCATTTTGTTTTTCATAATCGTTTCTTATAGGTCCATACAGGCTCTGAATCATATGATATTAACTCAGATTGTACTGAATTGAACTGATAAAATGCACCAAGGTCATTTTTTGATTTAATCTAAAGTTTTACTAAACTTAAAAGTACTATTCTACTCTGAAGCGAACAATCTCTCTACAGGCGAGGGAGTTAATTGATACAAAAAATCCAGGAAATATGCTAACAGTACACCTCCCTTTCTTGCTTGTTTTTACCTGAAAACTTTGTTTATTAAAAACATCAAACATACGTCTGGTATAATTAGATTTCCTTAAATTAATAATATTATTGAAGTCTTGTAACGTCCACCATTTTGAAGAAATTGGCGGAAAACTATATTTTTTCCTAACTTTTTAAAACTTTGACCTCGTTGTGCGACCTCGATGTTGGATCGATTTTGGTTCAAACTTTGTATGTCGTCTTTTTATCACCAAGAAACAGAAAATTCAAAAGTTGCTAACTTTCAAACATTTGAAAAATAAAACAACCCTAGTACATCTACAGGTAAAATTTTTTGAATTCACCATATAACCTAATTCAATTATAATTTTTTTTCCACGATAGGTTAAAGGGACTACTTTCATTAGATGTTTTTCTTTTAGATGTATTTTTATCAAATACTGGGGCAATTATTTCGCCAACTTTGTAATAATACAGATGTCATTATTAAAATATACCCCGCGCACCTTAGAAACACTTATACTTGGGAAGTCTGAAAAAGCCTTAGAAATTATCTCAGTCTTATAATTTTTCCACGAAGGTTTATGGAATAGCTTTATTAGATGTCTTTCTTTTAGATGTATTTCATCAATACTGGGGAAATTATTTCGCCAACTTTGTAATACTACAGATGTCATATTAAAATATCTCCCCGCGCACCCTTAGAAACAACTTAATATTGGAGAGTCTGAACAAGTCCTTAGAAATCTTTTGAAGTCCAATTACTTCCTGCCAGGACACAACTAATTTGTCTTCAAGGTCTGAGTTACATATGTTAAAACAACGGCTATTTGCCATGTTTTCTTCTATGAACTGAGTGGATCTTAACAGCAAGTATGGTAACTAAATTGATGTATTGATTTTGAGCCTGTAGAGATCTACCAAGTCTTTCGAAAATGAGGGACTTATGTGCGCCTGTCTGGAAGTGAATTCAGTGAAAAAGCTATCCCTCTTGGATCATCGAATTTTAACGAGAAGTCGAATGATTTACTATGTTAAGTATTCACTTCGATCATGCTAATATATATATATATATAGGTATATATAGTATATATATATAATAATTATATATATATATAGTATAGATAATAATAAGAGCTAATAATAATATATATATATAATATTATATATATATATATATCTATATTATATATTAAATATATATATTATAGTATATAGTATATATATATAATATATATATAATATATATATATATTATAGATATATATATATATATATATATATATATATACTGTGTGGGAGATAGAGTATCTACATGTATCAGTTTGAAGGTTGAGCTCGGGATTGTTTGTTTTTAAGCGATGGCAAATCGAATGAATATGTCCTATCCTTAGACAAGTCGTGACGTATTGTTTCACTAAAGGGCACGATGGACGAATATGGACACTTTCTCCATAGATAAAATATAGTGTAGGCTAACAAAATGCTTTGCTCGTCAAGAGTATCCAAAACACTTTCGGCTGACTCCCACGAAGTCTCAATCCCAACCTGCTCCTTTCGGGTGGATCAATTTTTAAAAGAATATAATTGAGTTTTCAAAACTTTGAGTCATTAATGTATTTTCAATTTTAAAATCCAATGATTGTAAATGTATTGACAAAGCTTCAAAACCTATTCAAGCATCCAATTTTTATACCTGCATTTAAACTAAAGTGAATAGTTGAATATGAAAGCTCTCGCCCAGCCCTTGAATCTAATAATTGATAAGGAATTTATTCACTTTGAAAAATGTATTATTTTCATTTACTTTTTATTTGTTTCTGTATTTTACAATTACCAACTAACAATAAACAATACACTTAAGACCAAACTTTAAGCTTAACGTACCCTTACAACGAAATGCTTTTGAAAGAAAGAGGATAATTAATGGTATGTGAGAGCTCAATGTCAGCTCTTAAATACATAATTTATAAATTATATATATATACCCTTTAATAAACATATCACAAAGTATATTATTAGTACGTCATGAAACATTTCTCCTCATGTTTCCTTTCTAACTCTCTCGTCATCGCTCCTTCAAGACGATATTTAAGAGAAAAATGCGAAAGAAAAAGGTCTTTACTTTTGTAAGCCCTTTTTAGCGCCGGTTTTTGTCGTCTTTTTTTAGTTCATTTATCTTCTCCAGTCTGGACTGTGTTCTCCTTCACTTTGATTACATTTTGAATCGGATTTTGTGCCTCTGAATGATGCAATCATATTTCACAAACTGAGGACGGATTATAGGATATATAACCAAAATAAAAGGCAGTTTTTTTTGTCTTTTGGTATAAAACACTTTAAATTAAACGGACTTTAAATGGTGAGAACATCTTTTTTAAATAAGTAAATGTTTGGTTTCTTATAAGCCATCACAAAATAAAGTATAAGAATTGATCCATATGGAGAAAATACAATATCAAGCAACAAAGTATAGTAGTGTCCCCCTGTTAGATTGATATGAATCCCATGAGTAAGCCTTTTTTATAAACAATCTTCAAATGATAAACAAATAATAATACGTAATATATTTATATGATACACATCTATTTATGAAGAAATAATACAAGTCTTAGGGATTGACATTTTTATTTATCCAATCATAAGAATTAATTAGATGCCGAGCAATATAATTTATTCACGAAATAACTCCTATATAAATAAATTAAATAACATTTAAATATTTAATAAGCATACTTATATTCATTTATTTCTGTGTCTATGTAGTTATTTCGTGCCTATCGTTTCATAAGAGCAAATCGGATATACTTTACAAAATATCCAATGAATTTATGAATATATATGACTGTACTAATTTTTGTTTGGTTTTGTGTGTCAATATTTGATTAAGGTTCTGATCGATGGAACATCAAAATGCTATGAAGATAGTTAATTCTATAGTTAGCCTTTTAGTTTTCTTTTGCTCCTCATGAAACTTCACATGCCACTATACAATACAGACATCAATAAGATTTCTTCTTTAAGCAAATATCTCAGTATTAAAATATAAAATGCAATTTTTATTTATATCGTAAATTTGTGATTTCATGCAAATTTCTTGAAAAACTGAATATTTATAATATTAGTATCAAGCTAAATGCTTAAAGCTTTGAGCTTATCTTTATCTTGAAAATGTTCTGGACATAACTAAAAAATGTCTAGCATATCTAATGTGATCAAAGGAAGCATATAATGTAAATAGGGAAGACATTAGAGAGAGAGAATGTGTCAACCATGATGAGGGCTTGACCTGTACGTAGGTCAAAGGAAAGAATAATGATTATGTTATAATCCATAAACATGTGTACACCTGGTTCCTGAACGCTACAATATTACAATACATTATATGTACTATAAGTAGCCAAGAAGGATGTACTTAAATTACTCCTAAATAAACCACACAACATCATAAGCACTTGAAAAAATCACTGATTCATTGTCGTAACTTTTTACTACTGCATTAGAGTTAAAAAATATTGTGAGGATGAAACTGATAGTCATGCAAATGTCTTTATTATTTTTGTGCAACGATATTTCAGCCAATCATTTAATTTAAAAAATACCAAATTGATTATACATTTACAAGTGTGTCACATATATAACTAGAGGACTCAGAGAGTGCAAACCTCCGCCGATCCCCACCAAATGACTCACTTGGTCTTTTTGTCATTTCCAACCCTCTACGCACTGTCCCTTTAACTCTACATACTGCTCCTTTATTGTTTACACTCTAGAGGTACATGGAAAGAAAAAGAAACTGACGTCATCAAAGAGGAGAGCACAGCACAGCGACATCTATTGGCAGAGTAGGCTAACTTGAAATATTTATTAGTATTTAGCTCATTTTGCATCTTAAAGAAGCACTCAGAGATGCCAAAATTTAATCACTTGTTTCTTTGGCATTTCGAACAACTCCACAAAGTTTAATCCGAATCTGTTCCGCACTTTTTGAGTTATCCTGCTGACAACAAACCAAACAAACAAACAAACCAACGCCAGTGAAAACAATGCCTCCTTCGGCGGAGTAATAAAGTTATTAATTATACTTGCAAATTCACCTTAGAAGATCGAAACTTGTATAACTAAACTGCACTAATATTGCTATAAAATTAATTTGTTTTGATAAAAACAATTATGCGTCTGAGATAGAGAAGATGATAACATCAGCTAATCTATTTACATAGAATTTCAGTTATGAGGATAAAGATAACAATATTATGGCAGGTAGTATTATAAAATTGTCACTATCATGGTTGTCATATCTTTTGTGTAAATATCAGACTTATTTTTTTGCGAATAGCCTCTCATAAACTTCACGGAAAATGAGTTTGCGTTCTTAATCTTTAATAGTACTACTCCAAGTACCATGAGGTTATCCGTACTTATTTATGTGGACGACGCCTCTATAAATTACTCCACGCCTAAAAATTATATTACCGTAAATCACCATTTCATACATGTTGCATCAATTGATGTCAACTGAGCTTGTAGTTTAGACCCATTTTTCAGAATGTTATTTTCCATTCAAATAATTAAAATATCAAATAGTCTAAAGCTAACGAAAGACTTGTAATAAGAAACAAAAAACGCAAAAAAAAATATTATTTATTTATTTCACAGTTCATGGAATATATACAACAACAAAGTATAAGGTATATAATAAGATGCTAATGCGTAAAAAAATACCATATTAAACATTATATTTTAAATTTTTAGCATCCGAGCTGAACAATCTTAAAGTATCTATCGATTAAAGCACATAAAACCGAAATGACAAAAGTAAATGAAAAAACACGGAAAATTATAAAAAGTCTATTTGTAGTTTCTAAATTTCTTTAAAAGCTTCTTTATGGCGTCATTATAAACAGGGACCGGGAAGGGAAGTATCGGATTTATCGGCGGCTAGTGTCCACGAATCACCAAAGACGGAAGGAATTTTGAGGTCCAAAGCGCAGCAGAAAGAAATATTGGCCTCAGCTCTGAAGCTTGCAGAGGATGATATGTTGTTAATTGTTGGCTATTAAAGCCTTGGCAGAAAGAAGGGCATTGTTAATTGCTTTCAATCTTGAGCAATCAGAATAAAATATTATAAGCTACATCAATTGACGTATCTGTGTTTTTAATCTTTTAAAAGGCTATAGTCTTATAAACAGGTGAATCCCACCCTTATCGGAATATCATTAGCTGCCCAATAAAACAGTTCCTCAAATACCTCTTCAATTATTTATTGATATTTCTTTAGAAGAAGTCAATACTCTAAGTATATGTATGCCACCACCTATTTCACCCATTCCTTTCTGGTGTGTGTGTGTGTGCAATCTAATTCTCTTTTATTTACTTTAAGGGTAGCTAAGGCAATGCTACAAAGAGAGTCTTGCAGCCTTTTCTCGATGATTTGACGAGTGCTTTCTAATTCCCTGTTTGATTTTTCCTCCTTGATAATATATATGTTTCTAATATTTATATTGCCTATATCCTTCACTCAGAATATCAACAAAAAAATCCAACATCAATAACTTGACTGAGAAAAAAAATAAGTTCAACATCTCTTCAATCATCAGGTTTAATCAGGATTACATAAGTAAATATTTACTTCATCTAGCTGAGTGCTTCGTACATTTAATAAACATGCTCTGCGTTTAGGCATTAAAAAAAACTGAGAATGCAATATAAAGTTTAACTACCAGTGTGTATTTGTATATAAGTTATATAAAGGGGATAAGTGGAACTAGTTGTTTTAGAGCTTTGCTCAGAAGTTACAGATCTAGAGCAAGATTTTTTCATTTCTTTATTATTTATTTATCCCCGGTTCCACTCACGTAAAATTGGTTAATCAGACAAAAATATAAAATCATAAAAACAACAACTAATTTTAAAAAAAATATGATAAAAGGATCGCCGGTTTTTGAAACGTTCAATACCAAAGAGGCAACTGATTGGTCGTAGAGGTATTGCTTATAGACAAAACCCTACTGAAACTTAACAGCAGTCTAGGAATATATACCTATATATACAGGCTGATTCACTTAATTGAGACTCACATATTACAAACTACATACAATCTTTGTATTAAATTTTACACAAATAATTTTTAAACAAAATGATAGCACAATGTGTAATTTACAAAATGTATTTCATTAAATTTTCACATATCCTTCTTTGGCCTTCACTACAGCTTTGAACCTCCTCACGGTGGAGGCAACACAGGCAGGAATCTCTTCTCAGCTCAGACCATGACTGAGGGTGGCTTTTGCCTTCTGAAGAGAGTCCTCAGCTGCACGGGGATGTCTTCCTTTTTTCAAGATAAAACCCGGTCATTCTGACTGTTGTGGGTGGCCTGGACCGTGAAAATCTTTGTCTGAGGAAGAGATTCCTGCCTGTGTTGCCTCCACCATGAGGAGGTTCAAAGCTGTAGTGAGTCCAAAGGAGGATATGTGAAAATTTATTGAAATACATTTTGTAATTACACATTGTGCTATCATTTTTGTTTAAAAATTATTTATGTAAAATTTAATACAAAGATTGTAGTTTGTAATATGTGAGTCTCAATTAAGTGAATCACCCTGTATATATATATATATATATATAATATTATATATATATATATATGTATATCTTTATATATATATAATACATTCTATTTTTCTTCATTCAAAAGATACTGCTTATAAGTATACACTTAAAGTAATGAAATAATTTTTATTGTATTTCAACATATATATATATATTCCTTATCTGCGGTCAAAGGGCGTTTCGATAATTCTATAACAATAAATGTCCTCCCATATAATTACATGTATTATCAAGTACTTGTGAAAATTGAAACTAATTTTCATAATGGTCAATGCAAAATATGTACGCCAAGTGGCTAAGTTATTGATTACGACTTGGGCTGAGAGGATTATTATGTGCAATATTTTATACATAAAGTTGAGTCACAACGATAGTGAAATTATATTGTATTTGATTCTTTGGAGACAATAATATTTTTCAAAGTTACTGTCAGATAATTTTGAAAGTTAAAATATTTAAGTATTTTGTAGCATTTTGACACAATTTAATTGGACAAGTTATATCTTAAGATTTCAAAATGTATTTGTAATTGTCAACTAAAAATGGTTTTGTGTAAGATTTACAAATATAGTGGCAGTAATCGAAGAATATTAATGGATCACTATTGACCCAAATTGTCCCTAACCGGTTTATAATCAAATTACTTCAAGGAAGCATGAGCATGACTGCTAACCAGAAAGCAAATATTATTGTTAAATTGATTATTTCATCATTTCTATTGTAGTTCATGAGATTTGATGCATAAAAAAGCTTATAAAATATATTTTTTATATTCTATATATATCAATAATAAAAAGCACAGTTTAGAATAAAAACTAATGATTTATATAAAATAAATGCAACAATAAAAGGAATTTTATCTTACGAATGAAAAAAATATCAATTTAATTCAAAATTTATGTATGTTATACAGGTATTAGGGTCCTTTGCGGCGCAGACCAGATGGTATAGATCCGGAGTAATAATACGCAACAACACACGACCAGTACCAGAAGAATATAATATATTATTATTATCATCCAACATCACTGAGCATCTAATGTATGTAATATTAACAATGGCCGCACACGTATACCACAATATTATTGTAACCACGCATCCGATTATAAAGCATTTATGAAAATCTTTAGTTTTTATTAATATTATTCTTTTTTATTTAAATATGTCAAACGGAGATTTTGATGTAATGATCCAGATATCGACGTGATGACCATTTGGCCGTTGGAACTTTAAGATATGAAGTTATATATTGTAATACCTGTGTGAGAAGTCAACTTTCTTTAGCGATAGCTTACCGTTCACAACCACCAAGATTTTCCATTCAGAGAACAAATATGTGCTATAAGTGTTCTACGTATACTTATCAATATAGGATACTTTTTGGGCTACCATAAATTGCCATTATAGAGGGGTTGTATTATAACTAACCGGCTCTCAGAAGCTTTTTCCTTTGTGTTTTTTGTGTTGGTCTATAAATAAATGCATTTAATTTACGTCAAAAAGTATAGTTACTTTTTAATATGAGTCTCTAATACAATTTTTATATTTTTTGTGCTTTATATCCTACAATAACAATTGTTGTGTACTTGTGTATACAAAGCTAAATTTATCTTTGTTGTTAGAACAATAAAGTTATGTATAGAGTACACAGTTTGTTTTAAAATGCATTTTATGGCCTATTTAGCATTTTTTCATGCATTTCATTTACTTAATGCTTCTTTTATGATATTGTATTTCATATTTGCTTGCATGTTTTATAAGGTGTACTTAAAAATTATGCATAAAGAGGAGTGTATTTGATAGCGTTAGTTGTACTTAACATTCTAAAAAAATGTTTTGCTTCTTGGGGTGTTTATGCGAGGTTTTCCCCCTTATTTGGTTCAATAGAATTGCATCCGTGTGGATAGGGATAAATATATCTGCGGTAATATTAGTCTATGGAAACAACTATTGTTGACAAAAAAGGATATTTTTCCTCTAGGGAGGAGTCGAATCTGTGCTCATTTATAATTTTAAACGATATTTTACAAACAAAACAAATGAAAGACTTATTTTCAGTGTGTTTTTAACCATATCAAAGCTAATTTAGAAGTTTCATAGACTGTAATGAGCATGCTATTAGCATGTCTAAATTCATAAAACTGCACAGAAAGTAACTCTTCAAATTTTCTTTTAAAAACAATATAAATTTATTGACCAACGCCAAAAATAAATTTTTGGTCGTCCGTTCGTTTATTATCCGTTAAGGCACTCGATTTTGAACGTGCGTTCGCGAACGGTGTTCAATTTTCTGTTCAAGCCACAATCTTGTATAAATATATATTAAGCTTTTCAACAAAAGAAACTTTATATATTTATATATACACACACATATATATATATATAAAGAGAGCGAGAGAGAGAGATATATATATATATATATATATATATGATATATATATATATATATATATATATATATATATAGCGTATATATATACCCGTTACTGCTCAGGATTGTCCAACTTGAAAATAGTCTTTGGAATAGAAGAAAAAACCATACGAATAATTTTAATGATGTCATCGCATGGATTTTTCATATTAAAATCAGTTTTCTTAAAAAGTTGTCATTGGTCTTCATTGCCATTTTTCCCGGGTTTTTTTCCTTAAGTCTGTGAATTTAAACATCATAAAAATAAATTATTTTTAAGTCATTTTAAAGAGTGCTTATGTTATTTTCTTATGAAATAGTTCTTTAAAAGTCATAATTGCATCTTCATTGTCATTTTTCCGCTTTCTATTCCTTAAGGCTGGGTATTTAAACTTCATTAAGAGAAATTATTTTGAAGCCATTTCATAGAGAACATAGAGTACTGAAGATATGTATGGAAGTGATGAATATTGGAGTATTAATTTGATCTCCTATGTTGAAGTAAAACAGCAAAAGAAAAACTTAAGAGGGACTGCAACTTCATATCTTTATCAAGAAAAGTTGAGAGTGATTGACATCACCCTCAATCTCTTGGCATTATTAAAATTTGAATAGCGCGATGTTGCATATAAAAAAGTTGTTATTTTCCACAAAACCTAAATTTGGGGGAAAAGACAGGTACAGGAAAAAACTTATTTTTAAGTAATCATATAGAATTTTCCGGTGAACACCAAATAAAACAAAAACACGTCTTACTACCTCAGTCTCATCCACAGAAATTTGGTTAAAATCTAACGAGGCAATTTTAAAAAATCGACAAAAAACGTTTTGGCGAACAAAATAATCATAGTGATGACAAATTTTCCGGAGTTGGCAACCTCACTAAAACACTCCCTGATTTCTCAAGATATAATGAACCGTTCGGGAGATACAGGGACACGAACGAACGAACGGAATTCTTTTTTATTCGTATAGATACTATCTATAAATACATATATTTATTACTATATATATATATGTATATATATACTTATATATATATATATATATTTATATATATGTTATTTATTAATTATTTTTGATCAAAAATATACCACTATCTTTTAGAGCAAATTGATTTGTTCTTTATTTTTCATTATTGTGATTTCTTAGAAATAGTGGATCATAAGAACATGGAATGTGATTCAGAATAAATCAGTTTCTCAGGGTTTTTTGGCTCATTCAAAAATTTATTCTAAACCATCTATTGAGGCCAATATGCAAATAAAAAGAATTAAAAATTTAGTATTTTTTTTTACAAATTTTCTGCCGTTATTTTGATCTTATAGCCTCAAATTATTTTTGTGTTTTTCATATTCTTGACTTGGCAAGTATTAGGCATAAATACTAAGTCTTTTTAGGTTTAGAATTGCAACTTTGAAATATTTCTTACATGAGTATGGACTGATTGTCCTAAAATTATTAAGAATATTATCTATTTTTTCTTGTTGAAGGATGTTCATAATGAAATTTTTATATATTTTTTTTCAAGATTGCCTTAAATTTGAAAAATATCATTGAAAATTTGCCTATCTATTTAAATATACCTGCGATGTGCTAAATGTTTTACCCCGCGTGATTCAAAAATGTCAATCTGTATTTTTAAAAAACTATTAAATATTTGGATATCAACCAAAAACCAAACGGATAATAAAACCCTAAATGTGGAAACTCAAAATAAATCCGTTAAAAGCAAGAGAATTATTTTATTTTATTCTATATCTGAGAATCTATTATTTTGTGTGAGATTTTTTTAAATCATCTTCCTTTCTTCAATCTTCCTCTTTGTGTTTGCCTGAACTATTTTTTAAGAAGGAGCAAATATAAAAGAAAAAAAGGGGAATAAACTATTTCTAACTCATTCAACATCATTTTGATTAAACAATTTTGTATTTATTGTTGGTAAATTCTTCTTCTTCAAATCTCATCATGAAGACACTCTTTAGAAATGTGTAAAACCCATTTTAGAATTTTCATACACACTAAGTCGTAGATGAGATAGAAAAAGGAGATTCTTTTGTGTTGAAATGAAGCGTTGAGAGTATTTTCATAAGAAATGATTAAATTGAGTTGGTTTGATGTGAAAGCTTTTGATAATGGTTAGGACTCAGACAATATTTTTTCAAGTGATATATTACGAAGACTATATGATGAAAAGTAGAGCTGAAGCATAAACAAATGAAGGCATTTTAACAAATATTTCATTAGAATTTAAAACCGTATCAGCTGGTTAGAAGATAAGTGGAACTTTTAAAGCCAACAACGCAGACAAAAACGAGAAGAAAGCAAACATCGCAGAGAATGTCATACACTTCAATACGTCACTCTATCGAAATATTATAACAAGTAGGCTTGAGATAGCGTATGAGGAAAAGCATTAAGTTATTTTTTTTGTACTTTGCACGTATTTTAACCGTGTAAGAACACTGTGACCGAAGGTGTTGTAGTTCCTCATCACTTTTTCATTTTTCTTAAAAATGATTAGTTGGACAACGCAATTTCACAGCTCTTTTCTCTCATGCGAATTTGTTTCAATTTTTTGGAAGAATATTTCATATGAATTCGACTATTTAGAAGTCCATATTTTTCATCAAAGATAGTAAAACATTAAATTTGAATAAGTTTTAATTCATTGGCTTTCATCTGCATTACTTTAAAGATTAATAATTCCATTAACCATGTAGCGAGATTGAACAACCCACACATACATTCCCCCAATAATTTTCATTATTGGTAATTACTTAATTGATCGAAAACAGAGACTAGTGGTGTTTTAATCCAGTCAAACTATATATATATATATATGGAGAGAGAGAGAGAGAAAGATTTATATATATATATATATCAGACTTGTTGATTTATCGTTCGCGAACGATGAACAACAAGTTTTTAACGAACGACAACGAAAATTCCTTAGAGATCGTCTTTGGTTTTTGGCTCAAAAAAACACAACGTTTTTTTTATTTTCATGGGGAAAAAATTTCTTTCTTAAAAACGTCATCACTTATTTTCAGAACGTCGATAAAAATTATTTTCTAAAAAAATATTGTCAATTTTTTCAGAATGACGAACGATAACCGATTCAATTTAAAAATAACGATGAACGACGAACAATTACTTTTGGTGAACGACGAACGACATTTTTTCGCGAACGTCAATATATATATACATATATATAAAGCCTTCCATATTAGCTTGTTAAAATATATCGCATTAAAGCAATGTTTCCCGCTTCACTCATAGAATAAAACTAAACAATCTTTTAAGGGTAAAAATCTAACAAAAAAAATATTTCTTCTCTTGACCTACATCTGTATTTATTATGATGATGCTGTCAAAACTTATTATGACTCTCAACATTTTTATATAGGTAGTGCCCCCCCCCCCCCTTTTGCATATATGTACATCCATTTTATGTAAATAAAAATAGTGGAGGGGGGGAGGAAAGGGAAGTTTGTATTAACGCAGGATGCTTTTCAGTTGATTTGAGGATATGAAATATATTTATGGGTCAGAAGGGACTGTATATGAATTGCCGAATAACGTTTTTCTGGTTCTCCTTTTTTACTAAGGATTCATAAAAGCACAGACATAGGCAAGGATAGAGAAAAGTAGCGCTTTTTGAATCGTGATTGGTTGAAAGAAAATTAATTATATATATTATAATAAAGTATCATTTATTCGTGGATGTTGAGGATTGAATATCAATTCAGAGAGAAGAATGTTATCCTTCAAAATATTACTTATTCTTTCTTCATGAGCTTTGATCCATGTTATTGTTGAATACTTTGACTTTGTTGCTGCTATTTCACATAATAATATTTATTGAATAATTATCTACTCATACTAAGACAAAAAATGAATGTTATTTTATGTCTCATCATATCAGACTAAAAATGGATCGTAATTATGATTATCAAGCAGTTAAAAGAAAGAAAACATATTTATCAAATGAAATAATCATTGTCCATTGGTGATTTTATAAGAACACCTTTTTGTTATCTCTTTACATAGGTAAGGATGCTTTGCTTATTTTTCCTGAAAGGTCATCAATAGAATATAGTTTTTGTTTATTTTCTTCCACTTCGTATCGGATAATTGAGGATATATATATATATTAGGGCTGTTCTTATTTTTCAAATGTTTGAAATGTTAGCAATATTGTGAATTTTCTGTTTCTTGGTGATAAAAGAAGACGACATACAAAGTTTGAACAAAATCGGTCAACATTACGAGGTCGCGCAACGAGGTCAAAGTTTTAAAAATTTAGTAAAAATATAGTTTTCCGCAAATTTCTTCAAATGGTGAACGTTAAAGACTTCAATCATTATTATTAATTTAAAGGAAATCTAATTTACTAACAGACGTATATTTGATGTTTTTTAATAAAACAAAGTTTTCAGTAAAAACAAAGAAAAAATGGAGTGTGTAATGATAGCATATTTCATAGCTTTTTTGTATCAATTAACTTCACTCGCCTGTAGAAGATGACTTTTCGCTTCAGAGTAAAATAGTATTTTTAAGTTTAGTAAACCTTTGAATGATAAATTCAAAAATGACCTTGGTTGCATTCTATCAATTGAGAATTCAGTACAATTTGAGTTTACATCATATGATTCAGAGCCTGTATTGACCTATAAGAATCGATTATGAAAAAAATATTAATGTGTTTCTTAGATTTGCGTCAAGGTATCCTCTCAAAATTTTACTTGAAGAGAAGGGAGAGAGTATTTTGCCTCACTTCTCTCGCTTCTTTTTTTTCTTTCTCTTTCTATCCAGGTAACAGTAACAATAGTTCCAAGTGGTAATTGTATATTCTCATATCAAAAGATCAATTTTTTGGGAGAGTACGTGCAAAAATGTATTTGCTTATTTCTCTTAAAGTATACCGATTTTTAGAACACCAAACATATCAAATGAAAGCTTGGTAAACCAGCTTTAATATTTTGGTATACTCAAATATGTCAATTTAATAAGTAGAGAGTTATATGTACATTAAAAAACATATCTCTTGTACAAAATGACGCATATAATGGATTATAAATGCGTCAGAGACAGCGTAAAATTTAAATCATTTTAATCAAATGTCTAATTTTTATTTATTTACATAATAAACGAACTGGTTAATTTAAAAAAAGAGTGATGATAATAAAGTACACTAAGGGAGCGACCATAAAGCATGAAATGAGGTCTTGTGGGAAAATAATATACACGATAATGTTACATTAAATGTCCTGTTTTGAGTTTCTTTAAGATATTACGTTCAATGTTTATTTTAACGTACTTACTCCAATTTAATTATATGTAGGTTTTATGTGTAGCTCCTAGATCAGTCCCACCACACCGCAACTCAATCCCGTATCCCGTATCAACTGTATAAAAACTACCCTTTATCCAATTTATATACGAACCAAAAAGGCTCTCAGAAAGTATCCCTCAATGGATTTTTCTTATCGTCATGTCCTCGGCCAGCTCACCCGTTTCCATACTTATTCCATACTAAGGTGGATAGAGGTATCATCTTCTCCTTACATAGTCTTTAAACCGTTGAAGAAGATTTTTCCATCTTGTAGATCTGTGTTTAGCACTATATGTCCGGATATTATAGCATCGATCCTCGATACATTTTTGTTCCTTTGCAATGAAAAATATTGCTCCCAATATATGGCTCCGGGACGAAGATATGTAAGTTAAATTGTAGTACAAAAACTTAAATACTCCTTGTGCTCCATTCAATATAAACCTCAGTGTAATTACCGAATAATATACGGTTCAATGTAAGATATTGAATGAGATAAACTTATTATGTTATGTTTAAGATCCCCTCTCCCTAATTTGAATGATGAACTCCAAATGAGACATATTATATTTTTGTAACTTGACTCTTATGGGTTTTTAAGTCTCCAAGGAGTGTTCATTCATTCATTTATATATATACATATACATTTATATATATATATATGTATATATATATCATAACATTTATTTGATTATACTTAATGAATTATGATTATATAGTCATCTCAAAAAGCCTAATTTAAGTGCTTCTAATACTAAGAAATATGTTTGTCGTTATGCATAGTGCAGTGAATAATTAACTTAGCTTGATGATAATCGGTATACATTTATTTGATGTGCATGGATATTAAGAAATATGCTTAATAAGATAAAAGCTTGAATGTTTACTAGTATAGGCTAAATTTCGGATTACACATTAATCCTTGACGATGAATTACTTGTATTTTATGACTGGGCTGTCAACATTTATAGTACATATATCTTTTACAATACATTTATGAGTAAAGAACAGAGCTGGGATGCGGTATAAGTAGTCGTTAGCAAAGTGTGTTCACTCAGCGTGAGTAGACTACTAAATCAACTGATTGAAAGTGGCATCTTGATCATCACTCTGTAAATCCATATTCCTCCATCTTTTCAATAAGGTCCTTGTTGATATTGAACTTTCATATTCAAAGGTAAAAAGGCGGCGTCGTAGATTGAAAGATTCTGAAGGAAATTAAAACGTCGACAGATGAATGGAAGTTATTCTAAATAATGGAATTTTAATGTTAAATTCAACCTCTACCGATCAATGCATATCATGACATAAGTAATCCTATTTGGTAGTTTTGTTGTAATTAGAAATAATTACCCGCTCGATATGCTGCATTGGACCTCCGGATCCCTTCGGTCACGGACAATTCTTGGACGCTAGCAGGCGATTTGGTGAAATATATCCCCTCCCGTTCCATCGTCTTAAGAGATGCCTTAAAATCACATTTAAAGAAATTTAAAAAATTAAATGATCTTTTACACTGCGTTTTTAACTATAATGTTAATATGTGGTATTTTTTTACTTTTTAGCATCGGTTTTATATATCGTTTTATATACAAATTATATCATGAAATGTTGAATTTAAAAAATAATAATTAGACTCGTTGGAAGAAACCAAAATTGTGGCTTCGAGAAGTAAAACATTCCCGATTTAAGTAGTTTTTGTTATATTAATTGGCTTTATAAATGCGACTGAAATAAAATAAATAAGGTATAAAGATCCTATTTTCATAGACTGAGGGGTCCATTAGCAAATTCCACTAATACGAACAAGTGTTCAATATGGAGGAGGTGATGGTAGGAGGGATCCTTTCTGAATACGAGGAAGATAACTCCTGTCACAAAGATGACCCCTTTCACGAAGACAAGGGATGGGAGGACTTAACAAAGACGAGGGAAGGAAATCCTAAAACGAAGACGAGAGAAGGGAAGATTAGGCATGAGAATCCTATCACGAAGACGAGGTTGTGAACTCTCTCTCGAAGAAGAGGGATAGGACTCCTTTCGAAGATGAGGGACTGGACTCCTCTCTCGAAGAAGAGGGAATGGACTCTTCTCTCGAAGACGAGGGGTTGGACTCCTTTCGAAGAAGTGGAACTGGACTTTTCTCTCAAAGAATAGGGGTATGACTCCTTTTGAGGACGAGGGATATAACTCCTTTAACGAAGACAAGTGATGGGAAGTCCTATAATGAAGACGGGGTGGAACTCCTTTCAGGAAGATGAGGGATGGGAAATCCTCTTGCACAGACGAGAGACGGGAATTTAGTGTCTTTCTGAAAGGGAGGAGACTGACTCGTGGGTGGCCAAGGCCTTGTCTGTATATTTATATGTATCTCCGCCTTTTTTGGAGTCTAGGCCAAAATACTTTCATTGTATGGAAAAAGTAGGGTTCTCATTCTGGGTGGAGGGCCAAGATTTAATACACGGATTCTCGGCTCTGATCATTGGAGGCTTTCTTATTATGTGATTGTTTATTATGACGTCACTCCTCATCTTCTCCCTTTGTTGATATGAATAGTTTGCTTGTGAGTTATAATCGAATATAAGTTGTGTCCTGCAAAAATAGCTCTTTAACTATCCCCCACTGCAGATGGTAATTGAGTCCAGATAACCTATAAAGTGACAAGGGAGACTGGTTGCCGTTATATGCAGAGGGTTTTAGTACTTTTTTCTTCTATAGCAACAAATGGGGTGAATGCTATGGAAAAGTAGCTGCAATAGACAGGTGAACACTTACACAGGTTTGACTGTATAATCATTGTTATAACTTTGTTTAAAAATCAAAATAACTTAACATAGGTTAAGATACTAAAGAATCTTTTATATCTTCTTTTTTGCAGGTTTCATTCTCATTTGGAAACATTGGCAAATGACTAAAGTGCATTACTGATCCTTTTGCAGGATCTAAAAAATGACAGAAGAAAGGAAAAAATGAATAAAGTTCTACTCAGCATCATTCTTCAGTACATTCACATAGGTAAGAATGTTTTTAATCATTTACTTGTTTCGGAAGAAATTGTTATTATCAAAATCACATTTCTATTTAGTAAATCGTTTATGCAATGAGAAAAGTTAATTTTTTGAAAAAAAGCATTCACATAGTTTTCCATTTTGGGAGTTTTTTTTCTGATTGTGATATAAATAAAGATCAAACACAAAAAAAACCTAATGGCTTAAAGAAACTCCTTGAAAGAAAACAAAATATATATGAGGAAAGAGAAAGTATATTCATGTCTTGAAAATATTAAATATATGTTCACAAAACGAAATATTCGAAACTTATATTACATAGAGATATAAACATATAAATAGTTTATTCAGATAAATAAGTGAGTTTGTCATCTGCCAAGGAAGAAGGGTGCTCCCAGGGCAGTCTTGTACGCAGAGGTTGGGTTAATTTTGTATTTACAACGTTCATATTGCTACGTATTGGATACTATTTTAAATAGTAATGAGTTATGTGACTTCATTGATTCCCATTGTTGTGTTTATTATTTTTTTAGATATATAAAATGTGATTGTAATGATATATACATATAATGAAGTAGTGTATGATTAGATGATCTTTGATAACTAAATTCATATCAGAATAAAGAAATTTACCACATTTGTTGGTCATTGAGTGTGAGATTGAAGGAGCCGTTGAAGCCCAGTGTATGAAATAAATTTTAAGCTATATTATACACATATAAATGTTAGCCATTTGTAAAAAAAAATATTACAAAAAATATTTAGGGGTCTTACCCGACTTTTCCGCTATAAAATCTCATAGAGATTATTTCGGACCTTGACGCTGCTCACACAGCCATCGATTTGAATATACCAGGATACATAATTAAGTATTTAAATAAATGCACAATATTATTATTTTTTTTTTTTGCCTATTTGGCTCGATAGAATTGAATCCGATAGGATATAAATAAGCCTTATAGCATTATAGTTAGTCTATCGAACCTAGGATCTTATCAATGAGGTAGACCAAAATGACCATCCCCTCTCGGGATTCGAACCTGCGTCCCCAACATTGAAAGTTGAACACGCCTTAACAAGCACGGCTATCGAGCTCCCTTCAATATTTTATCAACTAACTCTTAGCGTTTTTTCCACTAGCACTCTAGATAGTTTATATGAATATTGCTCACAGGATCAACAATTTGAATTTTTTTTACAAAAAAGGACCAAAAAAATTTCAATTGTCATTTATTTATTTCAAGAAAAAATGATACGCCATGGAAAAGTATCATTTTTTATTGACAATAATCGTATTTCTTCTTGGAAATGTCAATAATTCCAAAAATAAAAGTTTTTTTCATTAAGAGGGCTCACATTAAAAAAAAACGAAGACAGTTAGAAATGCAACGATTTCGTTATTAGCCATAATATACATTCAATCTAATAATAAATGAAATTCGATGCCGTGCAAGTTTTACGATGACCAAAAGTCGAACCCAATTTTCACATAAATTAACTGTAGCAATTTTGTGTTGAATATTTGTTATGAGCCATTCTAACGTTGACGGACTTTTGGTGTAGACCAGAGCTTTCATGTACCCCCTCCCCCCTCTAAAAAATAGTTTAGAGGCAATAAATCACTCGATCGTAGTGGTAAATTGACTGGCCAATTTCTAAACACGCTCACCAAAACTTACTCATCAATAAATGTATATAACATTTGCTGTGTGTGAAGTGACACCGTTTTGTTGAAACCATATTTGCCCATATCTTCAAATTCTAGCCAAACATCGGTTATCATAGCGTGGTAACATTTTCATTCAGAGTTATGTGATGATTGTCATCGTTGACCAAAATTAGGGGCCAATGAACCCGCCAGCATGAAATTCACATCAAAAAGTTGAGTTTTTCGGGATGAAACGGTGCCTCCTACTTTTCAAATTTTCCTTCGGCCCATTTTACAATTCCCGCCGCTTGAAGAGGCCATGTAGCTTCAATTTTTGTGTCTAATTTATCTTATACTATTGTATGCCAAGATCTTTTCACAAAATTAGCCACAACGATGTCAAAGAGATGCTTAACGATAGTGATCGATTTGTTAGAGACAAATTTGGATCACTTTAAATTGATAAATTTACGGCAATGGTATTTTTTAAGCTTCGAACATTTCTTTATCTCATTGGCACAGGTATATAATATAGCGTCTTTGTGGACTCAATTGTTTTCATCACAAAATTCATTTTGATTTTGAGATTGATTACGTTTACCATAAATGGGTGTGTAATACATTTTAACAACTTGCCAGCGTTGCTCGAGTGTGCTTTGCTCCATGATGAAACGCCAATTATTTCTAAGCACAGTTGCCAAAGAAACAATAACAAAAATAGATTCTTACTCGAAACCTATCAATGTAAAACAACGGTTTAGATAATAAAAGAGGCTCTGTATCAAAGTATCAAAATATTTTTGCAATTGCTTGAGTAAGAGTTAGGAAAAATAGTCTATCGCTACATGTAAATGACTTTCATCCAGACGAGTGTCTACAAAAATCCGATCTTTATATTCTTCTTTTCAAGTAAAGGACGTAGCATAGGGGGTATTATAGAAACCTAATATTAAGATATCAAAATTTATCCCCCCGTGAAAGTTGCGTGATAAGAAACTAAATGATCGTAGAATAATAGATTTTGATTTGACTCCCACTTACTCCCCCCCAAATTGCGTTCAAAGGTTTCGTTATGAAGCAAAACTTTTTTGTTATTACTTATTTTTAAAAAAAATAGTTTAACAAAAATTTAGCTATGATCAATTTATGACTTTGTAATTTTTTTGCAAATTTTGTTAAATAAATAAAATAACAAGTTACCCTTAACAATAACTTCTTTTTATCAGTTGAGAAAACATTTTTGTTATTATATTATTATCTGCAAAAGTTTATGGATATAATCAACGTCATAAATTTATATTCTCAACCATGTGAGGGAGTTACTGTATGAAATTAGATGTGAAAAGCAAATGTTTTAAAAAAGAACTTAAAAACATCAACATGAGTACCCTCTTTCTCTTTTTCCTTCTTGAAACTATAAAAGAACCCTAATAGGAGCCATTAATTAAAAATGGTTGGTGCGTCAGCACTTATGTTCATTTATTTATAATATTATTTGACGAAAATTTGAAAAGAAATAACAAGTCATAAATTGATCGTAGCTAAATTTGTACAACTAATTTTTCAAAATAAGTAATAACAAAAAGTTTTGCTTCATAACGAAACCTTTGAACGCAATTTGGGGGGGGGTAAGGGGGGGGGTCAAACCAAAATCCATTTTTCTACGATCATTTAGTTTCTTATGACGCAACTTTCGCGGGGGGGATAAATTTTGATATCTTAATAGTAGGTTTCTATAATACCCCCTAACGTAATATGAATATCAGTATATGTGTATATTCTTGCTATTATTAGAGCTTGGGATCTAGAAATGAAATTGCAAAATATAATATTTTTTAAAAATGCTAAGGCAAGACTTTCTAATAAATAATGATGCTGCTTCTTTTATTAAACTTCATATCATGCATGGACTGTCCCTTGTCGTGTTTAATAAAATATAAAATGCCTAATCTCCTTTTCCCTCTAAAGCCCTTGGATGATTTATATTTTCAAGGAGCCTTCCCCTTTTCCACTATATAGACATACATATATATATATATATTCTTTTTACTCCCCGAAAAAAATATGTATTAAAAATATTTTTAGTATTTTGATCATGCCTTTTTATTTATCCGTTATACATTTAACACACGTCTTCGATATTTTCCCATTATATATTTCAATATAAAACACTGATTCTACTCCTTCCTAGAAAATGATAAAATAAGGATTTGGTGTCCGAAAGAAATTGTAAAGAATAAAACGATGAAACCAATCAGTTTCATAGGAGCCACTGAAAGAGGAAATGAATAGATAATTATTAGATTATGTTTTTTTAAATAAATTATAAACACTATTTTAAAAATAATTCTATGATTTGAACGTTTTTTCTGGACGGCATAAATATTTTGATTGGTATTTTTCAATAATAAGTAATTGATAAAGATAATTATGTTTATCTTTACCGCATATGTTTTTTTATTGTGAAGAAAAATTCCATTTTATATAGAAGGGATTTTACATTGCTAAAAATTGTCAAATTTCGTCTTTTGACATGCTTATGTGTTGCATTATTTGTATTTGAAGGGGCAGCCACTTACGTACATACCAGCTTATAAAATATTGCAACCGTAGCCGAGAGTATAGTTGAGGATAGGTAAGAATCGATTAACTTGCCATTTTTAAAATATATCATGCGGGACCTTCATTTGCGTGTTGTGTTTAGTCTTTTGAACGTCTTCTAGAAAAAATGTTGTTTTTTTTTAGCCAAATTTTCTTGATTGATCAACCCAATTTATGTTTCAAGGGCTACGTAAATAAGTGTATCAAGAGCACCCATTACATTCATTAAAAAGTAGTAAATATTTATGGGCTGGTGGCTATCATTTATTTCATGTTTCAAGCCATCGTTGTCATATAGGTCTTTAAAAATCTACAATGGATCGACTTCTATATATATCGTCAAGGATTACAAAACAAAACATTATTCGGCTTTCATGAATGTGAGGTGATCCTTGGTTGAATATAATTAATTCTAATATTTTATTAACAATTACTCATAATAATTAGTAGTATTGTCCTTTTATATAATTCGTTAATTGTTCGTAACTCATGAGATGACGCTTTACATTTATTTTAAGGATTTCATTTTATATTTCCGAGTTGATATTCACATCTCCAAAACTTATGATGAAATAACGGTTTTTTCATAATTCAAACTGTTGTTTATATATTTACGCCCCTCTTCCTTAAATCTATCACAATCTAGAAAAAGTACCCGAAGTATATCCCAAGTTATTAATATATACAAAAATTGAAATTCCTCAGAGCAACACACAAATAAATCAATAAAATAATTTTTTCTTCTAATAATATTAAAGTAAATATTTTATATTATATTTTTCAGTTGGTAGCCTAAGGTGTTACATCTGCCTGGACTGTGAAGACGACGACTTACGATACGAGGAACATGCACAGGAATGCCCGGATGACTCGTATGTCAGCTGTATCAAAATACATACAAAATTCGCTCACCACAGAGGTAACAACTCATGGAAGAATATTAGTATATATTTTCCAACTCAATTGAAAATTAATATATTAAACATATTAAGTATTTAGAAAATATGTACAAAGTAATCAACAGATGAACTAAAGGATTTTTTTTCAATGTTTATTTGTTAAATTATTTGCATTTAATAATAAATATACATTAATAAGCATTGTAACTGGAAAGAATAATAAAACTGCAATTCATAATTAGAATGTAACTCCTTAAAGGATTCATTTCGTATAGAAACATGGATAGGAGAAAATAAAACTTTAAAGTAAATATGTATGTATCGTATATACAAGGGTTTTATTTAAAAATATACATACATACTCTGATTTAAAATTCAATTCCTTTTAATATATAAAACTATGTCATTAAATCTAATGGAAATAATACAAAATTTCAACTAAAAGAAGTTCGTGGTTAAAGTTATGAGGCTTTTGTAAAAATTTGATGTAAAGAAGCGAAAGGATTGGCATATTTTAAACTGAAGTTGCATGGTTCCATTATTGGCCGTGAATTTTAGGGATCTTCAAAGACAACGCCTAATATACGGGAGATGCTTCAATGGAGTTGTTGATATTTTTGTCAATATATGAGTTGTACTTCTTTAATGCGACATTTTACATTATTATGTATTAAGCTTGATTATTTATAGTATAATATGAACTGTCTTTGGCTTTAAGTATTTTTTTTTGCCTATATGGTTCGACAGAATTGCATCCGACTGGATATAAATAAGCATTATAGCATTAAAATTAGTCTATCGAACATAGGATCTTATCAATGAGGTAGACCAAAAATGACCATCCCATCTCGGGATTCGAACCTTCGCCCCCAAATTGAGAGTTGAACACGCCTTAACACATACGGTTATCACATTCCCTTTATTTTTTAAAGGTTATCACATGCAAAAAAAGTATATTTTATAGGAAAATAAGATTCAGTGAAGTGTAAAAACTATATATAAACACAAAATAAAAAAAGTGCATTTGCTATAAAAACAGTTTTTTATCTTTTTAGTATTATGCAACAGAGTTAATTGATTAATATAATTATCAAGTTACTTTCTCCAAACATTTGAACACTATGCCTTAATTACTCTTCTCCCACGAAAATAACTTTTGGCTAATTAGGTTATGTTTACTTGCAACTGCTGAATGATGATGAGTTTTGGTTCTTAGATACCTAAAAGCTTAATATCGTAGAAAGCATCTTCATTCCATACCAGTTTTATGCTCTGTAAAGAAAATAGAGATGTGATAAAAAATATCAGAGATAACGACATATTATGTAAAGAAAAATGGTGGAAGATATATCCCAAACATCAATGTTATTTCACACTAATTCATTAGAGTGTATTTTGGTAATTATTATCTTTTGAAGGGCTTTATATATGATAGGGAGCTCTCTTTTTTTGCATTAAATTGACTAATTTTAGCGTTAAAAGCATAATATTAATTTTTTCCTAACTAATTTTTGAAATAATTATTGTGCTGGAGTGCTGTAGGTGCTGTAGATATTTTACATCTGTATATGTATTTATCTGCGACCAATGAAATTGCAATTATGTCATTCTGATAGAGTGTATGACATAAGCCTATTAGTGATTGATATTTTTTTAATCGGCAGGAATATAAAACCGTGAGCTATTATAATCCCAGTTGCATTGCCAATTTCTTCGTTAAGATAGTTTTTGATTGATTTGTAGTAAGAAATTATTGTGTAGCAGCGCTATGGATGGTAGATATTTCATTCTGTTATGGCAAGGGACCTAATGCACCCGTTTACTGAGACATCTTCAATTCGAAAGTTGTACATCTATTTAGTTTATTTTATGGCATACTCATTGAGATTCCTATTTTTAGTGGGACAGGTGAGTGTCAAATTTAATCGTATAAGACAATTTTTTGTTATTTTATTAATAAAACATATCAGATACTGACTACTTAATACAACCTAATGATTTTCTATACCATATATAATTACAGCAACAAGTCGCGGTTGTACTCAGGCGCCTTCCATGGCTGAACTGGCCTGTTCCACACATCTAGTGAACATTATGAGGGCCACAGTGGTCTTTGCTCCACGTCGCTCTGTAATGGAAGGGCTCCTAATCTCACGGTGTCCTCAGAATTCTCAACGCTATCCCGTCTTCCGTCCAGTCAACTCCTCGACTCACATCAGAGCTCATCATCAGCTGGATCCGGACGAAATGTCTGGAGGGTCCCTTGGGTGATACAGCTCATCATTGTCGTCGTATTGGGCCTGGGACATCATATTTACTTAAAGAACGCTTGGACAGTTATTATATGAAATAATATATTTTTGTACAGTCTGTCTATGTATATATTCTTTAAGAATTAGGATATGTTGTGCATATTGTATATTAAACCATTTGTAAAAGTTAATTTTCCGTGCAGGAAAACATAAGAAAAGGTCATACTGTTCTCTATTCTTGCACCAAGAATACATACTTTTGACAACATCCTGATTCAGTTTCCCTGTCAATACAATTGTTTTATATAACAAATTGAGATGCATTTGTAAATATTCAATAAAGTGTAGATGCTATTAAAAAATAAAAATCATTCATTAGTTTACAAAAGTCATCATATATTATAGTTTATGCATCCAAAGGATACAAGAAAATGGTTAACGAACGACGTTAAATATTGTTTCTATTCCTTTGAATATGTTTTTACACCCTTCTTGTTCCCGCCACCATGGAATTCGCTAACAGAGTCAGCTGATATATACGTGACTGCCTGAATGTATATCATGAATGAGGGTACCATTCTGAAGAAAAAAAACAGTATCATCAGCAAAGATTTTATTATATATAACGTATATAGAATAAATATATGTTTAAAACAATATAAAAGAAAAAATGCTTAACAAAAAAAAACACTAATAAACAATATTGCCAAATATATTTTCTTTATAAGAAAACATAAATCATCTAAGTAAATGTTAACAAACTCTTAAAATATATTATAATTACATAATATCTTTACAAATATATTTATCATCAAAGTATTAATAAAAATCAAATAAAAATATATGTTTTTCTTGAATTTCTTATATTGACTTATGATAATTTCCAAAGATTTTGTATAAAAAGGCGACAAAGAAATAATAAAATATATAATAACCTCTACGGCATGATTCCAGGATGAATCTTGTAACATTGGGATCTGCAACGTAAAGGAGATATCTTTCTTTGATAATATCTCCTCCCATCAGCATCTTGACTATGTAGGCCTTAGAATTAAGTAACGCCACTCTGACACTATTTTCCTCTTTACAATAGTATCTTATAATGGATATCTTTAGTTTTTTCCATTAGTAAAATCAAAATTATAATATTTGTGAAAAGGAATGTAAGATTTTGCCCTTCGACGTCTATTACTTAAAGTACAAATATGAAGCAAAATACTTATTTAACATGGATTTCTTAAGAAGTACTTTTTGTCCTCAAACGTGTAACATTAAAACACTCATGCATTAAAATGGTAATTTGGCAACATCTACATAGACTGCACGTTTATTCAAAGTAGGTGCTTATATAAACACCAATAAGAATTTGGCAAACTTTGTGAACTCTCCTGATAGTAATGAGATCATTAAAATTGAATGTATTTCTTCGATGCTCGTGATGCTGTGTTAGTTAATGGCATTGAAAAATAATTTAAATCATAAGAAAATAACTAGGTGTGCATTCACGTTCATAAAATTAAAAGTCACAAAAAAATCTACGTTCTTAAAACAAAACTTAAACACATTTATTAAATTCACAAAAACAATGAACAATAATCAATAAATTTACAAAAACATTTATAAATCTGTCATAACTTTGGTATATATCCGTTATTTTTGATAAACTATAGGGATGGGGAAAGACACTTTATTCTTCCTTAATTTATATTTATAACAATTGTGCATTTTATGAATGTAATTATGTCAAAAAATAAAGAATTATGAAATGGACCTATATATAGTTTAGTAAATATTAAAAACAAACCTAGCATAATGCCAGTAAATTTAAAAATTGATAACATAAAGAAATTAAACTAAGATATATCATAAACATAAGTACGATAGAAAGAAATAGAGTCATCATTATTTCCCCATATATATATATATATATATATATATAATGTATGTATATATAATTATATATTTATATATATTGAGTATTTTTTTTTTAATATTATAATATATATATTCATATTATATAAATATAATATTTTCTCCAATAATATATATAATATAAGAGATATCTATATAATACAATGAAAAATGATAACGAAGATATTAGGAAAAAATAACAATGAAAAAACAACATAAATTTAAATCACAGTAAGAAAAAACAATATTATTATTTTATAAATATTATAAAATTGGTCTCTAAATGTATTAATCGAGGGATATTAGGAAGAATGGTGGAGTAAAAACAATTTTGCAAATATGGCACAGGAAGAAACTGATACAACATTTATTCCAAAAAAAAACGTTTCCATTATAGACAAATATTATTCCTTCATATTTACTTTATATTACCTTTGGAACTGATTGTAATATCATTTTGCGTCCGAAATTAGATCCCTAATCTTCTTCCATTATTTACTTATTATATAGTTATTATTTAATTTGCAATAATAGTTTCGCACTGATAATGACTCGCACTCAAAAACTTACCCACCCGTGTATTTGGACCATTTTATCGGCGTCATCATTTCCCTTTCCTATCTATGGCCATTTCTTCTTAGGCAGTTTGTTCTTAATCCATATTTCAAAGGATGTTTTTTCTGGGGCAATTCTCCTGGGCACCTACTTGAGGATTGGAAGTGAATTTAGTAACATATGTATATAACAAATTTTATATCTCTAAGCAAACACGCAAATCTAATTATGAGTATGTATAACTAAAAATAATAGTACACTTTTCATATATGAAAAACGAAGCTTTTTGTATCTAAAATTGACCCAATGCTTTATGCTGGTTTTTTGTGATAAATTGTTCCATTAAGATTTTGCATCATTCTAATTCAGATAAGACGAAAATTATGATACTTTGAGGGGAGGGGGGGCTGTATTTCTCTCTATTTCTATATTATGGCGTAGGGGAAACTACGAAACACTTGCTTCTCTTTAATACTTTGGTATGGACCAACAAGACGATGATATTAGTCTTAGCATTTTTATGGCATCATGTGTATTTATCTACATGGGTTTGGATATAGAAAAAAGGATATGAGATGTATATCTTTAAGAGAGAGAGAGAGCATAGAGTAAGGCAACAAACTCATATGCTCTAATATTGCTTTATTTTCATAAAATACTTTAATAACTTTGATCCAAATGCACAGCTTTCTGTATATAGTCAAAGCTGCGTGTGCGGTCATCTGTCCATAGTGGTCACTTTTTGGGTCCCCTTGAGTGGCCACTATATAAAAGTTGGACTATATTACTTCAAATATCTAAAATGGAAAGATATGCCATCTACAAGAATATTTAATTTTTGAAAGTAAATATTTTTTTAAGTAAATAGCATTCAGGATGCATTAATGGTAGTTTTCTAAAGCTAACAAGTAAAAACTTTTTTTAGGTGGACACCTACCGGTTCTTTTTTTTTTTTGTTGGTCACTTTTATCAATAGAGAGTTGGGTCATACAGTTAAATTGTCAATAGTGGCCACTCAAAAGTGCAATAAAAAATACGCTATTTTACAAACAGCAAATATAAAAATCGATTTATTGAAGAGTAAGTCAGTTGAGCCTGGTATCTTCATAAATAGACTAGTCAATTAGCCGTCTCGCTTGTGCATTGAAAGCCTCTAAACTATTTTCTTTTGGGTCACGTGAAAACCATGGTCTACACAAATCTGTCGACGATAGAAGAACTCAGAATACAATATTCAACGCGAAATTGCTACAGTTTCAGTCTATTTGTGGGAAAAGTAGTGCACGTGGTGGTCACTCAAAAGACATTAAATTTCATTCTTTATTTTACTTAAATGTATTTTAACGGCAAAATAAGAAGTCATCGATATATCATCGATTTACAAATAGAATATAATTTGTCTCCCGGATAAATGTGACTGGCTTCTATCGGATATTGAGCGCTATAGACAGGTGGCCGTACAAACAGGTTTGACTATGTACAGAGTACTTATAGGAAGGGACATGTCGAAACTTTGACCGTTCACATATCCACAAAGAAATGGAGGAGATCAAAACAATGGATATTATTCTCAAAAACTTTA
>CP045903.1:10827065-10846263 GCA_013387185.1 Caligus rogercresseyi
GATCGCCTAGAAAAAAATAGAATTATTCACTCGAGGAATCTGTTTAGTGACTGAAAGGTGGGTGAAGATTGTCGCTTCAGATATAATTTTTTTGCATCAAATAATTTAATATTTTCATATTTAAACATGTTTTTTCCTAATTAAAAACCATATATATATAGCTATAAAATCATTCAACTCAGCTACTAGATTTAGTATAAAATGATATAAAATATTATATTTCACGAAGAAGTCTGACAAACTATAACTTATTGATAAAAAAAGTTTTCTGGTGTATCATATTTTATTTGACTTAAGTATGAGAATCTTGCCAAAGAAAATAATGAATTTTCCTTTATCATATCATCACAAATATCTGAAATCGATGAATATTCTTATGATTAACACTAATAACTGAAGAAAAGGGATACACATTAAAATTGACAGCTTTGAAAATAAAGTCCCGAGAAAGAAATACATTCAATAGATAAAGATTTTTAGCTCAGTGGAAGCATGCTTGACTCTCAATGGAGTGTGATAGAGTCACCCGCAAAGAATTACCGCAAACAAATCAAAACACCCTCCTTAAAAGATTAAAATCCCTTGGCAGAAGTGCTTTCATACGCCTACATTAGTATGAAATATGTCGAATATTCGTTCGAAAATATATTTAATCCAATTGTCTATGGTTTGATGACATTTTGTATTCTCGTAAAACTTCAAAACCGAAAAAATCTCAATTACCTTTTAGAATATATCAAATAAAAGTAATTTTATATCACATATTAAGTTTTGTAGATTTTAAAACCAAAAAGGTAATTATTCGCCTATAATTATAACTAATTATAATATGCCTACCCGATTTCTGATTATGAAAAACAAGTTTGTGAAAGGCTGAATAATTAGCTTGATAGAACAGAATGCGTTATTAAATAATATTTATATTAATGAAATGATTCTTAAATGCAAGTATATTTGTATGTTTGTCAAATCATCAAATTTGTAAATTCTACTGTGAGTATATATAATTATTCTTGTTTGAAAAATAATTAAGTTTTTGATTATCTTTGGCTCACTTTTATCATTGCATTCTGTCAAAAGGTATCATCTTCGTGCGTAATATTGCTCTTTCTCTTTCATATACATAACATTTACTAATATATTAAGTTTACAATATCTTGATGGCAAAGAAGGATCAAAGTCTTTATACTTTCTGAAATGAAAATATAATTAAATTATTGCATTCGATGCATCTATAAAATGAACATATTATTTATGCTAATAAATATTATTATTATTATCAATCAAATCGTCTTTTTTATCTTTTGGGGCCATTCCATTAATAACAAGAAAAGTACCATAAAGATACTAAACTCCATACAAGAAAAGCACTTTATCAATGTGCCACACACTAAGATCAACTCCAAACAGCCGGAATGGAATCTGTTCTTGGCATAATTCCCCTTGACCTTATCATACAAGGACAAGCAACAAAATCACGATGGAGAACTAGGCATTTCTTAAAAGATACCTGGGATGGTATTGGCAACCTTCCAAAACGCCGTGGTCACAGCTTCTCCTGCGATAAAATACTTAAGGAAGCGAAAATAATAATCAACAAAGTGACTATATAAAAGGCAACCTTATTTGGATGGACAATTCTCCAATTGAAAATTCTGATATGATAATTTACACTGATGGATCCAAAGATGAAAAGGGTAATACTGGTGCTGGATGGGCAATCACTATTGGTGATCTCTGCATTCATCACTCAATGGTATCTTTGAATAGAGAAGCATCAGTATTTCAAGCTGAGGTTTTTGCCATCAAGCAAGCAGTCGAAGATCTCAGAAAATTGGAAAAACATGGAAAGTTTTAATTCGGTCTGATTCCCAATCCGCAATTGCTGCTCTTCTCAATCCACTTACCTCAAGTGCTGAAGTCAGGGAGTGTAAAGAAATCATATGCAGAGGAAAGAACGAAGAAAACATATATATGAATGGTGCGAGGACACAATGACATCACAGGAAATGAATTTGCAGACTACCTTGCAAAAAGTGGCGCACAAAGCAACAACCGAAAATTTGTTGGTGTGCCCCCAGTTATATCAAGAAAACAATAAATGATTATTTTTATAACCGATGGTGTGAACGATATAAAGATAGTCTTCACATGAAACACACACATCTTATGTTAAAAAACCAAGATCAAAGGTTGTCAAACTTCACCGTGAAACCTGAAACAACTTATTCAAGCCTACACAGGACATGGACCATTTCTCTCCCACCTAAGCAAATGGAAGAAAACAAGTGCAACTTGTGATCTTTGCAAGGAAGAGCCACAGACTGCAGACCACCTGATCAACAGATGCCCTGCTCTGTCCCTTGAAAGGCATGAAGTGTCTCAAGAAGAAGACGCGGACATCCAAATTCTAAAAAAATTAGATGGAAAAAAATGAAAAATATTATTGTAAATAATTTCAGTATTTCATTTTGCTGTTGTAACACAGATACCCCATTGTGTGGTTGTGTTCTTTACCTTAGTGTCTATTGTTTGTATGTACTATTGTAATCGGCAATAAATTTCTAACTAACTATAATCCTATGATAGTTACCAAGCATGCAAAACTTTAAAAACTTATAGACAGAGTCATTCTAACATTATTGAAGCAAGGAGAGTCAAATGTTATCTATTGTTTTTTTTTATCATGTCTCTTCAAATTTATGTTACCAAGCTGAAGGAGTATTTAAATTGTATGTAAAAGAATAAGTAACCATGAAACAAATAGGACCTCAATAAAGAAAATGCAGTTAAGTAATTAATAGTCATGTGATAATAGCTCACAATGTCATGAATTATTACCATATAATGTATCAAGGTACGTAAAACTTCGTTTGAATATAAATTTACAAGAATTGACTGCAAATGTAAAATATGTGTCACATAAAACCTTTTAAACCCATGTGACACCCGGTTAAAGTAGGCGCATACCCTTAGATTAAGGTCTACGAAAAGTATTAGGCCGAGTGTTTTTCACCTTAAAAGAGTCGGTGGTCGATTACAATCCCATAGTACTCCCGCGGAACAACCAAGCTTAGGTGAGCAAAACTCTTAGGCTGCTTGTCTTTTTTCCCTAAAGAGTGTCAGCGGTAGATTTAAACCCCATGGTACCACCGACTAAGCGAACGAGATTAGGTCTACAAAGTAAAAAAATAAAACGCGCGGAAAACGCTTCCTACAAAAGCTCTGCGACAAAATACCGACGAAAAAAAAGAACGAACGAAACGAAAATGCTTCACTACAAAAAGCTTGGTGACAAAAATATCTGTGAAAAAAGAAGAACGACAAAAATGACGGACTATAAAAGAGCAAGTGAGGATATTTACCCGCGACAAAAAAACGGCTATAAAAAGGTCTGCGACAAATTTACGCACGATGAATTACTGGACACCGCTAATGGGTCATGGTACTTCCTTGATAGCTCTTAATAAAAAACACTGTTATAAGTATTGTCAAAAACACAAAACTGGAGGGCAGTACACATATCGGAAAAACGTGGATAAAACTTATTGGAGTTGTAAGAGTTCTGAGACATTGTGCCTTGTCATGAAACTCATCGTTACCTGCCGGCTTTAGGGTCGTGGGGTGTCATCAGTCGATCAGTGTAGAACATCACCTGCAATAAAGACTGCATGCATAGCATTTCTGAATTTTGAGCGTTTGATTAATTATTCATATCAAATTGGCATAGAAAATATTCACTGGACATAAACTTTCTGGATTTTCAGGGCAGCTCTTCCAGTCAGTGAGCTCGTCAAAAAGGACGTTATTCTCTTTATCTTGACATTTTCAAAAAGTGAGAGCGGATTATGAGAATTTCACTTGCTCCTGAGTTTATGTCAGCCAAAAGTGAGTTTTGCCTCTCAGAAGTCTTTCAATACTCGGACATAGTATTTATGGCATTCTCCAACAGACTCACTGCACTCATAAAAGTCTATTTCACTGTTTTGGAACAGTTTGGATCTACATTTACACTCTCCAATATCTTGGCCTAAATAATCACAAAAATGGAATTGAAACTCTTCATTTCTTTTATCAATCCTGTTGCTATTGTTCACTATTCCTTTGTATCACTTGTTAGCAATATTTTTCTTGGTGCCTCGTTGTGCCAACATATCTGTAGCAAAGATCAGCAAAATAATCATGACCACCGGGTAGGCACAGTCGTTTCAATGTGCAATATGACGTCTGGGTGAGATTGGATGAAATGCATGGTCCACCTTTTAATACTATGGCCAAAGAACATAAACATTTTTGACATTGTCAGAAAACTGCTTGGGCTTAGTAAGGTCTTTCACAGCATCATAAGAACTAGATTCAAATTGTGAGTTGTCCAATGTACATAAGTGGCAAGTAGTTACTTTTCTTTAATTCTCGCCTGGATACCAGAATAAATCCCACTCATGTTCGCTGCTCTGTCTTGCCCACGACACTCAGAAAAATCAAGATCATTTCCTTCAATGCTGTTTATGATTGATTTTTCAAGCTCCTTAGTAGACGCATCCGCTGTCTCCTTGAAGCCCAAAAAAGGCTGTTATTTTTACATCCAAAGCTATGTCCGTTGTATGCATAACTGTGATTACATATTAACATACTTGGCTTAACTGGTCATGCTTGGACAGATCCTGCGGGGTATCCAAAATCACTGAATAAATCGGTACTTCGTTTTTTTAGCCGTCAAACCATTTAGAACCTATTCGTCGTGTTGTAAAAGTAAAGAAAAAGTTCGTAATATATGCAAAAAAATGATACTGTACGCAAATGAATACCATTTAAAGTAAAGATCCATTGTTTATGTTTGTAAACTTTTTGTCAGTCTTGACAAAGAGTTTCTGAGTGATGGACGTGCATCAAAAATTATCCACTCAATGATATTTTATTCTTGATTATTAAATAATTCATTAAACATTATTCTTTCGATGTTGTTTTAGTATTAAATCAACTTTGGCATAATAGTTACTTGTAAAAACTATTTTTTTTCTAACGTCTAAAAATCGACAGACATATTTTTCGAAGGAAAATACAAACAAGTCTCTTTTACACTTCGTAGTACTGTGTTTTTACAAATATTATTGTTTCAGTATACCACATTAATAAAAGGCTTAATATTATTATTTTGTATATACATATTTTTAGACTAAATACTGAGGAGATATTGAGTGTTCTGGAAGACATGGATGTGTCTGTGGATGTTTTTATATGCCTTCCAGAGGCCACGGAACTCTCTGACGGAGATAGTCACAGGCCAGATTACGAGCCAGAAGGCATTTTAGAAAGAATAAGTCATCTTTTAGTTCATTGTAATCTTTTTGAAAATGAGGAAGAACAACCTATGAAGAAACAAGAGCGTAAATCATCTACAATTTGGAGAAAATAGCTGATAAATGTTCAAACATAACAATCTTTTTCCAAAAAATCTATATTTGAAAAAGTTATGGCAGCAAAGAATCCACAGGACTTTTCGAGCTTTTCTTCGACCAGATCTCTATAAAAAATAGCTGAAGAGATAAATTTGTACAATGTTCAGGAAAAAAAGTCCTTGGGTTCTCGGTAAACGTTTTCATCGGTGGAATGCTGCTCTCTTCCGTTTATACATTCCCAAATAAAAGAAAATACTGCGTTTCTGAGGTTCATGTACAAAAGCTATTTGCCAACGGCATAAGAAGGGATCGGTTAATTGGTATTTTACATAATCTTTATTCCCAAAGCAACTGCATTTCTACAAATGACCGTGCTTCAAAGATTAGACCTCCTTTAGATCATCTTCAACAGAAGTTTGTAGAGCATGGAAGTTTGAAAGAACATCTATGGACGAAAGCATGATCCCGTACTTTGGGAAGCATTACACAAAACAGTTTACCCGAAGTAAACCCATTCGGTTTGGATTCAAAATGTGGGCATTGTGTTCCAAAAGTGGATACTGTCATTCTTTCGATCTTTATTTGGGCAAAAATGACCTCTAGAAAAATTGTGTTCCATACAAAGGCCTTGGAGGGAACACAGTCATAAATTTGGTCAAGAAAGCAACGATTCTTCCACAAGATGGAAACAGGATATATATATATTCAACAATTTCTTCACTAGTATTTCCCTCATGAAGGATTTAGAGAAAAACGGTTTGCTAGCATCTGGGACTTGTAGAGATAATAGAAATGAAAAATGCCCGATCTCTGAGAAAAACGTCCTCAAAAATAAAGAAAGAGAAGCTTGTGACCATCGAGTGTCGGGAAATATTCTTGTCATGAAATGGAAGTACAATAAGGAGGTCACATTGGTGACAAATTTAACAAAGTTAAGCAGCGGAAAAATATACTATATAACTAAAAGAAAATGTATTGAAATTTCTGAACCAGTATGCATTCATCAATATAACGCGCATATGGGCTATGTTGATGTTATGGACCAATTTATGAGTACTTACAGAATAAAAATACGACAGCGAATGTGTCATAGTCAACAATGCATATCAATTGCTGCAACAAAACGGGAAAAAGATAGATTCATATGATTGCATCGAATATCTGGTAATACATTATTATCATTCTTTAGGTAAGAAATCGATCCAAGGGTGGCGAATTACTTCGAAACTGAATGATGTATCGAGATTTGATAAATTTACCATTGGCTTATACATTGTGAAGGTACTAAAGTATGTAAGCGCTGTAAAGGAATATCATCGTTTATTTGTTGTAAATGCAATGTTGGCCTTCACCCTAGGTTCTTAAAAGAATACAACTAGCCTTGTTAAGAAATAATTCTTGAAAATATATAGAAAATTGTAGATTACTTGTTTTCAATAAGAAATAATGTCATTATATTCATGGTGTTTTTATTTATATATGAGAAAGAATTAAAAGAGGAAATAAAATAAAAAGTTTAAATAAAAAACAGTATGGTACCGTTTATTCCTTTTTATTTAAAAATATTTGCCAGTAGACCCAGAGCGTCTATTTTTCGACGTTCAAATTTCTCAGCAGCTACTAGTTCATTTTTTACAAATTTTGAAAAAGATATATCAGCCATAGAAGTTTCATTGTTCTACAATCATTATTTAACTTACGGTTCTAATGGGTTAACTTTGTGTACCAATATGTATGTAGGATCTCGTTCTGTATGTCAGGCCTAAGATACTTAACTAAGCCTTCAGGATGAATCAACTCTTTAAACACAGGGTCGTAGGTTGCCAGCAGTTGGATAATAAAGAGATGTCTGAAAGTTGTTTTTTTTTTGCCTATATGGTTCGATATAATTTTATCCGACTGGATATAAATAAGCATTAAAATTAGTCTATCGAACCTAGGATCTTATCAATGATGTAGAACAAAAATTACCATCCCTCTCGGGATTCGAACTTGCGCACCCAACATTGAGAGTTGAACACGCCTTACCCCACATGGCTATCCCACTCCCGACGAAAATATACCTTCCCCTCTGGAGAGGAGTCAATCCTGCACCTTCAATACGTAGAGTCAAGCACGCTTCCATCGAACTCTTAGGGGCTCCCTAAAGACGTTATTAATATGCAATCGTCAAAAATAAGTCTTATGATTATATTCCAATGGGAGTATTAAAATGAGCTAGCATTTTTTTGACATAAAACTTTTTTATGACAGATGAGGTTCTTTTCATATTCACAGAGGAAGAAATGTCTCTTGTGGGACGTGAACTAAAAAAATCCTTCAATTAAAAATGAAAACTTGTCATGTCAAATAATAAATCCATTATGAGTTATATGTTTTTGAGACAGAAAATATAAAATACATGTAGGAATATTTTTGGCGGATTTATGCGTATAGAGGGTCCATTATTTGCCCCAGCAAACACTCCATGCCAGGAGGTGTACTACTATTTTAGTCGGTTGGACATTTATAAAAGATCAGACATATTCCTAATTTCCATGACACAAAATATATGCCGTAAAAACACCAAGCAGACAATAATTACCTTTCTCAAGGAATAAAGTTTATTCATTCATAGATGTAAAAATAATTTAACTATTAGACGCTAAGAGAAAGATCTTTGTAACAAATAAAAATATTTACATATGTCAATGCATTACACCTGTCAATAACGCACAAACGATTGACGAATTTTTAACCTCTTAATTTAATTCCCTATTATTTCTAGTAATAAACATTCAATATAATTATTTATCTATAAAAGGAGGATTGACCTGGAAAAATCTAATAGAAAAATAAAACAGAACTTGTAAAAATGACATATACTAAGTTGAAAGAGAAGACAAATTGAATATAAGCCTACTTTTCAGAGTTTTTTTTTGTCTAGCATGATATGTAAAAGCCCTCTTTTTGTCGGAATGATATAAATCTCTCCTGATGAACGGATAATTAACTACTTGTATGCAAAAAATTGCGTGACAAAAATACATTTGGAGTGGTACTATTTATTTATTAATTAATTATGAAGCACGTATATGCATATATACGCTGTTATTTTTCATAAAATACTGAAGATAAGAATGCGTATTCATATAGGTCATAAATTACTTTGTAAATCAAATATGAAAGCCTTTTTTTACTAAGAACTTAAAGTATCATAATACAAAATAAAGGTCGACCAATAAACGGGTTGTCAATCAATCGGGACTGATAGTACATTTTTTAAATGTTTATTTTATGTATTGTTTTGTGAAAAAATCTCTCATTCAATATAATACCAATTATAAGAAAATAAATACCAATTGCTTATGCAGTGAGGAAATTTGGTAATAAACCCATTTGACAGAATTTTCCATCGTTTGATTTAATTATTATAGAGAAAGGGATATCTAATATGAATCATTCCAATGGAAGTTATTAACTGAGGGATAGGATAGTTAACAGACAACACTGATAAGGTATAGTCATTAAGTAAGAAGGATTTTGTGCAATTACTTGTTATTGGTAGCCATTAGTCTATTTAAAAGATAATATATCACTTCGTCCATATAGAAAGATAATTAAACCATCAGGAAAGAATGATAGTGGTGCTTGTTTGCGAGACTACTTTTTAGTTGGAAAGGAAGGATTGTATGGTGAAAAAAGGCGATCACTTTTTAGGAAGGTAAGGAAACAGTAGTCCTTTGGTATAAGGCGTCTTGATTACGGCGTCCCTCGCCATAGCTGAGGTATAGCTTGTTGCATCAATTTTTTTTGAAAGGTTACGTGAATTATTATTCATTGTTTCGAGAAAATTACACTTATAACCATATACTCAGAAAACCTATTCAGAACGATGGAATCTCTCCTCCTAGATTGATATGAAGCCTGAGATGGAGTTTTGTTTGTGTTCTTATGGAATGATTATATAATTATTAATTCTATAAGGTCCTTATAGGCAATACGAAATATCTTCTCATAAAAGAAATTAACATTTTGAGAAGAAGAAGTAAAGAAAAGATCAATTTAGTAGGACGAAGTATTGATCATATTAAGTAACTACTTTTAGGTGATTAATTGAGGTTGCAATAAATATTATTGTGATTTGTTACGAAGAAAAAAAACAGATTTGCCTTTTATTTGCAAGTTCCTTAAATAATTTGATAACAACATTGGAATGCAATTTTCCAAATCACAGTAACTCTCTAAAAAAATAAAATTATTTTTCACACTTGTAAATAATTTTATGTAAATAAAAAGGCAACCCTGTTTTTTATCTTCGTAACAAATCACAATAATATTTATTGCAACCTCAATGAATCACCTAAAAGTACTTACTTAATATGATCAATACTTCGTCCTACTAAATTGATCTTTTCTTTACTTTCATGCCAGATATCGAAATTATAAAAACTGTTCTGAAATGCATTGACATATACCAAAAATATACTACATATGGATTATAGTCAAAAGACTCAAACAAAAAATATAGCCGCTAAAATAGAGCACTAAAATATGGTCAATTTTTTAAAATATAAAGCCTATTTTTTCGATTAGTACGAAAGATATATAAATTATAAAAACGGACTTGAAATGCACAGATATAATAGAAAAATAAATACAACTGACATTTGTGGTTATTCTTACTTTGCACGAAGATAACTGGGCCTGAACCATTAGAAATGATGAAAATCATGATTTTCAAAAAAGGCCATAAAGTCCAAACCTTTTTTCGGACGATATTTTGAGTGGCATTGTTGGAATCTACGTAAAAAATGGGACTCAAATTAGAAATTTCAGCCCAGGGGCAAAATCCTGTTACATAGTGTTATTTATCATTCGAACATGAATGAAAAACAAACAATGAAAGAGATCCCTACAGATGTTTTTACTAGAAAAAACTGTAAATTTATTTCCTCGAAGATGTGAATAAATGATTATTTAAAAAATAACTTATACGTGTGGATACTTTAAATGCCCTCTACGTATGAAAAAAAAAGTTATCGATATTCACAACCAAGAATCCAAATAAGGAAAAATCTCTTGTCGTCTTAAAATAAATTAATATATGTTTCTTTCATTTTTAATTGCATTGTAATACTATTATAGACTAATGAAATTATAAATTTGTGCATGAAATATTTAATGCACATTGGAAAATATTCATCTGGAATGGAAACATCTAATCAATCGATACAGTTCCTATTTTTGTTTCGATATACCTACTTATCAGAGCTATAGTTTTGAAAGGTAAGATGAGAAAAATACGAGTATAATGCATTTAATTTGAGACTCTTCTTTTGCGTAAAAATCATTGAAGGTTTAATAAATACTCTTTTTGAAGATATCTTCGAATATGAAAGTAGAAAAAACATCGGGGATCTCTTAAAATAATTCTGGTTAGTTTTTGATATATTCATTGTATTTGTGGTATTTGATTTGTTGTATGTTTTAATACTTTTGAAATACATTTTAAATTGGCTTTAAAAAAACCAATTCAAATAACAATAGTCACAAAATGTCGTAAAATTATTTTAATGATCATTAATTTATTTTGACTGTCGGATATAATAATTTTTTCTCTATTCTTAAAATAAATTATATTGCTATTATGAATGGATCACACTAATGTCAAATTGTCGTTTAAATCCTCTAGCTTTCCGGGAGTTTGAAGATTGGCAAAGAGGGAGTAGAATATTTAAATAGAAATATAGTATTTATTTTTATAGTCACAGTTCTAAAACACTTTTATTATCATAAAAACAGCAAAAAAAACTTCTTATCAATTTTCTCTGACATATAGAAACTAATGAATAATATTTAAATTATGATAACGTCATTATAAAAGAACTGATGAGGAGGGAAAGTGTTTTTGATGTTATGGATCAGAACTGATTTTGCTATCCATATTTGCAACCTTAAATAAATAAATTAAAGTAAAAAATTATTGAATTATAAAATGAAATGTTTCTATTTCCATTTGATTAAAAAATAAATTACACTCATTGAAGGATACATCTGAAATTTATTTTGAACATACAAAACAGCAGTGGGATGAAGATTGATGATGGGAAACCTAAATGATCTATGAAGAGCTCTCATCACCTACCATTCATTCACGCCCTAACATGATTTCTCCAGAGTATAAGGAAAAGTAATAGAAGAACTTATTTCTCTGAAAAAGAAAAAAGAGAAAGAAAAAAAATATATTCAATTTGAAGTAGAAAATGAGAATACTTAAGCTGTGCACACAATCTATTCCTTTTAGGAGAGGAAGTACGAAATAATAGCATCATTATCAAAGAACCTTAGATAAGACAACATCCTTCAACGTTAGTAGAACTTGGATTTCACAAATTCGAAAGGTGCACATGCTAGCATTAAGAATACTTAATAAAAGCAATGCATTAACTCTCACAATAAAAGGCCTTCCTACATCATTAGATAGTGTAGAGGTCAGCGCAGGTTTTATGGTCATTGTTTAGGATCAAGAAAACGAAGGGAATATCATGGAGAAAGAAGAGAAATATTGTGATTTTATAATGTTTATATAACTTGCCATTGAAAAGTTATTATTAAGACCACATTCACATACATATAAGTATGATATTCATCGAGTCTGCAGTCGTTAGCATGAACAGAATAATCGTTGATAAAATCAGCAACCTATCTCTTCCTCTGAATAGTGAAGTGGCGGAACTGGTGTCAGGAAAGGCACAGATGAAGTCTGTATGAATTTTATTCACTTTTTGGCCGACGATCAAGAAAACGGTACGAAAATCATGAGAGAGAGAGAGTGACAGGTAAAAAAAGTTGCGACTATCAACTATTTATATTGCTTGTATGTGAAAGATTCTTAGATAATTAAAGTCTTAAAGATACCTATTCGAAAGGCGTAGTTGCAAGTTTTATTAAGCTAATTGCAAATAAAATCAAGGCTTGAAGTCTTCCTCGATCTAGAGATAATAATGAGACATGGCAAGTGTCAAGAAAGGTTATAACCAAAGGAGTAAATAAATAACCCCTTTTAATTAATGACCAAAAAGAACAAAAATTAAAATGAAAAGGACTTGCAGTTACAAAATAAGAACAAGGATCAGAGAAATTCTTCGGGTTTTAACATATAAAAAACATAATATCTGTTATATTTTAATATTTGAATTAAAAATAAATATTCAGCAAGTATTAAATCCTATTAAGTTCGAAGGCTCTTCTTGGGTTTACCATGGGAAAAGGAAGCACGAGCAAGGCAAGATTAGAAACCCATGAAATCATATTAGCTGTGAATCCACTTATAACTTTGTGAAATGAAGGTCCCTGGAATAAAGGCGTACTCATACAATTCCATTGTCTTGGAAAATATTACTTTTTCGGACTTTATTATTCATGAAAAAAATTGTCGCTCATTTTTGCCATTTTATAGCTCTCTGGGATTGTTTGTTTTTATTCATTTATAAATGTATTTTAGCATACTAATGGTCAAATTTAAAGAAATTGTAATTCCATGTTAGTATAAAGTTTTAACTTAAGATTACAACTATTCATCATTTATACGCAGATCTATATAATGTATCTTTATACTATGATATACCTACGAACCTAAAACCTACGTAAAAATGCATTCGTTTGCTTCATGGTAAAAGTACGAATTGAGGTCACATCTTTGATCCAAGGTGATATGGGATTTACGATCTTAGCCTATCCCCTCAAAATACACAATCGCTTTAACTATGTTATTAGTTATTCGACTTTGTGAAACGAAAGAGGTATCTTGTATTACAATTTCTAAGAGTTGTTGACTCTATTTTATTCAAATAGTATAAGCAAATAGTTAACATAGTAATAATAAAGTATCCTATGTAATATAAAATGAGTATAAAACGGAAAAATTATATGGAAAATATTGATATTAAAAAAAGAAATAAACTACCTAAATTGGGGCTGTGTGAAGAGGAGGCTTGCAAACTATTTTTTCTTCAATTAGGCTTGTAAGACATTCTACATATAACCTCGACACGCAAACACCCCATGGTCTTTGGTGGCTGTGGATGATTTTAATACCGACTTGGCATAGAAAGAGAAAAAAACTGAAAACATAGAGACATCTCTCTGGCCTCTCTTTTATTATAGTATTAAATCTCACAAACCTCTCCCTTTTCATAACAATGCTGTTATTATTATTATTGCGTTACATTAAACAGCTTGAGTTATTTAACTCTAGAGGAGGAACCTTGTTACGGAGTTCCCCCCTGTGTCCGGAGTCACTTATTCGACAGGATTCCTGGACGAGAGGAACTCCATCGTCTCTTGTCGGGACTGACTTGTTCTTATGGTAAGTAGTTCAATGCCTCCCTCGTCACGGAAGGCTCTCTAGGCTTCCTCTCAAAGCTTATTAATTCTCTTAGCATTTTTCTGGCCGATTTGACGACGAAAGTGAAGGAGGAAGACAGTAAGACTGCCCCTCATAATTCATCTAGAAGATAAAAGAAACAACGCATCAAAATGTATTGATTTTTTTGTAATAAATGTAAAAAATAATAAAATAGTTAGTAAAAAATCTGTTATGAAAAAGAAAGAGGTTTGTGAGGTTTAATACTATAATAAAAGAGAGGTCAGAGAGATGTCTCTATGTTTTCAGTTTTTTTCTCTTTCTATGTCAAGTCGGTATTAAAATCATCCACAGCCCTTTGGTTAATGTATTACCACCCCTCAGCTCTTTTGACATAAGATGGTAGCCTCCAAGGACTTGTTGCCCCCATTTCCTCCTAAAACGTCAATAATGCCTTGAAGAACCTTGTAAACAGATAGTTCCCTTACCAAACATTTAAATCATCTTTGAAAGGAATTTTATCGAGATAAAATGGGAAAGGTTAAAGATTATTCTTGCAAACTCACCAAAAAACTGATTTTTTCATTTGGTAAAACTATTTACGTTATTTTTCTACGTCTAAGTGCATAGTGATGAACCACCTTTCGTCAGATATGATGTAACAAAATAACCCCCCCCCCACCTGATTATGATTACTGTATCATTAATGAATTAATGTCAATAAGTAATACTTGAATAGTCTATTCAATGGTTCGTAAAAGGGTTGGATCCAAGAGAAGATATAGTTAACTAGAGGATATATACGCTCAGAGAGTGCAAACCTCCGCCGATCCCCACCTTATGAATCACTTAACAGAATTACAATCCAATCATATATGTCATATAAGTAGGTGTTTGGTGAATAATGAGTGAGGAGAGAGCCATCCTAAAAAATATCATTGACGTCATACTATTATTAGTCAATTAGAAATACGTCACTGGATGTTTAAACTCCTTTCTTTTCTCCATCATGCTTTAATATTAGCGTTATATTTTATTTAATATTATATTGAGAGGAAGACGGAAGAGAAAGAAGTTTAAGCACCCAGTGACGTAGTCCTTAGCTGATAAATAAACAATATTACGTCAATGGATATTTTTAAGCGTTTGTTCTTTCCTACTCCCTGAATAGAGCCCATTTCATTATTATTATTAGTAGTATTTGCTCATTTGCATATTAAAAAAGCCCTTAGAGATGCCAAACTTTAATCACTCGTTCTTTTGGCATTTACAACAACTCCACAAAGTTTCATTCGAATCCGTTCAGTACTTTTTGAGTTATCCTGCTGACAAACCAACAAACGCCAGTGAAAACAATACCTCCTCGGCGGAGGTAATAATTTAAGAAGTATATTCCTCTCTCGAATGATGTTCTCTCTTAAACAGTAGTCACATTGAAATGATATTCTAACTGTTTTTATAATTATTCACTATCCATTTCTGTTTGAACATCACGTTTAAAAAAAGTAACACCTTTCTCCCTTCTGTAGACATAAACAAATGTATGTACCTTCATATTAGGTAATTAAGCTTCCTACATCCATTTCACCATGTTTTAATTTGACGTCGTTTTGACGGACAAAATTAGTTATCAACTTTTTTTTCTCCTATTTGGACTCACCTGCAGAAAAAGTCATTAGAAAAGAAGGATTGGATCAATTCCTTTTAATGAATAGACATTATTCTATATATCTATATGTGTTGTGGGAGGTCTTTTGTTGTAAATAAGAGAGGGTTTTTTTGCGTCTGTTATTGCCTGCCAAGCTTCCCTCTCCCCCCCCCCCAAAGGAGAATGTAGATGATAGCAATAAAAGTAATGTTTAAGATTAATGTAAGTGGCCAATTTAATGAGAGTTATATGTGGGACCATTACATCTCTTTCCTCTCTCTCACGCGAAGTATAAAATATCATAGGAAATGAACATTTTTTTTACCTTTTCGGAGAAAAATAATAAAATAATTATCTAATATTATACTTCCATATATAAATATTTAAAGTGTCTTCAAACTTAATTAATCATTATTATTACTTGACGAACTTTTGATTTTATATTAGAGTAATGTTTGATGAACAAATCTGTCATTTATATCTCTTAAAATCCTATAATTATTAGTAATGTTTACGCATATATAACACAACCAAGCAATTGAGTATCTGTATTCAGTCTCTGACGCATCAAATTGGAGCAACTATTTAACTCAATCCAGCATAGGACTGAAAGCCTGGATATTTTACTCCATTTATGTTTCTAGGTTAGTATTCATTCGATTGGGTATTTTAATTTTTTTATGCCACATTAAAAAAAATATGTATGAATAAAAAATATATAGAAACGTAAGATAATATGTGAAGACATATTATAGTTTAATTTATTTTCCTAGGAACTGAACGATACATACATTTTTACACAAAGAACTAGATATAAACACTTTATAAAAACTTAATTATAAAATAATTTACATTCCTTATAATGGTTGATATCATCTTCTGTTGGATGGAGACTTGAAATATTTTATTTCTTCGACGTTGAAGTCGAAGAGTCCGTCGAAGGAGAGGACATTATTTATTTTTTTTAACGGACGTAGTAAAAATATATATGCACAACACGATTTCCCGATCTTTTTGATTATAAATTCATATATATTTTTACTGAAACTTATTTTAACAAAAAGTACGAGAGTCCTTCTAAAAACATTTTAACCTTTAAGGGCACCACTTACAACAATGGATAAATTTAAAAAGACTTTAAAGAAGGAAAATTTGTTTTTGAGTTTTATTGGACAATAAATCATTTTGTTGAAGGGGAAACCCCGTTAAAGGGCTATGGCCATAAATCTCTCGATGCCATTGTATATATTATATATATTAAGGTATTGTTATATCCACACAATTTCAGTCTAAAATTAAAAATGGGAAAGATGTAGGAAATATTGTATCTCCAATATCAAAGCTTAAATCTAGGAAGAAAAAAATAAAAAGTGCACTTCTAACGCAATTATATTGATATATAACTTTTAGAGTTTTTTATTTACTCTATAAATATATTTTCTCCAAAGACGGTTAAATTAAGGTTTACTTTAAAGAATCATTTTTAGATCATAATAAAACTTCACAAACTAAAATATTTGTATTCATTGGATATTTTTAAGCTGCTATAAATTTGGTCCATGATTTTTTAAATTTATATCCCTCAGTTGGTATCCAAGGTTAAGATAATATTTTTATTACGGATATTCATTATTTTTTGTTGTTCACTTAATGGATGTTATTTTGAGTATCGTCTTATAAAAACCTATGGCATGGATTTCGGTTCGAATCTAGCTATTGTCGTCATGTAAGTAAACATAATAAGAAATTCGATAAAATAAAGAGAAAATGCAATAAATTATTTTCGGTAATATAGCAATTACTTTCTACTTTCTTACAAATCTTGCATGTTTTAAGAAACCATTTTAATACATTGTAACCTGTGTGATTGCCCAGAAGAAACAGAGCCGGTCTTCACACGGCTGCTACTGTCTCACGGACGGCAGTAGTACTCTTGATGGAAAAACGAAACGATGTACTACATCGTTACCGTCTTTTGTGTCACAGTCTATCACATATTTGATTACACTCTCTCTAAATATTCTCACCGCAATAGCGTCTTATTTTAGGCTTTTTTAAATCATATCTTAGCATAAAAAAAATTAGCCCATCGTCGCACATAATATCTAAAAAGGACTCTCTTTTTTAAATATTGCCTCCCTAATTGTTCGAAAGAATAGCATCCAAAAGATAATTGATATGATAATTAAGTGATACAAAAAAACGTCCCTTTGAGGAATTTGTGTTGCTTTAGCTGTATTATTTATTTTGAAATCGGTTTTTGACGAAATACATTTGGGAATTAATTAAGTAATTTTTTATTTGTTTATATATTATATACTGCTGGAAAAATTAAGTTTTATTCTACCGTGCTTATTGATCGTACTTTTTATAATAATGCTTGCTTTACTATTTCCTGACCATAATATATATTTACATACAACAGTAGGATAAATATTTGAAATGAACCATACTATATATAGCCATAGCTATTAATATGTGCATTAATTAAATTGTGCGGATTCCTTATATATCCTTAAAAAGTTAATAGTTAATCTCACACAGTGTACTAATTAAAAGATGACAATGAACTTAGGTATATATTAAAGTTTGATAAAATGTCCTGGTTTTAGAATTTAAGAAAAGGATTGATGTATCAAGTTTTAAAATATGGCTACAAAACTATTGTGGAAAAATATTATACTATTGACTATTCACAAAAGGAAAAATATTTTTTAATAACATCAAATAAGGTTGAATAACTTTATGCAAACAATTATAAACTCAATTAAAACTAATGATTTTGATGATTGATTGAAGCTCAGAATAAAAAGTGAATGAAATGGGAACTGTTACAGTTATAACATATGCATTTTAAAAAGTTAAAATAAATAAAATAAAGAAAATATGCGATAAGTTAGTTTAGTAAAATATCAATGGAGTACCTTTTATTTTCGTAAGCATCCTTCATATTTTGGCCATTTAAGAATTGGCTCCTATTCCAGGGACTCCTTGATCACTTTAAAAGTCCAAAAGTGATAAGGAAGCTATATCAAGAAAAAAAAAGAGAGAAGGAGAAGAAGAGAAAAAGGAGCTCATCATCAAAACAATAATGTCTATGAAGGAAATAACTGAAGTAAACGAGTGACATCAAATTTCTAGGCAGTTCCTCCAAATAAGAGGCTGCCTAAGATTTTATCCGCCACCTGTACGACATGCCATCGACCAATGTCTATGGTGCAAGTACCAGGGAGGAGCAGAGCGGTGGAAGTTGGCACCCACCAGGACAAAAATGTTTAACGAGAGGAGGGTTCTTATGAAAAGGAGTTCCAGCGCGATCAAGATGGAGGCCGGGTGTGGTGGTCAAAATAGATGAATCCCTATGGCCAAACGTAAATACAATAGAGGACACCTCGTGCCTGAGAGGGGGTGTTGGCGGATATTGCCCAGACCAAAGGAAGGATTTCTTAATGGTTAATGATAGGAGAGCCGCTACTCTCCTGCTTTTAATCATGGATAACATTGAGGTGGGTTCCATTATATACAGCGATGGTTAGGCTGCATATAATGGAATCCGTCAAATGCCCGTTCAGCCTCGCTATGAGACTGAGGTGGTCAACCACTCCAGGAACTTGGGCAAGGATGTGAACGACGCCTTTGACAATTATTTAAAGGTATTGCAGCGTTTTATATTTATGATTAAATTATTATGTTATGTATATATTAACTCATAAAAGAAAATATTAAAATTGTTAACTGCTATATTTATTTGATTGAATGTAGAAAATTTAAGTCTATATATGAGGGCAATCGAGTTGCGACAGG
>CP045903.1:10846363-10867539 GCA_013387185.1 Caligus rogercresseyi
CGCTGTCCTCAAGTAACATAAACGACCGTTAACAGCCCCCAACGGCCCAGCCCATACCACCCGTTCTCTCTAATGAGCTAAATAAATCTCCATACTTTAATTTATACAAGTTACATGTGAACCACAACTAACTATAGTCTTGTGTATGATATGAATCTAACGGTTTAAAAAAGGTTATTTGCTCATCCGACTCACTAGTATTCGAAAACTCGCGAGTCCGACTCCACAGCTCTGTTTTCAGGTACATTTCTGTGGAACAGAGGTGGTCTGCTCCTTGCAGCTCTCAACCTGAATGTGTCTTGTTGGTTAGATGTGCCATCGACGAAGCGGCCAACATGAAAGCACCTACAAAGGCTTCTCTGCTCTTTTCTAAGAAGACGTTCCCAACCAAATACATGTTTGATGCTATGCACATGTTCTAAATCTGGGATTAGCAGATACAACAGGCAGTACCATTCAGAGGACCACACTTTTAAACCTTCTTCATGACTTTGCTGTCATCAGTAGATAATCATACAAAAGGATGAGACAGGGGAAGCAAACCAGCACGACAGGCGTCACAGGAGGCTGCATCCCATAGGCCAGACGCGGTGGTGGCAAAAGATGCTGCGCTCAAAAAGGAAATCCAGACAGGGTCCTATATGCGGACGTGGTCTTAACACTGCTGTTTATGCAACAAGGCCAGACCATGAAAGCAAAAACTAGAACCAAATTGAAAGGCTACATTGAGTGTCTCCTCAAATTTGAGAGCCAGATTTTTCTGAATATTTTTTATCAGATCTGACCACTGTCAAAATATCTTCAAGCCAGTGGGATGGACTGCACAACGTCTAGTGATGGTAAAAAAGAGGATGGACTTAAGAAATGTGTGTGGGACTTCAGGTGTGGGAAGGAAGCTTGTAAACCGGTTCGTGGAATAGGTGAATGGTGAGTTGCTGGACAAGGAAGAGATTGAGGTGGAGGTATCCCTTTAGGAATAAAAGCCACCCACTGGGAGAGATTAAAGCTATCTGCCCTTGAAGAGTACAAGGTAAGACGCTCAGAAGAAGAATCACCAGAAGGCAAAGAGGAAGGAGAAGGGAATGGGCGATGCAATGTGAAAGGTCCAGAATTGAAAAGTGTTAACTGCAAGATGTGCAAAAATTGTACCCTCTTTGTTTATGTCTCTGTTACAGTGCAATTTATTCACAGACATCTACCACACACTTTGTCTGGCATACAATTTCTTCTTACTCTGTCAACTACTCAAGTAACATGTGAGAGATGTTCAAGCATGATCCTGATTACAAATGAGGGTTTTCCATGGTGTTTAGAGTCACCTGAATGGTTGGACAAAAATATAACAAGTATTGTTGTCCAAACCTGAAGCCTGTACTTTTTTTAAGTGGAGGCAGAGATGGCAAACAATTAGTGACAAATGTTAAAGTCACCTTAAAAAATTGTTATGTTATAAATTGCGTGAAAAGTTACAGTACCCTAATGTAAATGAATGACAGTTAAAAAATAAATACACTCAGAGAGTGCAAACCTCCGCCGTCACGGGGTCCTTATGAACCTTCCGAGGCGGATTTTTCACGACTGGGGCGGCGTAGAGGGACGGGGGAGGTTCCCTCGACGGAAATTTCGAGAGGAAGACGCTCCCGGCACCCGATTTTACAGCACAGCGACATCTATTGGCAGAGTAGGCTAACTTGAAATATTTTATTAGTATTTTGCTCGTTTCGCATCTTAAGTCTGCACTCAGAGATGCCAAAATTTAATCACTTGTTACTTTTGACATTTCAACAGCTCCACCAAGTTTCATCCGAATCCGTTCCGTACTTTTGAGTTATCCTGCTGACAAACAAACAACAACCAACGCCAGTGAAAACAATACCCTCTTCGGCGGAGGTAAAAATAGAACAGGTGCAAGTGAGTGTCGCGGATTTTATTTTCTTTAAAATGTCAGAAAAAGTCGAACAGCAAAAGTGATTGAATGGAACCAAAACTAATATTCACCTCGTCTACAAGTTCTTGATCGTGATTCGGCGGTTCTGCATCACCAGGTTCCTCACTTGATCAATGATGGCATCGTTTTTCGATGTTGAGGGCCTCCCTGAGCGTGGTTCACTTTCAACTGACAAGCGGCCATCTTTGAAGCGGTTGTACCACTCCTTTATCTGTGTGGTGCCCATCGCTTCATTTCCAAAACACTTTTTTAATCTTGCGAATTGTTTCCACTTGCGAATCACCAAGATTAAAACAAAATTTTATGCAATAACGCTGTTCGACTTTTCTGACATTTTAAAGAAATAAAATCCGACGACACTCACTGCACCTGTTCAATCATGAATGGCCTGACGCCGACTGACTTGTATTGGAGCTGTAGAAAAAAATGAGCATGCGCAGTAGTCATGCTCCCAACCACACAGCAAGTCCCGCCCCCATAGCTGTGTTCGTTTGACCAATAAAACCAAAGTCGGATACTTTTGATCATACCTCGTATATAGTTAGAAGAGACCATCAAGAAATACACTCTAAAGTTTATTACTACATACTATTTTTAAGAGTTATTTAGCAGACAGAGAAACGCTTTATTTTATCTCTTTCATCCTTATATCATAAAAGTAACCTGAACTTTTGCGTCCCTACTTTCGAGACAAAAAGACTTAATGTATAGAAAATTTGCTTTATTTTCTAAAGCATCTCATTTGGCAAAAATGTATTTTTTTGTTTCTTTCACAATGCTTCATGGAGATTTTTTTTTTCATAGACCAAACGACATCCATAACAAACTAGAGGCACTCAAGATGAAGAAATATACTATTTTGTGAGGAAGGAAACAATGGACGCCCATTTGTTTATTTCCGCTTTCTTTAAATCATATACTGTATTGTGTAATATGAGAATGGAAAAGGAAATGAAGGCAAAAAAGTGAATAAATGAGGAGTAATATTTCCTTATTTAACTCCTAAGTATAAAAAAGGTGGAAGTAAGTTATTTGTCAGCTTGAATGGTGAACAGCTAGGTGTTTTCTTGCACAATGGATTGTGAAAAGGCTGCTATGAGATTATTATGAAAGTGAAAATACTAGATTCTAGGGGTTCTAGATAAATGAGAGTGTGACAAAATGAGCATTTTTACTGGTATGTCACAACCATAGATAAATAAAAACATAGAGATCTTTAAACAATGTATTTGTTTGTCTTCAGTCGAGGAAGGAAGCAAGAAATAAACATACATTCTCTAAATATACTGAATAAATTAATCCGAATCAAACGCAAAATCAACTATCACAAAGCAAACGAATTAGTAGTGAGGAGATTGTACCGGGCTTCCATCATAGATATATAAGGATATAGAGGGCTTATTCCCTTCAATAGCAGAGAAACATCGTCGTTCAGCTTTATTTTTGTGTCCAATATAAACAAAGTAATTTGTACTACGTCATCGTAAGCTGACCATAGAGATAGAAGATTTGTTTATATTGGTCACAAAAACCTACTCCTCTGAAGAATCCAATAGCTCTTTATATCTCTATGGCTTCCATCGACAGCTGATTGATTATCAAAATATTACTCTGTTATGGAAGGGAATATGCCCTCTATGTTTTATATGTATATGTCACAGCTACAAAATAAGGTTGCTGGAAGGTATAGAGATATAAATATAGAGATAATAACTGGATACACAATAAAATTCAATTAATGAATGAAAGATGAAAACCCTAGGAGCAGCCATCTAAGTCTCTTTACGAAGAAATATATCTCAAAATCTAAAACAAGGACTCATTGAGATGTTAAAATAGTCTAAATACCCAGTCTTTAGGTATAGAAAATGGGAGATGAAATGTATACTATTGACTTCATTTTAAGGGACTAATTTTTGTAGAAGCATTACAAAAGATAATGGCATCCCTAAGCACTAAGTAAAATAAACAAGTTGGTGCAGAGAGAGGTTTTATTGACATGGTGACAGCAGTTATTGCCAACGGGAATTTATTGCCATGATATAATGTACTCTGCAGAGTAAGATTACACATAGCTACTTTATAATTTGCCGTGCATGTTACTGCATAATATTTGTTTATAATTTGTTTATTTTTTATTAATTCAAACTAAATTGATATGATTACCGACTTATATAATAACCAGAACAGCCTGAATTAAAAATAGAAAATCAATGTCTGAGTCAGCTACTGATGAATGAAAGAAGAAAAGAAAGGGATTATTACTATTACCAGACTTGTTGATTTATCGTTCATTTGTTTTCGTTCGCGAACGATGACCGACAGGTTTTTGACGGACGATATGGAAAAATCCTTATCGTTCGTCGTTTTATTTTGGCGCCAAAAAAGACAAATATTTTTAGAATGGCGAGAAAAAATTTATTTCTAAAAAAATGTCGTCAATTTTTATTCAGAATGAAAAACTAACGATGAACAACGACCGATAACTTTTGGTGAACGACAAATATTGCTGGGTATTCTTTTTCTTTTTCGCAAGAGTCATTTGAGTCACACATATATGTATTCAAAAATCTCAGTGAACTGAGTTTTTCTTCTCTGTTGAGCACCTAGTTATTATATAGGTCGGTCGATATGATAAACAATACGGTCAGTATAAATATTATGAAGACAGCCTAATTCATACCTTGTGCAGAGAGAGAGAGGTCATTTTTGAACTCTAAAGTAATCTTATGTTGCCAGATAAATAATTGATATACAGTACTGTGACTTCCAGATTCAATGCATAAGGCATATTTGAATGATTTCTAAAGATTTAAAGTCAAAATCTGATCACGGTTCAAACTTATGAGATGTGAAAAGCCTTACTATGCCCTATTCTCACATACGAAGGGGAAATGGAAAAAGAACCATTTATTTCAAAGTTGCGTGATAAGTTTAATCAATAAACTTCCGTTATTTAATTTTTTTAAACTATTGACGTTAAAACAAGGTCTCTAAATACCAGGTCTACGCATAAAGATATCTTTATCTCTTTGGGTATATACAATCCATGCATATTACGAACATAAATAATAAAAAGATTTGACGTAAGGAGCAAGACATAAAAGTTATTTTTTATGACGTAAGATGACATTCTATTATAATCTTGACCCTATGCTTATTCTCTATGCCTGTGCTGCTGCATAGGCTCTGTTGCATCAGTGCCTTAGAGTATGGACATCCTATGCACCACGTAATGATAAAACTGATGAACTAATAATGTGAACCCAAAAGTGTTACAATACATATCTATAAAACAAAAAATAAAATCATTATTGGAAATCAATGTATATTATTCAAATTTAAACTTTATACAACAAATAGAAATAACATTTTCACGTAATGTGAGCCTTCATTTTTATACTTTTGCTGCATTAATATCTAAAATATCTTTTTTCACTTTTGAAGAGCATGTTTTTATTTTTACAATAGAAGTGTAATTTGAAATTATAAAATCTTCTCACTATGTTTGGAACTATTTCCGGAAGATATTATGAAATGTGATTTTCTGACAGACTTTCCATTTTAGCGGAAAAATTACATATATTGTTTTATTCAATTCACAAATGTTATTCTCAAATTTTTCAAAAATAATGTTCAAGATCCACAAAATCACAGGGAAGATCACAGATGGATTCCCTTGAAGAGAAGGGACTAGAAAAAGTGTTAAAAAATTGGCCGTTTGTTAACACTATTCCAAGCTCCTTCTAAATGGCTGGATAACATGGACCCACATCGCTGCTAATAAAAAAACACTTTGAGAGCAATTTCGTATGAGGAGCAAATAATTTGTTTTAAGATTGAGACAATCTTCTTGGGGTCGAAATTTTTTCCGTTGGATGAAAGGCTATCACCTGTTTCTATCTCGTCTGTATGCCCACTAGCATGAAACATAATGCATGAGTTGCTGGGACATTGGTGCTGTCAATAGTTGAATAGCCTACAACAGATTGACCATCGAATTCAAGTTCAGGTTTAAGTGTCATTTCGTCGAACATTAATGAGCAGTGACGCTCATTGTCCGAAAATGTCTGACCTTTCACCTGAAAAATCGAATTTAAAAATATCATATGAGTACCTTCATCATTTCCATAACATCTTCTAAAATGCCAGGGTTGAATTCTAGAGACTCCACACGTCGCCTCAATGTTATCATGCTGAGTAGAGGAAATCCTTTTTAAGTAACATCTCATACCCAGTAGTACCACAGAAAATTCGAAGTTGAATAGCTTTCTTTTGTTGTTGATGGTGACCATTTGCTACATTTACTCTGATTTAATGAAGAAGAGAGAATTAGATATTCATTAAAAATGGACTCAACGGCCGAAGTACCTTCTGAAATATTAAAAATTAAACTGTATAAAATAACTATGAATTTAAATACAGCCTATCCGAAGCATTAATGAATTCCCTTTTTGGTGCAGTTTGAGTTCCGAATTCCCGTACATCTGGTCGATAGTTCTTCTTTTGGATGCCATTAGTTTTCTTAACTGTCCTATGTAAAGCAATATGATATCAATAATGTTTAACAATACAAAGCATAATTATAATCACCTATGAATGAGGCATAAGAATTTAGGATGCAAATTAAATCGCTGATTAATGAGAGAAAATCATTTTTATACTAGCAGCAATAATACTTTTCGGACATAACCCAATGATTCGTCACAACACGCCGGAGGACTAGACTGTTATTTTCTCCTCTTCAGAGAGAACTGATTGCCTCCTCAAAGTAGACTCAGGACCTAAGGAATACTTCATACTGTATATGCCTGTCTTCTTCATGGACTTGAACGCCTCCTTTAAAACCATAAAGACGGTTTTGCACAACGCCTTGGATATGCACTCGAACACCAGGACTATCATTAAAATTGTGAACGGATATATTTGTTTTACAAACGTTATTTTATTTATTAACATTTTTATTTATTTAGATAAATAATATAACACAATTTTAAGAATACACATGGTAAAGTATAGAATAAATTTATTGGCACGGATTTCTCCAACGACATTTTAGAAGGTTTTCACACAGTTTGCCACAATCAGAGGATCATTTGGATTGGAAAACAGAGTTTTCGCCAATCTTCAATCATTTGATGAACTGTAATAAGAAATATTTGAGGATGAACTTTGAGTCCTATGGCAGTGAGGAAGGGGATGTTGGAAGACAATAAATTTATCCTCTATGTCTATAATTGTTTCCAGCAAGCAATTTTCGGTACAATTCAAAAATGCGTGTTCTTTATTCTCCATGTAAGGACAACAGAAAGATTTTCAATGGTTGTTCCCTCCACAAGATCTTGAAATATTTTATCAAATTGAATATAAAACACAAAGAAAGTGTTCATATTGCTCCACTCCTCCTTCTCGGTATTACTTCTTCGAATCTTCATAAGAATTCTATCAAGACGAGAGCCATGGAATCATCTCTCTTCAGCTTAAAAGCCTATTGATCTAATCAGGGAAAACGAACTGAGGGTATCATGATATCTGAGACAGTAGAGTGTACGGCCCTCAGCGTCAGATTGTTGGAACTTCGGGAGTGCATATGGATAGTGAGATTGTGGAGTTTTATTCATCCTTATCTATGAATGCGAAGAAAGACCTAAATATACTTTTACAATCTAGATATAAAATGATTTTTTATCGTTATGACGTTTTTAGGTTGTTCCATAAATAATGAGGTATGTTAGCTATCTTGAAAAGTTCACACGCTATCTCAAAATTTTCAACGGGAGCGTTCTTATCGCATAGTTTTGCATGGGAACAGACTGTATGGCGCCACTCAGGTTAGTATATAAGGTGAGTAATCGTGTCATTTCTATCATTCATTCTACTCGCCGCTGAAAATGGAGAACCCGACTTTCGCTCCTACTTCTTGATCCGGATCAAGCTCGCCAGGACAGTCAACGAGATCCACGGGGACCTGCTCTCTACCTTCCCTGACTCCTGCCCTGGTCTCTCCACCCTCCAGAGATGGCACACTGAGTTCAATAAGGAGAAGAAGACCCATCCTGGACGTCCCGGGAGACGAGGACAGAGGAGAATGTGGCCCGTGTGAAGCGCCTGGTGGAGGATAACCCCCGGGTGACCAATTGAAAAGTTGCTGCAGAGGTGTCCCTACCATCTACAACTGTTTTCTGGCTTCTGACGGAGGATCTAGGGCTCCGAAACCTCCTCAGCGCGCTCGTCCCTCACCAGCTCTCTGAAGCCAACAAGACGCAGCGAGTGAAGTGCTGTCAGGACCTCCTGAAGCTCTTCCAGGACCACCGAGAGGACTTTCTGGGGTCTCATCTGTTAGTCCCGGACAAATCCTGGTTCCACTGGGATTCGGAGGAATGGAGGCAAGTTTGGGCGGAGCCCACGGGGGCCCGGTTCTCGACCCTCCGTGTGAAACAAACAGCGAGGAAGACGATGATTCTGATGGGGTTCACCTGCAAGCCGAGGCGGGTATCGATCACTGCACTACCTGCCGGAACCACAGCCGACCGGAACACCATGATAGAGTACCTGAGGAAGACTGGGAAGCGCTGTTTCAGCCTGAAAAAGGACAAGATCCGGCTGAAAGATTATCTCCTCATGTGGGACAATGCACGTCCCCACACTGCCACCGATACTAGGGAGTTCTTGACCCGGAGGGACGTGGAACCGGTGAAACAGTCACCTTACTCACCCGAACTGAACCTGTGTGACAGCTTCTTGTTCCGGAAGTTGAAGCACCTGCTCCGGAAGGACGAGTTTGGGGGCCACGAGGAGGCTACACTCGCCGTTCAGCGGGCGATGAGGAGGGTCAGTGAAGACGAGCTCTACGACCTACTCAGGAAGCTCCGGAGACACTACCACGACGTCATTGCAGTCGGAGGGGATTGTGCGTTCTGATTGAGAAGTTTTTTTGTTGATCTGATGAAAATTTTGAGTTTTAATTGGTCGACATTATTATTTATGGAACAACCTAATACAACCGTTGTTTTATTTTTCTATGAGATATATTGTTTATTTTATTGTTGACCCTAAGGTGAGCTGACTTTTTGAGTTATAATTTTAAACTAAAATGTTTATTATTATTTAAATTATTATATTTAATTATACAAGATATCAATGTATATTAAAAATAATATTTCTTACTCTTATTATTCGAGTGCAATCGAGGAAACTTGGTTCTTTATCACTAAAGATGTCAAGTGCCTATTGGGAACCATTAGGATTGTTTTATGTGAAGGTATAAACGTCCAAAGGAAACGACTAATATATAAACTGTCGATATATAGCACTCTAAAATGATGAAAACCTCTTTCGTTCTTTTTTGTTGCTCTTATTTTTACTGTGATAGCTTTTGTAATTGGAACTTTTAACTTTATCACCCAACATCAAGTCTTAGGTCGATATTTTCGAAAAGTATCAAGTTTGTCCACTTCTGGTCTATTTCTTAATTACATATTTGATAAAAATATTTTTTTTGGTAAGGGACCATTTTTTCTCCTCATAATCTTTCATTTCAAAATATAATATACATTTGATGCACATCCTTTGATATTTATCAAATACAATTTTTAATATACAATTCTAGAGCAAGAAGAAATAATATTGATAGAAAGGTTCAACAACATCGCACTCCTCAATGCTAGTGATTGCGTCCTCCATGCTAATGAACAAACCGATCTGGAGTCTATTATCGAAAGTGTTTATCCTGAGTCCAATTCTGTCACTTCCATCGCTGGCCTTACTCCCCTCTGGCCATTTGTTATCCTTGATTATTTTTTTGTTGTTCATAGTAGACAAGGAGAGGCTGCAGGGGGGGGGGGGGGACCGAAATAGAAAAGATGTGTAAGAATATGGCTGGATTAGAGAATATTCAGACCATATATGGAGTTGATTTGGGAGTTTTCTTAAGTTCGACTGACGGTTGTAGGGCAAATAGAAGGACTTTTTACTTCTTCTAATGGATTATATCGATATAAAATTATGATTAGAGTTTTGCTATTATGGATCAATAGGTTTTATGTTTTTGTGTTGATATAACTGATATGATCGTTATTTATTTTCACCACTGTACTATCATAATGCATCAGAAATAACTAATAACTTCAAATAATTCAAGCTTGGATCTCTTACGCAACATATTTTTAATTTTCTATTTTCATAATATTCATGGGTTGCGTAGGCCTACCGTTAATAAGCCTTGCGTGAAAATATGATTAATTTATTATCTGTTGGGAGTAAATTCGGAGAACACAAAAGGCCAAGAAAGCTCTAGTCTCTATTTTGTTGTATACATTTAAAGTTTGTTAAATTGGATGTAATTTTTAAAGGGAAAAATACCTCATACAATATATATTATATATTGTTGAGCTTAAAAATTAAACATTATATATACTTTCATTCTTTAGCTAATAATAATAACTTTTTCAGAGTCTAATGAATCTTTAAAAACACATTGTGCTTATAAAGAAATTTAAAAAAATACAAATTGAACATAGCAAACTACTCAGTAGCGATGCCAAATTCCTTTGATTTTCCAAATCATTTGAAATTAAAATGTAGATAACCATACATTTTCTCATTTTTAAATCTTTTGGATTTCTTTATCTTTATCCTTTAATAAAATATACCTTTAATGAAATATAGATTGTTCTATATTAATAATAGTAAATTTAACAAAATCCATATTTTTGTATGCAATTCTGGCTTTATGTACATGATATATTCCAATAAAGAAAAAAAATCCATGGCTGTCTACGATTTTATTCCCCGACTTATCCATCTTCTCAGAGGTCAATGACATTTTTTTGAAAAAGCAAACGTCGTATTAGATAATTACACTATTCTATTTAAGTGTGTTGTCTATTTGTTAACTTTCAAATAAAATTTAATTTCTTCCATTCCGTTAATTCATAAAGTAAATACTCATGACACATTTGTATGTATATTTGTATATATTATTTTCACTCTTCCAATTTAAAAAGTCAAGTTCTTTGTTCTATTGTCTAGTTTATTTAAGAAAATAAATTTCTAGCCGATACAATTTAAACACATAATGTTTTTTTATTATCAATCTTTTATTTTTGTTCATGTGTGAAAAACCTTTGTTTTCATTTTTCATAACTATATTCCAAGTTGTTTACATCATGTAGATCATATTATAATGACTTATAGAGATTGTGATAAGAAAAAGTTGACAATGTCGAAAGAAAAGAAAAAGATTTCTGTATATAGCTCCAAATTTACTATTTTCATCAGAGCTTGGATTTGGTAGAAAATAATCTAGCGTCTGTATTGTAAGACATTATCATGTTGCGTCTGTAGATGAAATGAATACATCTAACTTAATTGTAGACTGGAGGAAGAGAGCTTGAGATCACAAACAACTTATAGTTCTAAGTTCATGCACTCTCTTTGTCCAAGTATTTATTTAATAATAAACACACGCATACAAGAATAATACAATTATAAACAATGTGTAATTAAGCTTACAATAACATGAATACCTGGACGATAAATAATATAATTTGGAATATAAATAAATAATGTTAGTACGTAATTCCGATATGTACAGAGCAAACTAACTCCGCGCCATCTGGTGGGAAATAATGTAAAGAGTTTGCTACACGTCTTATCGATAGAGTATTTAATTATAAATCTACCGATTGTAGGTGAAATCGGTAAACATTTAGAGATTTGATTGAGAAATCCTAAAAAGTATCTTGCACTCATACTCAGTCAATCCGTAGCAATTTTTGTCTATTTTTTTCGATGTAATTGCAGAGGCGAGGATATGAATAAGCATATTCGCATTAAAGTGATCCCAATCAACCTAGGATCTTTTTAATGATGTTTGATCAATTTTGACCTTCCCCTCTCAGCAGGCCCCGGCTTTTGAGGGGGGGCCCTACAGTTGTTATGGGGGGGGGCATAGTTGGCACATTCATAAAAAATGGGGCCCACGTCACTCAGTGGGTGGGCGGGCCTGGCCCCCTTCAGGCCCACCCATCCCGCCGGGCCTGCCTCTCAGGAGGTGCCCTCAACATTGAGAGTTGAACAAGAACATTATGCACTGAGCTAATGCGCTCCCTTTATCGATTTAAACACCCCCATGCAATCGGTAGTGACAGTTTAGAAATGCAGTAGCGGAAATCAATAAAAGGTTTTACTGCAATACTGATTATGCATCAGTACTCCCACCTCTCTGCCTATCATTTCATGAACAACAAAAAATAAGTGAAGAATACATAATCCTGAATTCATAAATGCTTTATCAAATGATATTTTATTTATTGTTTATAAAAACCTGAACAATTTATCTATAACATTCGTATTCTGTTTTTTGTATATTAATTAAGACGGGGATTATACACGAGGCCCTCCTTTGTTTTCAGGTGCTTTCGTTGCAGCTTGAGAGTGAACTCGATGTGAGAATATGGCTCAGGACAGCAGCTATAAACCTTGAGTTTGAGCTCCTTTTGGACGTCCAGGGTTTGAAGGGGACAGTAATCGGAAAACTCATTTCCGCCCAAATCTTCATTGTTGATCTTTAGAGGCATCATGTCATGACTGATCGTCCAGGATCCGTATCTGAGTCTGCAGTCATGGACGGCCCAGGGATCCGTGAAATTGGCTCCATCGCAAGCCACCTTGATTTTAGTGTCGGGAATGAGGAGAACCTTTCCAGAGCTGTATACAATGGCGTTGTAGTCCGAATCAACGAAATCATAGGCTTTCCTATAATGCAATTATATAAATGAATGGGGAAAAGGTGTTATTTTTGAACGCTTTCTATAAATTATCCTATATAAAATATTTTTTTATCTATTTAAATTTATAATTGTCATTTTTATAGCGGAGCATAAACCTAAATGATATCCTAGTCTTCAGTGCCTAATAAGGTTTAATACATTCTAAAATATCAAATCTGAATTTGATTGGGGCACTCATTGGCAATGAATGAATATATTTGGCGCCACGTCAGAATGTGGCGAATATTTATGTTAATGTTGAAGTATCAATAAATATCATCGTATAATATTTAGTTAAATATACTAGCTTTGATCTAAATCATTATCTGAATCTTTTTAACGAGCCCTCAGATGTGATTCGTATTATTGATGTTGTTTCTTTCAAGTCTTGGTAATCTTCATAGAGGACTCAGGTACTCTTCACTTAAACTTGTTCCTCGTCAGAAGATAATCTATGAACCAAGAGAAACTGTAGCATATGACATCAAAGTAAGAAGATTCATACCATGGAATTGGATATCATCAAAATAAACGTTCATTTAATAATAACGAGGAAATAATAAATTGATGATTCAGTTTGTTTCATTACATCTGCTTTAGGTCAGGAGGAAGTCCCCTCTGATCCATACTTTAATCAATTTGAGCATTTAAAAAATCAAGAAGCCATAATCTTAAACCATAACTTAGGATTCTAAAGGTTGATAAAATTTTGTATGTTTTTCATTACATTATTTTATTCATACTCTTCTTACTTTGTGTAAGGAATAATGTCAGGTTTCCATAAATGACGGCTTGGAATGTGTAGCTTGGTTTGTTCGTCATATTCCTCAGGAGACCAGGCCAACCGGTCATCCTCCCAAGTCAGTAGGGCCCAAATGTTTCCCTCCAGCTCACCATCGGGGAGAGTTCCATGCATTGGGGGTTGATGTTGAACTCCACGGGTCCGATGGAATCCGGAGTCCCTGGAGCAACGGAGGGGTTGTAGTCCTTGAGGAGATGGGCCATTAAATCTCCTTGAGGACTGCAAGAGCAAGCTCCAAGCAGGAGTAGTGTGAATGATAATCCAAGGAAGAACTTCATTGTTTGATGTTTGACTAGTGAGCTGTGCTTATATATATATGTTCTCGATGTAATATGTTTTTGCTTGCTAGCCTAATCAACAGCATCCTTATTATCATCAATCAGTAGTTATGATGATTGAATATGCATGAAAAGCTTCATTGAGGCTATAATTTATATAACGAGTAGGGAATTAGCACTTTACAATATATCTTTACGATGGTTATATGTGCAAATCTTTGTTACACATAATAAATATAATAAGTTTTAAACATATTAAAAAGTTTAAGTACTAGAAAAATATATAAAAAGTCATAATTATATATATGGGTCTATTAAAAATATTGAGCTATGTCCGTTATCTCAAAAAGTAAACAGGTTAGCTAAAAAATCAATGGTATCGTTCTGTTTAAAACATTTTTCTACCAGAAGAGGTTGTGTGATATCAACCAAACAGATCTTAAAAAGTTTGTTATTTTGTTTGTTTAGCTCCTAGATTGGACCCACCTCACCATAACTTTTAAAAAGTTGCTATCTACTATCACTCTCGCCACAGCGAATTGCAACATCTGATTATTGCTCCTACTCCTTGATCCGATAGAATCAACGAGATCCACCAAGATATCGTTTGTACCTTCTCTGAATATAGACTATTTATTATTAATAGAGTGAGGAAAGGACGTTGATAGGAATAATTATGGTCTATAAAAATCGATGATGAAGTTGGGTCTCGTGGCCTCTAACGGGAAGACCATGAAGCCAGTATGGTTTCCCACTGGGTACACATTTAACAGCGGAGTATAATGTGAAGATTCTGGCGTCCAAGGTCCTTCCGTGGATCAAATCCATAGTCGGCAACTCTCCTTGGGTTTTTCAACAAGATGGAGCACCCGCCCACGCTTCCAAAAAAGCTCAGGAGTGGCTCAAGGACAACATGAACTTTGTGCTCAAGGACTACTGGCCCCCTCAGAACCCAGATCTGAACCTACTAGACTTATCCATCTAGGCGCACGTGGAGACCAAGGCCTGCAAAAAACGACACAAGAACATAAATGCCTTAAAGGCTGCTTTCAACAAGGCCTGGGTCTCCATGAACGCTGATTACATCCAGCAAGTCTATGGCAGCTTCAGACGTCGCCTGACCAGTGTCATTGAGTCAAATGGTGGCTACATTGATTAAATTTGATCACAAACTATTAAATTATTCTAAAAATGTATGAATAAATTGTTTCTCAAGTCATTCGAAATGTCGTTATTGTGCGCGATATGTTCTGAACAAAAATCAGTAAATAGTTCTGCACGGCCCGGTAAATCCTCAAAAATTAAATGTAGCGTTGATTTTTTTTAGACCGGAAGCTTGTTTCTCAGATTTCCCTACAATACACAGCCATCATTCGTATCATTCACCAAGATCTTGGGTTCAATAATATATTCATTGTTCTCGTCCCTCACCTGGTCGCAGAAGCTTAAAAGACGCAACAAGTAAAGTGTTGCCAAGACCTCTTGAAGCCGAACCGGAATCAAGGAGATAATTATCATGGGTGTCATCAGTTAGTTCAATAAGTGTTCTGTTTCTACACTGATTCGACAGAACAAAGGCAGGGTTCCCCCGTTTGAAGCTGAAGACGGCGAAGAAGACGATGATCCTGATGGGATTCATCTATAAACCGAAGCGAGCTTCCTTCCAGAAATTATGCCCTGGGACTAACGTTGACAGGATTTTTTTAATAGAGTACTCAGAGACGACCGGGAAACGCTTCTATCAGCATAGGATTCAGCAAAATAATTGTCTCCATATTTGGAACGACGTCCGTCCTCACGTTGTCGTCGAAATAAGTAAGTTTTAGACCCAAAATGACATGAAACATGTCAAACAGAGCCACTACATACCAGATTTGAACATCTTTGGTAGGGTTATGTTTATGTTGGATCATCAGCTTCTGAATGATGGAATTTGGGAGTTTGAAGGATTTATTTTGAAAGTGTTAATATACTTTTTTTATAAATATGATGAGTTTTTCTTGGATCCGACAATTTTTTAGTCGTACACCCTATAAATTTAAAACACCAACTACTATGAAATTCGCCCTAGTTTTGAGATAATACTTTAAAACTAATTGACAATTTTTATTGATTGTTCAGCCTTTTTAATGTACCAACGTCACCGGAGCTTAATCAGATATCCGCCGTTTTTTTTGGTTGATTTAGTTTATACTGATATTAATAATTTGGTTCAGACTCTGTCAAATATATATCAACTATACTAAAAAATCTTTATATTTTATACGTTGCAGTATCATATAATCATAGGTGTGCCAATATTGATTTTTGATGTTGTGGTTGTATAAAATAGCATTTTTAACTTATCAATTGTTTAAAGAAAAGAAGACATGCCTTTTGCAAAAATGTAATCGAGACATTGGGTCACTTGTTTGCAGATTGTGTGAAAGTGGTTTCACAGATAGAGGTGGCACAGAACCGAAAAAAAAGTGTTCGATGTCAACGCTCTAGAGCTGATTGGCTCTTCTTCTGCACTCCCAAACGTCCCAACCACTGGAAAATTGAGCAAATAATATGGTGCATCCAGCGGATTATTTATGTAGTGAGAACTACCGGGCCGTGCAAATTATTTACCGATGATTTAAATATACTGTTTAAGAGGTTTCGTGGCTACCAATCTGTTTTTTTCGTATTTTTACTGTTAAAATAAACAAACATCCTTACTGTGAAGCGTAACAGCTTCCTAACGTTAGACCATGTCAAATCAGGTAACAAGAAAGATCGAAATTGCAGCCTTCCTTCGAGCAGGAGCGCCTCATAACAACATTAAGGAACAGGTTGGGGCCTCGTTGAAGACAATTTACACACGTTTCCAAGCGCTTGGAGGCAGGGGGTGATCTCACTGGTGCTGGCAGGAAACCCACTGTCTCAACAGGGCAAGTAAAGGTAGCGTTCAAGAGGACTCCTAACAGGTCCATTACCGACATGGCCAGAAAGATTGGAACGTCGAGATCAACTGTTTCAAGGGCATTGAAAAGGGCTGGAGGAAAGTCACTGAGGCTACTGAACGCCTCTGCTAACTGAACGTCAGCGAGAAGTCAGACTTGAACGTGCCAAGAAAATCTTGAAATGATATCAAAAGCTCATCTGGACGCATCATCATTTTTTCGGATGAGAAAACTTTTACGGTCGATCCTGTTTTCAACAGGCAAAATGACCGTGATGTGAGCTTTGGAGATGTGCAAGATAAGCACAGCTATGTGACAACAACAAAAAGCCTGCTTCGATGATGAAGTTGGGTCTCGTGGCCTCTAACGGGAAGGCCATGAAGCCAGTATGGTTTCCCACTGGGTACAGATTTAACAGCGGAGTATAATGTGAAGATTCTGGCGTCCAAGTCCTTCCGTGGATCAAATCCATAGTCGGCAACTCTCCTTGGGTTTTTCAACAAGATGGAGCACCCGCCCACGCTTCCAAAAAAGCTCAGGAGTGGCTCAAGGACAACATGAACTTTGTGCTCAAGGACTACTGGCCCTCTCAAACCCAGATCTGAACTACTAGACTTATCCATCTAGGCGCACGTGGAGACCAAGGCCTGCAAAAAACGACACACTAACATAAATGCCTTAAAGCTGCTGTCAACAAAACCTGGGCCTCCATGGACGCCGATTACATCCAGCAAGTCTATGGCAGCTTCAGACGTCGCCTGACCAGTGTCATTGAGTCAAATGGTGGCTACATTGATTAAATTTGATCACAAACTATTATATTATTCTAAAAATGTATGAATAAATTGTTTCTCAAGTCATTCGAAATGTCGTTATTGTGCGCGATATGTTCTGAACAAAAATCGGTAAATAATTCTGCACGGCCCAGTAAATCCTCAAAACTTAAATGTAGAGTTGAATTTTTTTAGACCGGAAGCTTTCCCTCTTGGAGAAACCAATAACGACGGAGATGCAAAGTAGAATCGAACAAGTAATTTGACCCAAGATGTCCCTAAAAGTTACTTCCAAAAATATTATTAGTAATAGTTAATATCAAGATGGAGTTCGTTATGTTTCTTGTTTGTTTAGTTTAGTTTATAATCTTTTTCAATCTATATAATAATTCACCAATCTCTGTCCGTCTGTATGTCTGCACGCTATCTCCTCCCACATTTATGGTCAGATTGAACTTTGAAGGTACCTATGGAATCCTTGGGTCAAGACGGACCTAATAAAACTATTTGCAAAGCGATGAGACCAGAAATGAAAAAAAATCAGACCTTGTCTGATTTTACTACCACTTTTCAAGGTAAAGAGAGGAAAAAATAAAAAGAAAAGAGGAGGAGGAGTTAGAGAAACAGAAAATATTTTCTCTCTCCTCTCTTATATTATTTAAGGTCTGTTTCACTCAAAACTAGCTCCAAAACCTACCCAAACCCGAAGGGCGAACATTTAGGCGCCGTAGGCAGCCAAATATGCGAGTTTATTTTTGTATTCAAACATTTAATATTTTATCATCACTTTCCTTTTTTTAGGTTTTATGTTCAATTAAGATTTTAAAAATAAATAAAAAACCTAATATTTCTTGGCAGTTTTTTAGCAATACAACAGAAACACACAAATATACATTAATCCCAATTTAGTTGATTGATTTATTGACTAATTATTTAAATTCCTTCTATCACATTATTTATGTGAATATACAATCCGCATGAGGTATTTAATCTGACGTCAGAGTTGACGTAGGAATCACTCATTCCTCTCTCCATAAAATCAATGATTCGGGAAGGAGCAATTCATTCTTCTCTGAAGAGGATCAAAAGAAACCAAAACAATAACATACACCAATCTAACATAATATTTAAGAGATTTATAATTGTTTTTATTGGAAATCCCATCACACTATAATAAGGCTTCCTTGGAAACATTCACATTCCTTAAAACTTGCTAAACATCATTTCTCCAATTGAGCTCTAACACACTTAATATATTGCGTTATGAGCTTCCGGCTTGTCGTATGATTCTGATTGTTATTATTGGTGATTATGTATTACAAAAATACACACACTCACACAAACAAACAGATATATATATATATATATAATATAGATATATATATATATATATAGATAATATAGAATATATGTCATAGTATATATACTTATGAATATATATCATATATACATAAATAAATATATATATAAAGATATATATGTATCGATATATATATATATATTTTTTATTTACGCATATATAGTACATTTATATATATAACTATATTTATATATAATATATTTAAATATATAATATATATATAAATATATTTAAATATATATATATATATATATATATATATATAGTAGTTAGTACTTCAAGTCATATCTTTATATAATTTTCCCAAAGCTCATTGCTGTTTTATTTAAGCTTTATGCGAAGGAGAGCGAAAATCATTCTTTTAGATTCCGTGTACAAAATGTTATTCAAGATATTATCGAATGAAATATTGTGGACTATTTACTATTCTCGGATATAAAGAGTTACTAATTTTTTATTAGATTCCAAATTTAAATAAAGAAAAATCTCATTTCAGTTCTTGGCATATGTTCCAAAGACTATGTTCTCGTTCTTACGATCTTAAGCACTAGAAACACAATATTTTGAAAGTATATTAACTTGATATCGACTGCTATATCGGTTGGCCGATAGTATACTTTACATACTATTTTGTAACACGAATTTTGGCACTGATAGCTTGTTGTTCATAGAAGATATGTTGGTTTCTTTTATAAAAAGGAACAAAAATGTTTCTGGGCTGTAAAATAAATGTCTGTATTTGAAAAAAATATACTTTCATATATGGAATATAAGATGACAAAGAATTATTTTTTTCATTAGACATAGTCGTCAGAGAAGAACTTGTGGCGCCTAGAGCTTTGCTTTCATTTTCCTTTTCACAAGATGTTTAATATTAATAAGAAGTTTGGTTTCCTATAATCTAAATCTTGTAATTGATATTTTCCTCAATAGTTGACATAAAAATATATAGATATACTTATAAAAGAAAATGTCGGCAGATTATTCGGCTATCAAATTTTTTTGGCCAAAAATATCGCTATTACATCGGCCTTAAAAATCAAAATTCGTTTGACTAATATTAACGCCTGTAATGATTTTATTTTTAAGATACAATCTATTGACTTATTATTTAGCTTATTATCCTTCTCAGACATAAGGGACATAGAGTTTTTTAACGACCCAATCGTTATATAGAGTAGCTTCATTTGTGTAATTGACGCATAAAGTCATTAACAAGGAAAAAGGATTATTATATTATCATCAGGGGTAAACGTGGTTGAAAGTTTTACCTGGTACCCTGCCTTCTAATGGAATTAATTTGTTAAGACATTTTTAAATCAGGGTTTCAGGTTCCGTACTCGTCTCCAATCTCCAGTTGTTTCGGATTGTTCGGGATCACTTTTTATGTAAACCATAAAAATATATTATTTACAAGGGATTAATTTGGCCACTCGACCATTCAAATGTCTTCTACGCTATGAAACTGCTTTCAGTTTCATTCCATTTTACAATGATTAAATCAGATAGTATATATATCAAAAAGAAAAAAATCAATATATTTTATGAATATGTGTGATAACCAGGGCTGTTGGAATTTGGAACAAAAACAATGCCCTATAAACCCCAGAAATATGCAGGAAAAAATAACTAAATATGCGGAAAAATATGCGAAAAAAAGGGTAAATAAGCAACAACAAAAAAAACACCTTAATACGATGTGGAAAAATAATGTATATTCTAAATAAATAAGCATTATTCATGGTAATCATTGTTCCACTGAAGAATAAGCATATCTTTTAATGCCTACTCTGTCAGACTGGTTCGCTGGTCTGCCAAAGGAGACTCTAGTTTGGAGGAGGAGGCCCTTTCGCAGTCAAACAGAGGTATTGGAGCGCAACGAGAAGAGGAACGGCAATTTGGGATCATCTTTGAGCTCCAATGTCTTTCTATTTAGAATTCTGGAGTAGATTTAAATTTTTCGAAGTCCGGGTTCTTCTCAAGGACACTGTTCAACTTGCTGGGAAAGGGCGCAACGGTCAGCTGCATCTGCCCCTCTCAAAGATTAAATATTCTCCGTCAGTGGAAGGCGCTCTTGCAGGCTTGAAATGGCGCTTACCAGTTGAGTAAGTAGCCTTGATGAATGCCAGCTGACCCGGCAGTTGGGGTCCTTGAACAGTTTCTTGGCTTTGACGAATGTCAAGCTGTCGTCATTGAGAGATTCTATGAAGTCTCCAATCCCCTTGAAATGGTCGCAGTAGTAGAATGCCGCTTCGAGCCAAGTTCCTCAACTGGTCAGGCAAGGCTGGGGGACAGGAGGAACTTGCCCGGAAGGCT
>CP045903.1:10867639-10924618 GCA_013387185.1 Caligus rogercresseyi
GGGCAAAGACAACTTTTCAAATTTCAATAAATTACGCACAAATAAAAATGTCGCCAAAAATTTAGGTAATTGCTTAACAGACTGCTACATTAAATTTAAATTTCCTGAGCAACAACACTTACTCCGTGGAGTAATAATAATATAAGATATAAACAAAAAGTTCTATAACTTAATGAAAATAGTAGGATCTTTTTTCAAACCTGATAGGTGGAAAAAGAAGAAGCGGCAATAATTAAAAAAAACAGTCATTATTAAAATTAAAGCAAGACATGACTTTGCAGTAAATACGAACACAAACTGTTCCTCTAATTTGTCGTTGATCCCATATCATTTCCAATCTTATGAACGGACTCCTCTAAATTCACTTATTAAATTGCAAATCAATTCCAAACCTACAAGGAGTAATGATTGTTCACCGTTTTTCATCATCTCTAACCCGAAATAAATGGATACTATTGCTAACGGTTAGACATAGAAAAAGAAAGAAAATGAGTTACCAAGAACTATCATAAGAACCCAATACTACTACTGACAAAGATCACAATCAAAGTAGGCATTTGTCTGAAGTTCCTTGGTGATCTCGAAATGGCATGGCCAGATGTATCTTCTATCCATTTCAAATAAGGCGTTTACTCGGATATATTTTTTCTTGGGCCTTCCATCTCCCAATCATGAGCATACCATAAAGCCTCCCACTCCGATTTGCATGTACTTCTTATATACAATAAGCATGTTCATTGGACCACCAAATACTAAATTACTCATTTCTCTGAAGCTATAACAAATACGATATTAATATCTCATTAGTTTATTTTATAGGACAATTTTTTTCTATATAAGAATTCAATCCCGTCGCTAAGAAAGACTATAAGGTTCCTGGCCCATCTTACAAAATGCTTGAATCATTCACCATCTTACTTCTAGGAACTCCATGGAGCCTAGGTCAGGCAGGAGATACTGTGGCCATGGATCGAAGTCTAGTACCTAAATCTACTGCAAATACAAGTTGAGACAATGCTGAAATAACAACTTCCCGTTGGATCAAATGTCTTTAAAAAATACTGTATCTTCATATTACTTGTGCCCACCCATATATTTCAAATCCTCTCTAAACTAAGTTCAGATAATTTACACTGCAGATTCTCTTGTGATTAAATAAATCGATGCACATGCCTCCTTAATTGATCATTGAACCCCATGATTGAGAGCAAAATGCGTTATCAATGACATGGATTCCTTCAACGTAGTGCAGTTGTGACAAATCATTGAATTCGACTCTTCCCTACATAAGGAGTCCCCAGGCGGTTAAAGTGATCCTATATAATGTGTCCTATATATCATATGTTGGATCTGAAAATATTACATCATTACTTTGTTCCCTCACCAAGAAGAAATGTCTTAATTATCATATAAAATAAGCTCAGTGCCCACACATAAAACATTCGTCCGACAGATTTTATTGAAAAAAACTTTTTGTAAATGAAGTATTGACGCCAAAATTTAATTAAATTCTTAACTAATTTGAATATATAAATAAACCAGATATTTTTTAATCGCCATCATTTAGGAGACAAAGATCCACTAGAGATCGACGGATAGTGGATTATATGGGGCGGTATAATTTAGTTTTAACACTTGATATAGTAAAAACCGACAGTCGATAAATTAGTCTATACCTCATCCCTTTTCCAAAAAAAGAAATACAATATTTAACACGTTTGGAAATTTACATTCTTAGTTAGCAACTGTTTTTATCAAAATATATGAAATTCTCAGAGTTCCAATACCTACCTATTTTTATAAATTTATCAATCTAGATCTGAGGTTGAGGGGGATATAAAGCTTTGAAGAGATAAAATCTCTTCAGCCATCGGCTACTATGGAAGCCAAGTCTTAGCGGAGCCAACTAATCGGCCGACATCTACATTGCACTAAACTCAGCTTTCGGCTGTAATTTATTATCATTGCAATTGACATAATGATAGGATCACGATTTTGCCACGTTTCTTCAATTGCAGCATTCAAAAATTGCACGTATTTATTTTTCATATATACTTTAAAGCATCTGTAAATTTTATATTTATACTTAAGTGATATAATCCATTTTTAAATATATTAAAATATAATAGAACATAGTTTTCCTATTTTATTTCAATCTTATATCTCTTTGCTATATACAATATTTTGGATATCTAAATAAGGGATACGTTAATAAAATAGAAAAAAGTTATTTATAATAATGTCATTATTAATTTATCCATAAAATTAAATATATATACACTTAGTGTACTTAAAAAATAAATTATATTTATATTTTGTAGTCACAAAACAAACAACTTCATAATTCATTTTTCCATTCGACTCAGCATTTATATTTGTTGAAGTAGGAAGGGAGACTATGGATTTCACTTCATAGGACCATAGAAATTAAAAATTAAGACCTTATAGGTACATAGAAAATACGTGAGTTTGTCTGCTGTCGAGGAAAAGTGCCCAAAATAAACATATTTTCTATACCCATCCTGGGATAAATCAAACATAGAACGGTAATCACAAAACCTTTCATAAATTACCTAGTATTGATTTGTCTGTTATGGGTAGAGAAAAGGTGGCTGTTGCGGAGTGAATATCAATTCGGAAAGAACAATATCATCCCTAAAAATACTAATTGTCTCTTCTTCATTGGCCTATATCCATTGTATTAACAAATCTTTTCGATGGACTCCTCCTATTCCACATTTTATACTAATCGAATACTCCTCATATTCAAGAAAAAAAACATTGTTTGCTCATATATGTCGATCAATGGATTCAAACTGAGGTGGAACAACCAGTGTTTACCACTCAAACAATCAAACGGAAGCTCCTCTTACATTGAATTTAAACCCCCATTGAAGCTGTCCTTGAGTCGTCATGCTCCCCTCAGCCCTCCGAAGTGCCTGAGCGAGAGATGCATGAATAATCCTCAGTTTCCCAAATTATTGCTGATAATGGCGAAGGTTCGACAATTCTCCTGTTGTGGAGCCGGCTAGTGTACAACCCTGACTTGATCGTGAGGGATAGAACTAGGTCAATATTGAAGATAAATTTACTCAGCTCGGAACTATCTCCATCTGAAGACAAAAAATCCTAAACAGATTTTTTTTAAATACCAACGTCTACTATTCTAAAACTCCCATGAGTGAAGGATGATAGACAAAACAAAAATAAGCGTTTAATTTGACCTTATACTTACACCGATCCAAAGGTATCTCAAAATCGTATCTCATAAGCATCCTATTACTCAGAGAGCTTTTCTACAGATATAACAGATATTGCACAACCTGTGGGAAAATCAAGACTGTTGTACAGGATTTCAGAGACTCCTTCGTTTTAAATTAATTAATCAATAAAAATGGAACAAAGCAGTTTATAGGCAGGGATCATTCCATACACAAGTTCCTTTACGGAATGTTAGGTTCCACAGACAATAGATTGAGCAAATTTACAGAACATAATTTCATGCCTAAACTTGATGAGAGTAATTTAGCACCGGCTCTTGTTTTCTCTGAATAAATTCAAGGTTACACAGTTTGAATATTTATGGATTTAAGTCTCTGTTTGAAAAAAATGTGAACAAGCAACGCTTAATACTTCTTTTTGGAAATATTGATTTAATATTGTTTCCTTTTCCATACCACATTTGAGACACTATATTTACAGATTGTATTTGCAGGGAATTAATTAGAGCACATGATCGAAACACTTTGAACCACTAAGCAAGCGTTGAATATTTAATATTAACCCAGTGTTTAGAATCATTCAGGTCAAATAAACAGCAATAAAAAGACTGTAACCCAAAAAATATAGCCATAATCTGTTGTGTGGCAAACTAAGAAGTATTCGAAATGTTAAATTGATTCCAAGAAATCGGGGTTCATGATAAAGGATGATAGATTTCGCTTTGAATTAATGTTGTAACAGATTATCTCCTCCTCTCTGCTCATCTCTGTCCCTCTCTCCATTTTTCACTTATTACAAATAAACATTAGTATTGCATATATAGCGGACAGCTCTCCCTCTCTCCGTCTCTCTACTCCTATCTTCGCCACTGTTCCTATCTGTTCCTCTATTTTATCCTTTTCTTATATAAATACATTACCAATGGGGTGACATACATTTCTTTCTCTTTTCTCAAAGACTTTGTATATAAATAATTCTTTTGGAAATATACATTAATTAACATTAGCAAATATGAAACCATTCATTTCAAGTTCTACTTAATTTTATGAACGTGATTATGCCAAATTTTTGACGTAATGTATAACACACACTATATACAAACCACGTATTCGTTAGGCATTTGAACCCGTAGGAATTCAGTGTTTATTCTTAGAATAAATTTAATACAATGGATACATCAGTATATGTATAAGGCAGGATTGGGTAGCGAATTGTTCAAAATATATAACTCAATTTTAGCATTGTTATACAATTAACTCGTCAATTTACAATAAGTAGTTTGTCAACATGACTTTTTAAAATCTCATAATCAATTACAGCACAAAGTCATTCCAAACTTTAGCTGGGATTGAAGATGACAATTAAAAAATAGACATTCAGCTCATAAAATGGCGTTCATCATAACGAGACAATTGAAGCCGGGGAAAAATAATTTTCTGCATGATCAAAACAATTAATACATTACAAATGAAGACATAAATTTAAATATAATAATAGCTAATAAAAATCTGGTATATTCGGGGGCGGGTAGTACAAAATATTGAGACACCGTAAAAGCCTCTAAATTCTCTAGTAAGTCTCTGATCACATCAAAATAATAAAAATAATAAAGTTATAGCTTTGCTTCTAGTAAGTGTTAACATTTGAGTATTTACGTCCGAATTCTGACGTCATAACTGTTTCCATCATGAACTTATGGATATACTTTGTTTGTTTGAATTGGTTCAAATCATTGAACCAATTGGTTTTAATATGACAGAAGTATTTGATGTAGAAAAGGTGTTGAAATTTGTGAAAATGGAGATTTAATTCATGACGTCACTGGTAATTTCCTTTCGTGACTCCATTTTTCTACTCTTCAAACTAATGCATGGGACTAGATAAAAGTAAACTCCTTTAACTACGCTTTGAAATAAGAATAATAACGGGAAGCTACACTTTTTGTAAGATAAAAAATGGACGTTAGTTGCTTTATAAAATTAGAATAAGAAAGTGGGTCCCAAACTAATAACAGACGGAAAAAAATATATATCATGAGTTAAGCTTATTGCTTTACGAAATTGTCCTTCAATAATAGAAAATAAGATTATTTTAAAAACTGATAACCTAGTCTTGGGACCCATTGCTAGTCGTCAAATTTTAAACCAATCAGAATATTAAGGAAAAAGTAAGTGCCGTTAAAATATTATTAGGGTCCACTTCGAAACATTTCAAGAAAAATGATCACTCTTTAAGACGTATATAATTTGAAGTCCTCGTTTTAGCCTTTTCCATGTATTGGTTCAAAAATACTCATCACTTACGTCTGGGATAAGTAAATAGGGACAAGAGACAAAAATGTACATCACGAAACCTTTACATTTTACTGAGGGTAACCTTTTACTAAATAAATAGTTTACCTATAATAACATACTTTAACACTTTCTATTTTATGTACTACAGAAATTGACAAATATGGTCGCACAAATATAGTTTATCGGCTTCCTTTATACGTAATTGAGCACTAAAAAACTATGCTGTTTATAATATTTGTTATTTTCTATTGTACGTCATTAAAAATTTATAAAAAGAGAACCTTCTCCAATATATACAACTTTTTTTATTTATTACATGATTTACAATAGAGAATGGCAAATATTGTAACAAATAAATTTAATCAGCTCCTTATATACCTAATCGAACGCATAAAAATATATTTTGACTAATATTTATCAATATTTATTGTAAATTGAATATAAAAGAAGTAGAGAAATTACAAAACCTTTTATTATTGGAAATACCATTGAGTAAATGTATCTCATTACATTATCTTATGTATTTAATTCATTGTTCTCAAGATGCGATAGAAAAGGATCAATATTGTAAGAATTTGAGATTTTATCGACTCATTCAGATATTTCTTGAGTAAGTAAAATACTTATGAAAATAAAAAATATATACATTAAGGCGACGATCCATTAACAGAAAGGTAACTTCATTAATTGAAAGATTTTGTTATTTACAATTTTGTTTCTTATTTTTACATTACTTCAAATATAAAATGATAAATATCGTAATAAACATGGATTTTATTTGCTCCAAAAGGATTTGAGAGAGCCGATGAAATTTATTTTTATCATAATTTTTGTCGTTATTTTAATATTAAAAATCATATGAAAATAAATAGTTATTACCATTAAGGGATATTATTTTCTTTTGTTTGCAAGCTCTTTTCAAATGTAAGCCGTATCCAAAACAATGTGCTAAACCTAAGGGAGTCTATTTATTGTCTGAAATGAAAGGTTTTGTGATTGTTGTTTCTGTATTTTTGCCCGTGTTTACTTATCCCAGTTTACACTTTTAAATAAATTAAAATATTTATAATAAAAATATAATAATAATAATAGCATTTTGCGGGTTTGTTTTTCTTTGGAATAATAAGTGAGGGTTTTAGATTGTTTGTTTTTTGGATGAGTTTCCTCTTACATGGTCGTTAAGAAGCGTTGCTGCATTGGGGGTGATCGCTCCATACTTTCACCCACACGATGATGGATATCTGAGTCCTTGGACTCAAATATCTTTTGAAATTCCGTGGAAATCAGTTCGGATCGGCTGTAGTGCTCTGGGTTATGGGAATCATGGGCTTGAAAGACGTAGACGCACATCTCTAGGAGGGCCGTGAACACAGAGAGGATGTAGCCAACGCCCAGAGTTATCCAAAGGATATCTGTGAATTAAAATAGAAAGAAACATTATAGTGTGAATGAATTATATTATTGGTCTAAAAAGTTTCATTAATACACTTATACTTTCAAAATATATTCATAATAATTTTTAACTAATGCGCAAAAACCACCGACATTTAAATAAACGGATATTCGAAAGATAATAAAAAATACTTGACTTGAACTTTGATGACGTATTGCGACAAAAATTACGATTTTGGTCACACTGATCGTCGTACGGGTCAAAATTGACCTATCTCTACATAAGCTTTAATATAAAAAAGCTTCTTTTTTTAACCCAAAATATTTTATGAATGAAAAAAAAAACTTGTATCCATCACAAAGAACATAAATGGTTGCGTTTTCCCCTTTTCACAGTGAAAAAGGACTGTATTGTGTCTGAAAGTACCATTCGTTCTTATTTGAAAATACTTGTAATTGTTTTCTTTAGTGTACATAGTAGAAGTTTGAAATTGTTATTTTCATTTTTATTTATCTTAATAATCCTTATTAAATGGTACAGCTATTTATTTATTTTTGCAAAATATTTTATTATTTTCTAAAGAGATATTAATAATTACTTCCTTCATCTCATTTAGGAATATATAGTTCTCCATAAAAGCGACATCGGATGACATTAGCTGCAGAGTAGAGTATTTTTTTCTCTTCTTTTGTAGAGTTTATAATTCATCAAGTTATTATATTTATCGCTGGAGAATAAAATAAAGTTCCCACAAATGTGATCGACGTCAATTATTCGTCATAGATAAAACTCATTTTAACAGGCAAGAAGTCTCACTCCTCCTTCTGTCCCTATCTTTTCTCCAACAATGGAGAAATAAGAAATATTTAGATATTTATCGCTACTATACGTTACGTCAGTACTCTATGTTCTAAATCCGGATAACATGAGGATTAAGCAATATAAATATGTTTCGTGAATGATTTTTGTAACCCTTAAGGAATGATCTTGCGACTCCAAGAAGTAGAATGTCGATATAACGATAAAACCTACGTTTATTATGTGGGCATTATCGGTAGGGCTACATCGGTCAGATCCTTGGTCATCATCCTGTTGGAAAACCAAGTTTCTTGAAGGGCTTGAAGCTTTCCCTCCTCATGTAGCTCTCCAAATAGGCGAGAGAAATTAGCTGCCCACGGAGATCCTCTAGGGAAAATAGCTCGATAGGTAATAAGCTCTTCTAAGCTCCTTCCTGAATGAGGCAGGGCTCGAAATGTCGAGATATCACTCGCCATTCCACCTGAGGGATGCGATAATGTCCATCGGAGTAGAGCCCATTCTCGATCTTCAAGACTTCTTCTGGCTGAAATCAAAACGGAATAAGAGTTTTAAATATTTGAAATAAATTGTATTCTAGATATCTACTAAAAAGAGACTATTTTAAAATGGTTTTTAAATAAACAAAAAGAGACATCATATGAAGTATTACCTTCTGTATATTAAAAGGCTCTTCCTCACAAGAAGGCTAAATAACAGATTCCAATCCGCCTTGGACCACATAAACCAAAATACCATTTAATTTAAGGCATACTCAACCGAGGATACAGGATACTCAAACGAAAAAGAAAAAGTGACTCCACTTATAGAGTTTCTTGATTACATATAGGGACTTAAAATGACTACTCCACTTGGTGAAATAATTAAGTAGTTTGTGAATAGACAGATAGGAAATTCAGCAATTAATGTCTACTTATGCCATAAACAAAAAGTAGTGCCTGGAAATTCCGTTATATTTAACCTTTCTTATGTTCTTAAGACTTAGTATTTAGACACTTACTCCTCAAGGGATAATAGTAATTCCTTCCTTCTCTTCTTTGTTTTTCATCAGTTGCCGACTTGGACATGGATATACCCTTTTTTATTCAGTCTATTGTGGATCCAGTTAGTATACAGGTCTGTGATTCACTCCCATAGTTTGACAATTGTAAAGGTGTCGTACGAAATTGTTGTCGTTTCTCTTTTATCAATATATATATATATATTTATGAGTCACTTTTAGTTCGCTAACCAGGCCGATATTTGATCTTTTTCAGAAAGAAAGAGTGAATCCTCACCGACCTTTCTCCCCTTCAGTAAGGATTAACCTGTCAATTAGTAAATCTATTAATTCTACAATTATGTTTTTTGAAATCTGTACTTTAGTTGTTAATAATTGCTGCGTATGAAATGCATAAAAAAATATTTTTTTGCTCCTCTCTCATATTTGTGGATAACACTGGCAATACTCCGAGGACACATTGTACGCAGACGTTGAGTTAAGTTTAACTTTCAATGTCCATATTGCTTGAATATAGATTTAACCCAACCTCTGTGTACTATGTTGCCCTAAGAACCTTCTTATTTTCCATCCCTGTTACTCATAACTTACCAAGCTATCGCCTTTTGGAGTTGCCAGAAGGACAGAGGCCCGTGAGGCTCCTTGTATGTTAATTGCAAAGCTAATTGCAATAATGAAGAAGACTTCCATGGTGAAGATGAAAATAGGTCAAAATGAAAAATTCGACTTGAGGGCGCCTAAAATGTCCATCGAGAAAACAAGATATAAGTTAGTATAAGTAAGCTATGGTTTTGAGTGAATTACATAATTAACAATAAAAGAATGTGAAGTTAAATGTCGTTCTAAAACAGTAACATTTTATGAGCACAAAGTATTTATTATTTACTTAATTTAAATCTTCAACTACCAACTACTTCCGGAACTGGTATACATTACTCTCTATATATGTTAATACAAGAATACTAGACCCTGGAAGGGAAGCCTTCATTAACAAAATTTTAAATATAATTTCAGTCATAATTCATTTTTAAGCAAACATAATACTTTTATTACATTTTAAAATAATACCACATATCCAGTGACGTACACGACTGATATGTTTTAAAAAAATACAATGACATGATTGGATGACTACAATTTTAACTCCAATTACTATACTCCTGAGGCTTTTTAATATTTATCAAATGTATCACGCTCTTCCTTGTAGTTGTACAAGAAATACTTCGTCTAATAACCCCGAGAGAAGATTAAGAAGATTAAACGTTGTTAATCATTCAATAAGGCCATTAGACTTCATATATAACTTTGTATAAAGTAAAAAAAAGTATCAGTGATACCACTGGTCATTTGACGATTTAAAAAACATATTTCATTGTTTAACAACAGTCACTCTATCTATAGAGACTACTCAATGGAACTTTAAAAAAAGTGTCCGTTAAAAATAGGTGATGGTTGACATGGAAGTTTTAGTACTAAATTTTCTTCAGTGGAGAAAATACTGTTGGCCACTATGGACAGGATATATATTTATGAGAAAATAGACTTTGAGCTAAATACACTTCAAGAACCTTTGTTCATGGAACCCTTCAATTCCAGGTATCTAGAAGTCCTTGGTATATGCCTACTATGCCATAATCCATTAAATTATATTAAATTGAGCACCCTGATTTTGTGTGCAGTGGCTGGAAGTCCCGGTGGAAGAAGGAACCAAAAGCAGTCTCCCAGGATGGACTCAGTGACGACTTCTCAAAAGCTACTCTGGAGTAGGGACTCAGGCGTACGATCCCGAAGAGAAGGATGGAAGAAATGGCGTAAAGGCCAATGATATTGAGCCAGAAAAATGGCGAGGCGCTCAATATAGAGGTTAAAGAGATTTCACTCTGCAAAAAACAAAAAACCCAATTAATATATGTTGTTCAATGGTCATGGAAATTAATGTCTGCATGTCAGACACTTGCGGTGAGGTTATGGAAGATGAGAGAATGACGTCATCTGACTGATGACGTCAGTGCCTCACTTTCCATAACCTTGCCGTAGGTTCCTGGAACATCATAAAGTTGCAATGCAAAGTGCCTCGAATGCAGAGATATGATTGACTGGGAAGCTCAATGTGGAAGGGTTACTTGCAAACATTTGATCAGCTAAACTGGTGTTGTAAATACTAGAAATATGCTCCAGTTAAAATAAAAGTGATTCATCAATGCGCCTCGAATGCAGAGATTTGATGGGTGGGAAGCTTATGTGAGAAGATTTACATTCAGTATTTGACCGATAAACCAATGGCGTTATAAATAGTAGAAATATGATCCGATTAAAATAAGGGATTCATCACCATTTTTGTGACCCTTAATGATTCTAGGTTAGGGCCGATATAGACGACGTGGAGATCTAGACTCCGACCTCGTTTGGTCAGCTAAAGACCTCGGTTCTAAGTAATGTATATTATATCATTGCTAAAATATTGAAAAAACTAAATAGAGACTCGGAGTAACCGCGTCTAAACATCATATCTTTCCTGCAAATATTTTTATTTATTTAATTGTACCTATAAAAGAGAAATGGTTTAAGGAAAAGTAAATTCGCGTAAAAATATACATAGGTTATTGAAGTCATATTTAATTAAGATAATCTTCAGTCCTATATTCTCTGCAGATCCAAATTTCTGATTGGATGATTTTTTGAATGGTCCAAATACTTATTTATAGCACTATAAGATTTAGTGGTTCAAATAACTTACACATATAATAAAATATCAACTTTTCGTAAGACATTGAATGAAAACATAAATGAATTTATAATTCCATGTTTTGATTTGATGATTCCGGTTAGAGTTTAAATGATGTCAGCTTTGATTGTAATAATTTTTCGTATTTTTAATTTGTGTTCTAATACTTATCCAGCATATATAATTTAGTTTTGTTGTTTTTTTGGCGCAGATAAATATAAATACAATTATGGTAAATCCCTGACATACATAGACTGACAAACATTGTGGACAACCTTTTTTAATACGTCAGGGCAAATAGTTTGTAACATAAGTTTTTGGACCATATGTCATGTTTTAATGCATCATGACATATGTTTACCTTATGACTGAGGGTAAGCTCTGACATGTTGGATACCAGGAAAGGGATATGACTAGTGGAAACGGCACTTTGTACTTTAAGTTCCATGGCTTCCAACTTTTGATCGAAGGAATGAGCGTCTTCTGAACCAAAGGGTCCTAATAGAGATCGAGGTCTGAAAAGAAAAAATAATTTAGGCGTTAAAAATCTTTAATAAACTACAAAGAAGTTTACAAATCATAGTTTTAGATAATTATCAAATATATCATTTAGACAATTAAGGCTACTGATCTTGATATAACATATATTTTAAATAAAACAAACATTTCAAAATGCGTTGAGTCTGCTTAGAAGCAATTCATATCTCAAAAATTAAAGAGAAAAATTCAAAAAGAAATTACTCCTCTCTGGTTATTCATAGGGAGCTTATCTTTCTAATGATTATATATCTCTAGTTCTTTCAAAAATAATGAGGCTTTAGAATGGCTTCCATCTTCACGCTTCATTGTGCATGGTTCTATCGTAGACATGAACACCAGGTGTTTTTATCAACATTAATTGCAGTCTGAATTTGTATGCAATGATTATTTGACAAAATATGAACTTTATACTACAAATTATATTTTTTATACAGACAAACAGAACACTATTTTAAGCTTGTTAGAAAAAGCATTACTATCAATTCTAGATTCAATGTTTTTATTTAAATGCTGTAATGTTTACGTACATAAATTGGCACGGATGAAATTCCGTGAAATCTAATAGGTAAAAATGTATAACTATTGTCTACATTATCTAAGGTAAAAAAGGGGGGATATCATCACTTCTAAAATATTCTGGTATGACTTACTCCTCCACACTAAAATCCCTATTGATCCTAGATTCGATGAACTAATTATAAAGGTATAATGTGTATACATATCCACGAATGCAACTCCAAGTATATATTTTGGTTAGGTTCATATGGGCAAAAAATTAGTAAATTTAAACTTGAATGTTCATTTATCTTCTGTGTTACAAAACTATACAAAACAGTTTTTATTTAATTTTTAGGTTGTTGTTATTTTAGAACATTTTTATTAAACTTTATTGATTTAACTGATATTAAATTAAAGCTTTGATGACCGAAAGAAACCCTCTGAACATGGATTCTACCTGAGAGATAAACCAATACTCACCTTGCGTTTGATGAATTTGGCGAGCCTTTCCTCGCTTTTATGAGGATCTGAGTGTAGCTTCGGGTGATAATAATGAAGTGAGATATTGAGGTTGTGTTTTTGATTGTTCACGAGGCCTTTGGCTAAGTGCTTAAAGACTAGTACATCGAAATAGGAGTTGACCTGGTGCTCCGTGGAGTTGATACCGTATTTCTGAAAAGCAAAATGCCTACATGTAATCAACTCAAATGTAAGCAACAAAAAATATTACTCTGTACCATTATGACACCAATTCGAAGGGGTTGTCCAATGGTGGATTCCTGGGTTTGAGTAAGTTTGTGGGATCACCGAAGAGGGTTAAGCCTTCCTGTAGATTTCCTCTAAAATTCCTCCATTGCCCAATCTTCTTCATGGAACCTGTTTGAGAAAATAAGGATGTTCATTTATTATTATACAATAATACAATGCTGTCAATTTAATTTTAAAGGAAAATTAAATATTTGATAAATCCAGGTCCCCCTTCTTTTGATATGTAAAAATGTACTAACGTGGGCTAGTACATTAACCATTAAAGAAAGTTTGCCGCCAGGATATTAAACATATTTTGCCAATTATTCGAAGTGTGGTAACTGTTAAAATATAATCTCGACTACGGCATCTACGTGTCCGTGAATATAAAGGCTTTCAGAAACCCTTAACATGAACCATTGAAGGACAACAGTGACTAGAACGTTGCCAACTAATTATCCTCTAAGGTTATGACAAGACTGTATTGAGGAAACACATTTGGAAAAGGATATGAACATTAGGTTGTGTCAAGATTTTAAAATTTGATAAATAAGAGTTCTGCCTATCGTTTCGAGTTGTCTTAGACTTATAAATCAAAGTCAAAAGAATTAAATTTATTATATAATAAAACCGATAAAACCAAGTCCTAAAAATTGAAAATATAGTTCAAAATCATAAGTAGAACTCTTATTTCTCAACTTCTTAAATCTTGACACAGTCTAATGGACATAATGGTGAAAAATTGTTAAACTCCCTTAAAAATACACATTTTGTTCTATCCTACGAGATCCCTGTCCTTGATGTGACTATTACACTACACTGGGACTACTCCATTATTGACTATTGACCCAATGATCAAATTTACCTTTTACAAAATAAAATTTTTGTTGAAATTTTCTTCATTGAAAATTCAATGTATTTTCCAGCGATAGGAAAAATTTACCGCTGGTATCGATAGTGTTGGCCATTTATGTCCAATTCTTATAGAGATCAGCAGAAGTTTTAGAAAAAATAACGACATAAGATGGTATCTATTTCATATGGAGAAATAAATATTTTTATTTTAAAGATCTATCCCTTACCGATAACATAGCCATACAATTAATAGCGGTTTTTTAGTCTAATAAATGAAAATGAAGTTAATTGTTGGACAAAATCCACCGCCGTTAGAACTGATCTACCGAAATACGATATAAATTGATAGTGCCAGCTGTGTTTTTTTGGCTTGCATTAATAGCATACTATTAGTGAATCAGTACGCATTGTACACCTATTTATATTCTTCAACGATGTTTTGGATTATCCTTATTTGGCCATCCAATCAGAAGGATGATTACCAAGTATTTATAACACTTTTTATGAAATCCTATATTTTCATGCAATAAATTTCAAAATATAAATAAATATCAAAAAATATAACTTTGGAAATTTGTTAAAATGTTTGGAGTGCGCCAATAAATACAAATGTACTTACCAGAAGACTGCAATTCGTAATATTCAGATCGGATTCTTCCTAAGATTTGTTTTGCTTTCATAGCCAATTAACCCAGTCACACCGCTTAGCTCCACCTATAAAAATAAGATCGACTTAGTATCACATAATAGATTTAGTGATAGAAATTATATTATAACTCCATTTAAAAAGTGAAAATCTACCAAACTAATCATAGCTCTTGATTTATTAGCTCTCCATAGTAGGGAAAGACAGCGACAGAATGCACACAAGAGAGTGTGACTTCATATATCTAGTGTATATATATATAGGTATATATAAAGCATGAAATAGGGTGAAAGATGATTATCCCTATTTCATGATAAAGAATATGAAATTTTCATCTCTTTTGTGCTCTTTCAGTAGCTCCCTTTCCCTAAGACTGGTGTGCCAACAAGTACCCCGAATTTCAGGATAATAAGGGTTGCTTGGCTCTCTATATTATTTATGGTCTTATCCTTAAGCTCCATATTTACGTTTTCATGCTCTCAAAAACACTGGTCCAGATTCATATGTAGCCTCAGGATCCTGACAGCTCATTCCTTCGGGTGTGGTCACGGAAGTGAGCTTCTCCAAGGACTGAACAAAGAACAGAAGAGAGTCTCGATATAAGCCCTTCTCAATGTCCAACGTCGGATTTAACTTCTCTTTAACAATCTGTTAACCAAAAAAATGTGTGTGAGCAGAAGAACATTTAAAAAAATAATTTAATAGATAAATACTTCTCTATCAATGGAGAAAGGCCAATGATGCTGGCTCCTGTGAACTTGACAAGTTCAGAAAACTCCTTTTCTCTGGCCAAAACGTTCTGTGGAAGAATATTAGAAGTAATTCATTATAATTTTTTGAAAAGAATAATGAGTTAAATGGGTCATAATCTCGTGAGAGTGAATATAACAAATGGGTTCAAGAGAAATAGATAAATGATTATTAACTTAAGAAAGAGGATTGTGACGGCATATGCTATAGTATGTGTAGTGTTAAAGATTACAATGAAACAAATCCAAGATGTTGCTTAGGTGTGCAAACAAGCATACAGATATACAATAAGTGCTTAATTAATACCTTAAGAAGAGAGGAATGGACAAATATGCCTATACGATCAAACATGAGATATCTTTCATTCTTGATCCGAATAATATTCAAATAGTTTAAATTTGTCTCGTTTTGCAGTAAAATGGAACTAAGGAATATATTTAAACATTTCGATTTTAAATGAATTTGAGATTACATTAATCCTCTTATTTCCTAATGAGCATCCTAACTGTTGAAGCTTCAGTTTTTTCCTTCCTAGTAGCACTACACTATATTCTGTTAAGTGAAATGGATGTTAAGTGACTCCCAGAGAAGTAAATATGAATGTAGCGCCTCCGCGAACGATGCCTGTTTCAAGAGCCTGGGTGGAAATTACATATTTAGAAAAGTGGGATTATTAATTGCATTTTTGATAATATGTACATATGGGCATAGTGAGTTTTTTATGACCTAAGATAGATAGAATAAAAAACAGATGTCTATTGAGATATGACAATCGATATAGCTAAACCTCTACGACCACAAAATCTTTCAGAAGTCAATGTTTTTGAGAGAACGCCTCGAGAGCTAGCAGTGAGTAGAGGGCAATTGAACTACACGTCGAGAGAATAAGTCAGTTACAACAAGAGTAAAGAGTAAATACTTTAGTTCACAAGTACATGGAATAGGTAATTCCTAAAACAAGTCAGACTTGGTGATTTATCGTTCATTTGTTGATTTGAACGATGAACAACGAACGAACGACAAGGACAAATCGTATCGTTCGTCGTTCTTTGTGGTGGCGCAAAAAAAGACAAAGATTTTCATTTTCATGGGAAAATGACCTTTCTAAAAAGAGAAAGAAAGTCGTTAGTTTTTTCAGAAAGACGAAGTAAACAAGTCTGAAGAGAGTATTCTGTATCAAGGTTATTCCACCAACATAGATGATCTCAAGCAAGTAGGATGTCATACTAACGCAACTGAAGAGGGCGCCTCGAGGTTTCACGAGCACACTCGCAGCGTTTCATGTAGCCTCAAGAAGTTCCTTTACTAAAGTGTTGCTGCTGTCAATTCTCCAAGCCTTTGGGTGTCACATTAACTGTGAGAGGAAGGCACCATATCAGGTACATGGAGGGCAGCAAAGACTCTTGTAGGCTCTATAGGTACTTCGAGTTCTGTAAGTTCACAGTATAACTGAGCTTTCAAACTGATGTTTAATATATTTAATTTCTAAATTATTATAACTCGCAATAAAAATATTATCGTAAAAATGACAATTGTTAAAAGCTTTTGTTTTCATTCTAAACTTAAAAATAAAATTTCGATAATGATACTTTTGGTTTTGTGCCTTGTAATTAGAAAGTTGGATTAATAGTGAGGGGGATGAGAGGTTTGTGACAAACAAGTTTCTTGTTTTTTAGATATCTTGGTTATCTCAATTGTCATATCTATACCGACAGCTGTTTTTCTTTTTATTCAGGTAAGCAAAGTGGTTGCCAATAACCCTACTTTTTTTTCTTCTGACCTTTCGCAAAAAGTAAGCAATGAATTTTCTTTGATGTCCACAACAAAGCCATCCACACTGTGCTCTGAAGATCCTTAGACCCGCTCGTATATCAGAGGTTCGGAGTTCAAATAGCACGGGCTGAATCCGAGGATTTGAAATGTCTCTGTGAGGTGACCTGGATCAAGGATCCCGGATACCTTGTGATACACGATCCCCACTTTCTCCCATCCTTTCTTTTGGCCAGGGCAAAGATAGGATCGGATATTTGATGTGCACTCGGAGCGAGTGAGAGTGAAAAGTCCTCTGAAATAAATAAAAATAAAATCAAGCATTAAGTTGAGGGCCCATGATTCTTTCATCTTTTGAAGTATTAAGAAATAGACATAAGTGGTGATGTGCAAAAAGTAAATCTGTAATCAAAAAACGTTTATTTGCATGATTCGCATATTAAGTTATTTTATACTTGTTGTTTTTGCATATTTTCGCATTTTCAACATCTTCAATACATAATTCACTTATTTTTAATCTCTAAGATTGTCAAATGTAAGAAGACGGGACAGTCGACTGCCGGGCATTTTATTGCACATAACGTGTGTAGGCGGTTCTCCTTTGAACGCGCACTTTTGGGCGTGTGAATGGGAGAATGTTTCTCCCTTTCACACGCCCAAAATATGTACCGTAAAAAATTCTTGCCAGAGACTCTCTTATGTCTACAGCGTAGGCCCTTTTTATGTCTCCATCGTTTCCCCAATGTGAACTCCTCTCGTTTTTTAGGAAAGTTTATTTCGTAATTTTTTCTGCATATATCCCAACTTTACTCACATATTCATGACTCTTTTTCCAGATTTTTTGGAAATAAAAGATATATTTTTACTAAAAAATTTGCCCAATGTAGACATAATTGTTCATAGATTAATGTGACAAAATCAATTCAATTTATGAGTGTACGATATAGTGTTTCATGTGGCTATTTCACTTAGGATTCCATCCTTTATAAAAAATGTCGCATTTGATATGAGGGGAGTAATTTTTTTTGACAAATTTAGTTATAAAAATTATAATTAACAATAATAAACTTATAATTTGTTTCCCTTCTATGAAATATAAAATGTAATATTTATTAAGTTATCAAAATTACAGCATTAAGTCGGACAAGATCTCAATCACTTACTAAAAGAAATAGGAAGGACTCCTGTAATATTCAAGACAGGGAATTATCTCATCTGAGGGAGAAAAAAAATGCCGAACCTTCAGAATCAATATAAAATAACTGATTTTTTCCCCGACAATAATTTCCACGAATTGGAATCAAGCTTGGGTTTATCATTAAGTGTTATCACTAAATGTTAAGGTGGTAAGGATAGACTTGTCAGACGCGCCCTTATGAAACATCTCCTATCTTTTAAACCTGATATCTTATGTCTCCAAGATATCAGCACGAAGTTTCCTCTACATGTAGCAATAATTGTAAAATTGTCTTCCGAATTTATTCTTTCACTTCTTCACAGGTTCTGGAAGAGAGGAGTAATAACGTTGGTTACTAAAAGCTTAGCTAAACCATTGCTTGCTAAGGAATATAGTAAAGATGCGATTGGCATAAGATTATTATGAATACTTCCGGTCCACACTCTCACTTGTTAATGCATATGGTCCTAATATTAAATCTGCTGCGTTTTTTCAAACCCTCATAGAGGCACAACAATGCCAACATCTCCCATGCTACTGATCTGAGATTAAATGTCGAAATTGACAAACCTCCAAAAAATCATCCTAATTATTCTAGCCTTAGGGAAGTAATCCATAAGTTCAGTCTTGTCGATATCACCAAAATTTTAATCCGGACGATAATGTATCATGGAGTAGTGGAAAAAATCTTCGAGGTTAGATCTGGCATTATTTCTCCTGGTCTCGTTCACCAAATAAAAAGTGCTAGATACAGATCCGATCCCTCAACTGACCATAAAATAATTGGCATCACCCTACGTTATGTTCCAAAGAAAAATACCTTCAAAATTCCGAAATGGGTTCTTGAAGATAATAATTCTCTATAAATTAAGGTCTAACCTGGTAAGAGGAAAAATTTGATCTCTCCTAAAGGAGCATATTCTCTCTTGAAACATTTGCTATGAAAACAGTTAAGAGTATTTAAAGTCTGAGAAAAGGAAAGCAGCTCGTCTGCACAACAGTATTGAGAATGCTTTGAGCGGCACTTCGATCTTCATCAAAACAATTACTACAGATTTAATAAATGTACAGAGTCACTGACATCGCGGAAACAGAAATGGAAGAAAAAGAGATATCGAAACGAAAGTTTCCCTTAAATATAAATATCTCCCTCGTAATGAGCATTGTTCTGCATCGACTATAAAATAACATTATTGCCGAAAACAGGGTTTTAAGTAGACCTTCGGATATATTGCAATTTTTTCATAAACGCTTCTCTGATATTATTAGGTGGAGACAGATCCATTTTCCCAAAAAGAAAAATCATGTTACGTCCAAGGTGTATACGTTGGAAAACATTATAGAATATATCGAAAAGACTATAAAGACTACAAAGCGTCTGGTCGTGATGGTATCTGTGGAAGTGTTTTTACCCTTGCTCCTAAAGAGATAACGCCGTAACTCTTAACCATAGGAAATTTTATGGAACAATCAGGAAGAATGCCCGTACTCTTTCCAGGGGTCGTATAGTTTTGCTTCCAAAGAAGGGAGACGGGACAAATTTTAATCATTGGAGACCCATAACCATTTTAAATGATTCGTACAGAATTTTAGCAGGTGTTTTAGCTAAACAGATCGAACCCATTTTAAATTTAAAAAATAGGAGGAGAACAGAAGGGGTTTCTTAAGCGTAAGAAAATTACTGCCATTTCTAGAAATATTTCCACAGCAATAGAATCCATTAATCGTCGTAAAAGGTATGGTGCCTTGGTTGCGATCGATTTCAGGAAGGCGTTTGACTCCATTCGCCATTGTCATATTTTAAAGTCTAATTAAGAGTCTTCTTCCAAAACGTTTTTTTAACCCCATCAGGGCTCTATTGTTCAATGGCTCATCTATCCTATCACTGGAGGGTACCAGCAGTCCTCCCATTCATCTTAAGAAGTTATAGACAGGGATGCCCTGTAGCTCCTCTTCTATTTGTGGCAGAGATAATGAACTCTCGAAAACTTAATTAGAAAGTACTCGGGATTTGGAGTGTCTTTTAATGGTGTGAGACTCTGGTCGACCTTTACGCGGACGACGTAACTCTCATGGTAGAAGCCAGCTCAGAAAAACAATTAGTAAAGAGAATTGAAATACTGCTCTCGTCCTTTACCAAATTCGAACATAATTCCGGTTGGCAATTAACTATAACAAGACGGCCATACTCCCATTGGGTTCCTGGACTCCAGATAGTTCTACTTTAATTCATAGTTGTCGGATTGTGTCTTCTGTAAGCATTCTTGGTATTGAATGGAGGAAAAATGATGTCTCAGAGTGTAATTGGTCTCAAATGAGTCGGATGGTTTATAATAAAGTGAGGCAATGGCGCAATCTTTCTTTGCAGAAAAGGATCGACCTATATAATACCCGAGTGATTCCACTGGTGATGTATAGAGCCACATCCATCCCGTCTATTGCTGAATTAGCAATAATAGAAGAAGACTCTTGGCTGCGTACTCTTTTTCATAAGTCATATCTACCCTCCTTAAAACGTCCTAAAAATATTGCTGGAGGTGGACTTTGTCAGTTAGGCTCTATCTTACCCAAATGTTATCTACGAATCGTAGAAGAAATGGGCGTTTTACACGACAAAGACTGGAGATTATTTTATACATCCTCCGAATTTTACAATTGGTTCCATATGGATACTCCTTTAACGAACCCATATTTGGAAGCATTTTCTCCATTTTAGCTTCAATACAAAGAATTATATGGACGGTTCTGCCTAATTTCTTTTCTGATACTGTTGTGGATGTAATTTATGAAAATAGGGAAAAGAACCTTTTCTCAAAAAAATTGGCTATCCTGCTGCATTAGAGAGAATCGCTTTATCTCAAAATATTCTCACACTCCATGACCTGAGATCGGCTCCTGTTCTTCAATGTAGTAGGTTTCGATTTCCTTTAGAACGTTCATGCAATGATTTTAGTCCGTCCAAGCCTTGGTTTTTAAATTTTTTTTACCCATAGTGAAGAGTCCTTTGGATCTATATCAGAGAGCTTCTTACAATTGCTTGGTCTTCCTCAATCATGGAAACAGAGGATTTTTCGGTCGACGTGTGGTATAATTGATAGTGCCAAATTTACAGCTCAGTTTCAGATTTCTGCTCGTTTACTTATATTATTACCCTTGTAATAATTGTGGGGCTTTATTCAACTCAATCATTCATGCCTTTGCTGAGTGTCCTGTGTTTATGGTAGTCAAGCGTTTTATTCAAATAAATGTGTGCGAAAATGAAATAATTACCTCAAATCTTATAAAAGCCTTTATTTTGTTTGGTGTTCATAAACGTAAATATAATGCCCCCCCTATCCAAAAAGTTATAGACACAGCACTTTTAAATATAAAATCGTTAGTTGCAAAAAAAATTACGACAAACTCTTTCATCGAGGTCGAGGACCTAAAAATAATAATCATTGGAGCCGCTGCCCGCTACTCAGCTCTGCAAATTAAGATTCCGAACGCAACATCAGATGATTGGAAATGGCTGGAAATGTCTTCCGATTCGTACCATCGAAATCAATTCAATTTTTAAAATCAGCCATGAGGATTTTAAGAAAAATCGGCGTTTTTTAAGGAACAAATAAATTGTCATTTTATATTTAGGTCATCACTTTTAACAGTAAATCTGAACTATAACGTTCATTTATGTTTTTACGCAACTGTTAAAGAGAGTTTTATTTTATATTATATTTGTATTGGTATTTATTGTATTGTAATAAATATTTATGAATTTAGAGCAAATAAAAGAATTATTATAGATAAGCAAAGAAATACTTTTTACATTATATTTCTACAACAATTATTCAAGTTCTTTTTGGACTTAGTATTAATTTATGTATACAAAATATTTGAACAAAATAGAATTTTCATTTAAACACTCAGTATATTTATAAAACAATTTTATAATATTTGACTAAACAATCGTATCAATTCAGTTATTATTAATAAACACCATTTCATAATCTATATGCAACTGCTCCGATCCTTATAATATTTTGTATTCTATATAAATTGAAGTACTATATCATTTTCCTAACAACGAAAACATCTCAAGAGACTTCTAAAGAGAACTAAATATTATTTTAAATTAATCAGGTCATGGCCATGCTTAGCCCTCAAATATAAAATTTTTATCCCCTTTGCACCAAGGGTGTGTAAAAAAAAATTAAGGATTAATTACTCAACAACAACAAAAAAAAGCTCATCAAAAGTTGAGCTTGAGAATAGAAAAAAGAAGCCAATTTGCCTATGTGGCTAATAGAATTGCAGTACCTTTGTGTGGATGACACTTTTTATACGACTACACATATAATGGCATGTTATAAAAAATACGCCTTTTAATGGACAATTTAAGTTTTTATCTACCTAAGAAGAGTGATTTGTAGCCTTTATTTTGGACCCCAAAAAAAGACAGCAAGTATTATATATGCCAAGAAAATGCTAGACTTTTATCAAGAGTCGAACTTAGAAAATGCTAGACATTTTATCAAGAGTCCAAGTGAGGTTGAATCACCGACCTATATACAATAGGTCGGTAGGGCTGAACCAAAATTGACATTCACCTCTTGGAAGGAGTCGAACCTGCACCCTCAACAAGGAGAGTTGAAGACGCCTTTACGCAGCAGCTAAAGCGCATTATTTATACCATATTTTATTGACCATAAAAATTGTTTTTAGTTTAATTATTTTCAATGCGTTATTGTAAATAAACCGAAAGTTTTATACTTAATATTTATATATATAATAATATTAATAATATTATATAAGATATATTTATAAGTTATATTATCTTTGCTGTATTATTTAAGTTATATAATAACTAATGAAAGGTTTTGTAACTTATGGTTCTGTGTTTGATCCCCTTTTACTCAGCCCAAGTTCTTGAGCTCAACTTGTGCTAAGTAAACTGTGATCAAACATAGAAAGATAAATCTTAAAACATTTTAATTATAAGTATATAACTTTTTCTCCCTCTTTCCATTTTTATACTCACTCTGTGACGGTAGTTCATCAATGGATGCCTTTGGATGAATGGATAGATATGGTACGTGATAGTTTGAGAAAGTGGAGGAGAGGACACGATCCATTTGACGGGAATTGGAGCCAATGATTGTGATGGCTTGGTACTTTAGGAGTTCGCATGCTGAAAAGACAAAGAAAAATGTATAAACAATATTTACGGAAGTTATAAAAAAGATTCACGCAACTTTTCACATAAAAACTGCTGTTTCGATAAATCTAATGCAATAATATAATTGAAGTACAATAAATAAAGTTGGATGGACTGGGGCAGATCTTAATATCCCTTTGTATATACCAACTGCACTTCTTCCCTTTTGGTCTTAATATAGCAAAGACAAACGATATTTTACAAGCAATCTTATTAGCTTTTTTCGTAATATTTTTTATCAGAAAAACATTATAATTATTCCTAATTATAGTAAGCTTCCTAAAGAGTACCCGATAAGGAAGAATGGGGGATGCGATGCAATCTGGTACAGTAACATGCATCCAATACTTTGGTTCTTGGTTGCGACAATATATATTCGATAATTATGAACTGGCGTTCTGAAATCGTTTTTCAATGTGATTTTAGCAAGCATTTATCAGCTTTTTCTGTGGTTTTGAAACGGCTTATGTGTTCCTAGGTTTTCTTATGGGCCAAATTTATATATGACCCAACTAAACATTCTTTACACGTATAAACACAAAATTACTCAAAAACATTTATTTGCCTATTTGGTTCGACAGAATTGCATCCAATAGGCTATAATTAAGCATTATAGTATTAAAATTAGTCTATCGAACCTAGGATCTTATCAATGAGGTAGACCAAAATGACCATCCCCTCTCGGGATTCGAACCTGCGCCCCCTCCTATAAGAGTTGAACACGCCTTAACGTACACAGCTATCGCTCTCCCTTTCATTTAAAAATAATATTTCTTGACTATAATATGAAAAACGAGCATATCTTAATCGTAAGCTATTTATTTAAATTGTTTATAGCAGAATTATTAAAAGGAATGCTTATTTCAGAGAACTAAAATATAATTTAGTAAATGAATACTCTAGAAAAGGAAGAAAGTTCTTACAAAAAAGTGCTTTTGTATATAAAGCTATATTTTTAGATGGTATAATTACACAATGCGGTCATTTGAGCATTCGTTATCTTAGCATTGTTTTAAAGCTAGTACTTATGGGTTGAAAGGAATAATTAAGAGTAGTTTGTATTGCCTTTTATATTCCATTACAAAAATTAGGTCACGGTCTACTATTAAAAACTTTTTATTTTCCATGTATATTGCACCATTTCCAAGCTATTACATGTACATATGAGCCTATAAAATGTTGAAGGGTCAATGGAATGATAGGCTTAGTTAGTCTCTCATTAGTGCATATAATTATGGTAACGAAATAAAAACAAAGGACAAAAATTGTGCATATATATATTTTGAGTGTTTTATTACTATATATTTATAATCTTTGAACCTATGTACTTTGTCAAAAAAAAACTACATAAGATGGCTTCCATCATTTGCTCAGTCAAGTATTTTACTTCCCATATTATTTAGTCTATTGGTCAACTAGTTGTTATTTTGTCGGAGATCATAGGTTAAACTAATAATTCGATACATTTACCAACTATATTTTCCTTGCTTGTATATCACACGCACATTCATTTAAGTGCTTCTCCTGTATTTGCTTAGTTTTCTTAATCTATAATATTTCCCCACATAATTATAGCGTATGTTTGCAAGAAATATGGGTGCTTAAGTGTGTTTGCCCTCTCACTCTGACCTCAAATCCATGTATGAAATACATAGATCCCCCCTCTTTCACTTTCGCGGCAATATATTCGTAATTCTCTCCCCCCCCCTTTTATCATTGCTCTTGAATAATAGTGTGCATTGAAGTAAAAAATAATAATAAGAAGAAGAATAACAAAGAAGAGAAGAAAACATTTCCCCGCATATGTAAATTGGCAATGACCTTGAGGTGCATCAGCTTCTGCTTAGTGTGATGATATGATATTACGTCAAGCCTTGGAATCCCCTCTTCACCACAGAGGATTATTTCTTCACACTAAGGGACTACAAATCATTGTTAATTGCATTAGCATTAAATATACTCAAAATGTGTACATTTCTTAAGGAAAAGTGTAGGTTTATTTGGGATGCCATCAATTAGATTTACAAAAATAATACCTTTAGTAAGAGTGCTCAATTCTGATCCCATAAATCTCAATGACAACGTCAGTGCCGCAGCTTCCAAAGTCTTTTAGTACGTGCCTGGCTATAGATTAGTTTAATGTGTTGGGGCCAACTTTAATTGTCATAAATGTAGCTGGATTCGATAAACATAATCTATTCACTGTCGATTGCAAGTCGTGTTCGATCAGTATCAGTAGATCAGTAAATAGATTTTCACAAATCTACCTATTGAAGGCTGTATCCGTATTTAGATAATTCCGGAATAAATTGTCTACGAGAGTGGTTAAAGCAATTTTTTATTAAGAAATTACATTTTTTTAAACTTATCAACTACTTCATAATTTACTTCAAAATTTTGGTAAGAATCTAGAGCTATAGATTGACCTAAATCATAAAATCGGTAACGATATTTAGTAGTTTAAAAAAAGTATCACTTTTGTAGAAGAAATCTACCACTAGCAGTTCTGATCTAATGACATATTGAATATTAACCTGTAGTCCCAGCTCTGGTCATAATTGGAGACGCAATAAACTAAGGATTTATTCGTCAGTGCTCGGGTAGGAAATATACTTTAATAAATTTACAAATGGATGTTCAATTCTAGATATCGTGATAAGCTTTGCTTCTTTAAGGGTTTTGGTTTTATATAGAATATTACTTTCTTTTACATACTATTATCAAGATGGGTGTCAATGTATTATTGTTCACTCAACAAACTAAGGATTTATTTGTCAGTTCTCGGATAAGAACAAAAATCTACAAATGGATACGCTTTGCTCCTGTAAGATTTTGGCTTTATAATACATATTACCTTCTCTAACAAATTATTATCAAAATGGCTGTCGATGTATAATTGTTGGTCTTACTAATATGGTGTATGTATCGTGACGTCCGAGATGAAGTAAGTTGTTACTATCAGCAGTCTCGTGATATAACTAAAGCTTTAAAGGAAAGTGGCGCATCCAGGCAGGTAGCTTGGACATATTTCAATTGAGTCGATTATTTCTTTTTGCACAGCATATGTCGCTTTGGGATTTAAAAGATATGACGTCATACTGGGTTGTTTTCGATCTCATTCATCACATCAACTTAAATAATTGCATTCACTAATACTGTTTTTTAACTTATTTTCACAACGATAATTAATATTTCAGTGTATTAGGCAACTGCATTAGAACACATTTGAGTTAGTTCAATGTTCTATAGATAATCTAGGAGGTGAGGTTTCATGTGAAGTATCGAGCGCAGAGTTCTGCGGAGCAATACAAATTATATTCACAACAATGTTATCAAAACAATTGTTTAAGTCTACGTCGCTAATACATCACAAGGGTACTTGATATATCCCGAAATTCCTACGTATTTATTTACTTAGGTGCTTCAACATCAACGCCTCTAGCGGCTAGATAAAACGAAAGGAAGCCAAGCAATAATACAAATAAGAACAAAAAGCTCTTCATGCGCCATTTTCCTTTAAAGCTTTAGATATAACTAGTGCTTTTTGATCGGTAAGTTCTGTATCTTCTGTAACAGTGGCTCTAAAAGTATTTAAAGCCAGCAATGAGGAGTCTGATATGTCCAACCTGAATATTTGTTGTTAAAGTTTGGATTTATGTACAAAAAGCTTACTCTTCACATTTTTTATGGAAAAAAAGTTTTTCAGTAAGTCTAAACAGTAATGACCTCCAAAAAAACGGCTAAGTAGATATATAGATATGAGAAAGAAAAACTAGAACTTCAACTGAAATATGAGAAAGGCAGTATATTTTAATGCTTTTTTATTACTCTTCTTAGTCATAAAAATATAGGAGACCTTATGAACATGACATATTTTGCACAATTATTGTTCAAAGTTTATTCTTTCAGAGAGCAATAAAAGTAGTTTTTTTATATGAGGTCAATTTGCGAGTTTCATTGATCCAACCAATGTCCATTTTGTAGGAACATGAAAAATGTATATTAAGATATGAACATATAAAGTTATGGTTTGTACTTTTTAACTTTGTTTAATTAAAGCTGAAAGAAAATTAAATTATTTTCACAAAAAGAAAACTATATCTTTCTGTTCTGTTACTTCTATTGTAGAAGTAACTTGCTTCCTTGCTTGCCTTTTGTGTGTAAAAAAACGACTTACCTACAATTGTACATCACTTATATTATAAATATTTAGATGAATGTGCATTTAACACAAAATAATGGACAATTATCCTCCATAAATGAAAGTTTTGGTCCTTACTTACTTTTTCCAAAATGAGGTGTAAAGTTCCATCAATAAATCCTCTCTCGTATTCTGTACAAATCGAAAATGAGAATCATCGTTTGTTTATAAGCACCCTCATAGAATCCTACTTGCACAAATAACCTTTATTTCAAGGTATATAATACATACGTTATAATGCCATACCTTCCATATTATCTAAAAATGAACATTTCTAAAAATATTATTCACAATTCTTGTAAAATTATGAGGGAGGGCAACTTTATTTGTTCTAAGCTTGTAAATGTTAAATTAAACGTTTTTGTTATAATATTTATATGATCGTGATGAGGAGCAATGAATAAGTAATTTTTTTTGTTAACTTTGATCTTAATTGTAATAAAAATTAATTTATGATGACTCATAATTTTTTGAGAGCATTCTAAAAGAAGGAAGTTTTTTAGTCTATTTGGTTCGATAGAATTGCATCATGCGGATAAAAATAAGTATTATAGCGCTAAAATAAGTCCATCGAATCTAGGATCCTATGAGTGAGGTCGACCCAAAATTGACCTTTTTGTCTTGGGAGTCGAACTGAGTTAACTTTCTCCCTTAAAAGTGTTTTTGTGTTTCTCTTGCTTATCAACAGAAGAAATATATTTGTTCTTTTGCAGTTGTACCATAACAAGTCCCGAAAGTAAGGGTATTTGTGAAAAAATCTACACTTAAACCAAGAGAGAGAATAGTCAAGCTCAATAGAATAAACTCCTTATATGATTTGTTTGGCAGTAAGATCCAATCTATAGAATATCCTGTAAACTTTGTTGAGAAAAAACTCCTTCAATATTGTCATAACAAAAACTTATATGACATTTTACGCATAAAATTGTAGGGCCAATGTTTTTTAAATCAATTTTGCATTTTAAATATTCTCAGCAATGCAATAAATCAGAATAATTTGCAATGCACTACTATAATATTATAAAAAGGGACAAACACATAACGAAGCCTGGAATTGAATCAGCTCCTTCTTAATATATTTGTCATCACCAATAACAGTTGACGATTAAATATATTATTAAATACATATTTTTGGGAGATATCCAGTTTCTTAAAATGAAAAAGACATCAATTACCTTTATGAAAGGTCTCGTAAAGGGAGCTTTCATCCGCATATTCCACTTGCAGTTGCACCTGAGTTGCATTCAATATGTCTTCTCGTTCGTTGATTTCTTTCACTGTTGCACGGAGGAAATTGTCTAGCTTTTCGTCTTCATTTGTCTTCTGAGGAAGTACAACACCTGAGGAAATTAAAAAATAAAAGAACTGTTAACATGTTATTTTGAATTATATAAGGATTATTAAAATATAATACTTTTAGGTATTCGTTAATATATGAGTAAAGAGGAGTTAGTGAGCCTCCAAACTGTCAGCTGTCATAAAATGTTTGACTAACAGCTATGGAAATTTTCTATATATTTTTTATTAAAAATATACCTTTATCCTAATAATTCAGAAGCAATTTTTAAAAACCCTGACTTGTGAATATAAAATTCTAAATTGCATAACTTTAAAGCTCAAAGGCCTGTCACAAAAAGAAAGCAATTTGGCTCCTTCAGCGCAGACCTTGTCTCCTTATGTCGAGGACCAATTGCTTTGCAGGAGAAAAATACACAGTGTCCTCCCATCGACGACATATTTAACCATAAAATATATATTTACACAATATTTTAACGAATTTTGCATAATTTTATAAAGACTCCAGAAAAAGTTTATTTTTGATTATCAAACTTTTAAATGTACTTTGTTGAGATGAACTTCTTTCCCGGAGCACTATAATGCTTATTTCTGCATTTTTTATTTGCATTTGTTTCAGTTTTATAATTATTATTTTATTTATATAATTTAAAATATTATACTTAAAGAATAATAAATCATATATATTAGAAATAAAATAGTGAATTTAGTATTTTTAAAGCTTATTTGTGTTATTTTGTGGTTTAAAAAAATTATAATCTATATATATAAAAGAGACTGTGTGTTTGTGTTTGTTTGTCCGCTATCTACGGCCAAACTACTGGACTGTTTTAGATGAAAATTGGCACGGACCTTCTTTAGGACCCAAGGAGTGTCCTCCAGTGGGTCTTGGTCATTATCCATACCTGATGACGTCACTAGAGGCCAAAAAATAAATCAGAGTGCCTATTTCACATGAAGGAGGCATTCTATCAACTTTTATCATAATATAAAAATTGTAGACCACCCCATAAAACATAGCCAAAATGGCCTCAAAAATGACGTCACTGGTCACCCAGGCAAACGCCGGGTACTTAAGCTTCTTATATATAATAAAAATAGTGGTACCAAAAACTTGTGACGAGCATCACTGGAGAACGGAGCCAGATAGAGACTTTGGGTAAAAATCGACCCCAATGGAATGGTAGTACTATATGGCAACTATTGGTGACGAAATTTGCCGATAAAGATAGTTTATAAAATGTAGTATAGACGCCAGTATATATATTGTAATGCAGCTATAAACTACCAACTATGTCCTCACAAGCCTATGTAATTAGCTGCTAACTTCTTGCGTTCCTCTAAGTAAATATGATGCATAATGAAAAGAAACTACAATTATACTGACTCCTTGAAAAATATGACCTAATAAAAAAGTACATTGAAAGTCAATACGGGTGTTGCTTAGTATGTACACTTAAATAATGCTCCTTTAAACACACACACACTTAATCCTAGGCCTAGAGGGAGGAATATATGTAGAGGGCACGTCTTGCATTTGTTTTCTCCTCTATATCGCGTCAGGGATAAAAGGACGTTGTCCAAAACAATACATTTCATGGTTCTCCACAATAGATAAGAATGGCTTAAAGCTAGTTCTCGCAAATTCAGCAATAAACCCCAACAGTGACAACTTGCAACAGTGTTTTCTTTATTTCCTACGTCTTATGATCAGAGTGATGACCCATTTATCGTCAAAAACGATGAAACGGAATAAACACTCATGGTATCTCTGACTATTTGCTCTTGTCCTTATCTAATTTATATGAATAGGTGGTAATGGAGTAGTCCATTAAAATGATGAGTAAATGACATGCATATAGGCCCATGATAAGAGACAAAAAAATATCAAAGGATGAGTATCTTTTCTTTGATTGGATGTTCGCACAGCTGCGACTGAAGTGATGATTTATGACATAAATGTCAACTGTTTTCTTATTATTTACTATTCTTTTCTTTTAACTCTCCATCTATGAGACACTCTGTTGGAGGAATTGAAGTTATATGTATATAAACTTTAAATTCCAATAAAAGAAGAAACCTCCATTTTATATTCTTTTATCTGGTAAAGTTTCATTAACATCTTTGACATATACCGGGTTAAAGAGTGGAGACACATGTAAGTTAATTTAACTGCATTGAAAAATACATGTTTTTCGATATTTTTGTATATTGTAAGTTTCTCTTCATTTTAATATGCATTTTTGTCTTATATATGCAATCGTTGTCATAGGTGAAAGTATTTTTAAAGGTTCTTTTAAGATGAATAACGTAAACATGAAAAACCTGAGTTGCATTCACATAGTATCAAATTACTTTTCAGCTAATATAGGCCAATAATACCTTGTTCAACATCTAGACGTCTAAACTCAAATATATTATCAACAGTAAATGTAAAAAAAACCAACTAAAAACATCATGATCAACTCCATTGATTGAGAAAAATAATTAAATTAATATGGAAATTGGATCATTTTATCAAAATCTAGTCTCTATTTTTCCCTAAGAGAATGAAAAGAGAAACAGATTGAATAATAGAAAAAGTTTGCATTAATAAATTCCATCTCCATTCACTCGCGGCTGTTGGGGTTATAACATAATTTCAGAGAAAAGAGTATCATCCTTTGGAGTTCAAAGTGTCTTTTCTCATTGGACAGGATCCAACGTCATTTACGAATCCATTGGATTAACTAATAACATACTATCTGTACATATTAATTGAATGTATACGATTCAGGGAAATTAGATTGGTTAACTCAGTTGTTCCCAAACTTTTTCTGCTGGGCCCCCCTTTGGTACATAAGACATTTTGGCGCGCCCCCCCCCCCCAAAAAAAAAAAGGATATACACACATTTTGTTCTCAGAGTGATTAGTTTATTTCACACATTGTAATGATACAAACCTCAACCTTTTTTTTTGTCCATTTTCTAGCAATGTTATTTAGTCTACGGTGTTTATATTTTCATTCATTCGTTTTCCCGCGCCCCCTGCAATTACTCTGCAACCACCCTAGGGGGCGCGCCCCCACTTTAGGAACCACTGGGTTAACTGATACAGATATTAATTTTCAAGAAATCTCAATTTTCATGCTAGTTATATCTAAATGTGCATAAAAAACAATCTTATCAGGACAGAAAAAAAAATTAAGTTGATAAATTTGGTAAGTAGAGCTATTTTAAATAGGTGTATTATTCCACTAAACTCTTGCCCACCATGTATATTGACGTTTTTTCCTAGGGTGTTTTTTGATCGTTTTTTCCTAATATAGTTACATATGCTAAATTATTTTTATAAACTCTCTTGCAAGAAAATTATAATTTAGATATATTTAAGCTAATAAAAAGATTTGATCACTTATGTTATAATACTATTTCAAAATTTCTACCCAGTAAAAGTAAGGATTAGCCCTGTGTTAACCTAGTACAATAGTTAAAATACAACTCTTTGGATTATCAGATCAAATTACGATCATATATATTTGTAATATATATATAATATATATCTATATATATATATATATATATATATTATAATATATATATATAATGACGTGCTTCATCCCTTCATGATACTTTGATGACTATAATTAAAGGGCTTTAATTGCTTTGACTGTAATTGGATCCTTAGTCACCGTTTATTTCTATGTCATGCTTCTAAAATATGTAGGAAGATTAGAAAGAAAACGTGTAAAAAAGTGAATCAAGTTATGATACATATATACCGAATTGATATGGAGTTTTTAATGTAAATAAATGATTAAAGTTAGAAATAATGATACCTATAACTAAAATTTCTGAGACTTACAAATGACTTGTAGCTTTTAGAATAAGAAGGATAACAGAGATGGATACATGGATTTAAATATTGAAAGATATCACTTCAAAATGTACAAAAACACGAACTTTTCTACTTTTAGCATTGATAGCATAATTGAAGATATGAGATTTACAGTAAAAATTCAAATAGATATATATAGATATATATATAAATATCTATATATATATATAGTATTATATATATATATACTATATATATATATATATATATATATACACGAATGAATTTGATTCCAAACATCCTTTCTCTTCCATATGAAGTAAAGTATAGTTACACTCGACCGTAATAAATAATATTGAAAATTTCTTAAGTCTTTGAATTCCTTTTTGCATATTTCTGACAATAGCAAACTCAGAATATAGCTCATATAAATGTTTATATTGCTCTCAAAAGATCATCAAAGTAGCTCTATGACACATTTATGTAAACAAAATAGGATTTTAGATATCAAGAGAGTTATAATCACAAATACAATAAACGACAATAAACGGCTTGAATGCTATTTGTTATTTTGGTCCAGAGCAATTTTGAAATAATATAATTATCCCTAGCATTCATGTCCTAATTTTTTTGCAAAAAGAAAGTTTCATTATATTAAAATATTTCATTATATTCTATATATGTATGTAATTCCATGGTACATCCAAACTATTTATTCTAATTTAACTCAATACAACAAATGCCGTCTTTGAAAATGACTCATGCTCTGATTACTTGTTTTCCTTATTTTTTGCTATTGTTTGCAATAACATAAATATTAACCTCATTCAAAAATAAACTTCTTTTTTTGCAAATGAAATGGAGAGTGTGATATTATTCATTTGAATCATTTTTTATAGTTAAACAACTTGGGCTAAGCAATGGTAGCACTTTCTTTTACTGCAATAGTGATTAACACTCTAACCTCAACTCAAAGGCTCTCAAGGCAAAAAAATCACAGAAAAAGACACCCCTCTATCCTTTGTAAGCTGCTTCGAGCCTTAAAAAACCTTCCCCTTTTCAACAGTTTTAGGACATTGTCATCTGAGGAAGTTAAATAATACTAATCGGTTGCGGTTAGGAATTTTAATGCCATTTTAAGATTATACATACCTTATATATATAACATATATTATATATATCATTATATTACCGCTTAAAGGAATTTTACCTTTTGAATAATGATAATGTTTATCTGTGTATTTCTTTATATATTTACATCAATTTTACTTATGACATTTTAGAAATTTTTAAAAATATACCTTCATTAAAGTACTATCATTTACAAAAATAAATAAAATTACTTAAATATCATAGTCGTGGCACGAATATAAGGGACCAATCATTGCCTTAACTTAAATCATTATGTTAACAAATTTGATGGTAATTATTTAATCCCAGCCAATTTTTCACAGTTTCTTGAAACCGACAACATGTTTTGAATATTGTTATTTTTTAAATATCAAGATTAATAATTTTAAAGCAACATGAAATTATATAACTAAAATTTTGAAATGTTAATACGGAAACGTCTGAAGGACCTTTATTAATGAGAAATATATCTATAAAGCAACGAATCTGAAAATAGTAAAATTCCGAATAGTTTAGTTAATGAATTTTCTGTAAGTAAAAATAACATAAATCTTTGTACTCTTATCAACATAACTAATCATTGAAAAACATTATTCACCATCTCATAATTGTTGATACCCTTTTAATATAAGGATTGAAGCAGCAATATAATTTGTCAATCACATCAACTACTAACTCATGTGAGATGATCCTTTTATAACGTCCATCTCCCCCAAATATCTGTTCTCACCAAAAGCAAAAAAGTAATATTAGCAGAATAACTGGACTTAATCGGTCAATGACTTTTTGCTATGGTGTATGTAGTATATGAATTATTTGCTGGAAGGCCCCTTTTGGCTATTTTTATTAAAAATAATCTTCATTTGACTCCTCATTGTTGTGTGTCAAAAAACAAAAGAATTGGAAAGTGATTGAAATACGTAATTAAAATAATAAAATAAATTTCATGGTGATAGGGGTTTCTAGGACAAGGGATTGAAATATAATCGACGATATAAAGAAACATGGAGCATCTTGAAAGGCCTTTAATAACAAAGAGGACTTTTTATCTGCATGGAACGTAGGTACACTACAAAGTCAACACGTTAACAATAAAAACAATTTCCAAAGGGTTCGCCTAAAGAGAAAAAAAAAGAGAAAAAAATATTGATACAGTTTACTCATCATTATTTAAACGTGATTGTTTTAAAATTTATATGAGAGGTTTATTTTATTTTTGGCTATACATGACTCATTTTTTTCTTCTTTTAATTGCATTTGTTGAGTAATTTCCAATACTGAGTTTCTAAATATAGGGCAAAGGGGAAAAAGCGGATGAATTGAAAAATATGTATTTAAACGGGTTCTTTTCGAAAAGTTTTTTTTTTTTTTGGACACCCGTACAACATTTATTTTAAACTAATATGATTTTATCGTTACATCCAAATCGAGCTATATGAAAATAAAAGACATTTTAACATCTAAAACTAGATCATCAAATATCTATTCACAAAATAAAATAAAATTGATAGGGGGTTTTAGTGCTTCTGAGTTTGTAAAGAAGATTTTGAATTTTTGCGACAATAAATTTATTTTGGTTTGATCAGGACCTTTATATATAAACAAATGCTATCAATTCTTAAAATATGACCAAGACTTGTATAAATTTTTGAATGACTAGATGATTTAAACGTTGTCTTTTCGGAAAGTTGGACTTGTTGTTATTTTTATCTTTCACAATCAACATGTATAATTTAATGTGATCGGAAATATATATATACATTATATAAATAATTTATACACAATTCTACTGCCTTCTTTACGGTGTACCCCCTGTTACAATTAAAATAAAGACCTTTAAGAAGAATGAAGTCAACTCGTTACACTTCCTTCACACACTAAGAGCAATGCAAACAATAGTATTCTCTGCATTATGACGTCATGTTAAATAAGAATACAAAAGGTAACTGTGTCCAAAGTTATTCATAAAAAAATTGTAAGCTAATTTGCCGGTTTATAAATAGCTATGAACCTTCTTCTTAAGTAGCTCAATCCCTGTTAGGTCAAGTTATGTTAAAAGCTCTTTAAAGAAAGAAAACCTCAATATTTACATATCCTGTATCACTTATCTCGTCCAATAAATTCCTTGATTCTCGGAGTATGACAAAACATCGTTTGAGGCTTATGAAAAATGAAAGTTGTTTAGCTTAATGACCGCATTACAACTCTAAGAAATTTTGTTCTCAAACAAGAGACATATTAATTATATATCAATAAGATTTGTTCCGGTACTTTTATTTGATAGGTAAATTAGACTGAAAGCCCCTTTGCGATTGGAGCAATGTTCTTAAGCCAATGACGTCATGTAATGAATTTAGTATTTTTTTGTTGAGTAGAAAATATTTACAGCTTATGGTGTGAAAATATTACATTAAAAATATAATGAATTTAAAGTCATAAAGACATAATTATATAGAGTTCATACATGATACGGAAAGATGAACGAAAGGGAATTGAATGTAACAGTTTTCAAGCCGAGAGGATCAAAACATACGATATTTATCATTTATAATAAATAGAAAATACCGTAATGGCTGATATAAATGCCCATGTGTGTATATATAATCAATGCATTAGAAACCTTTACTTCATTGCTTTCATCCTCTCATTTTCTGATGCCCATGTCAACTGTCGAAACTTCAGTATATTATATCAATGAATATTTGTTAAAATTGTTCAAAAGATACTTAAGCCAATGACGTCATGTGTCTAATTATAATATATATGCAAGATATAAAAATAGTAATAAATCATGCAATAAATTGCCCCGCTGAACGCAATGTATATGGTGAAAATGAAGTTATCTGACTTGACACTAAATATTTAATATACTTTTGCAAAAAATATATACATATGGGATCAAAAGTAATTGAAAAGGCTACTAAGCTTCCTCTCTTGACAACTATTATACTGTCTTGACATGTCTCATATTTCATCATTCCAAATATCAAGAAGAACTATAATGATTCTTCTTCGCAAACTTTGACATTTATTAGGCTCCAACTAATTCATGATAAGTTAATATATTCGGCTCTCCTTCTGGCAATATAATTATTATACAATGGACAGTAATTTGTGCTAGGAAGCTTGAAAATAATTAATATTGCTAATAATAATAAGAAGAAAATGATGAGAGTGGAAGTCATTGTTCTCAAATTCTTATAGGAGATAAAGCAAAATCAACAGAAATATAATTTTGAAGTACTTATCTCAAGTGCTATATGTTAACTATTTTGTTTGAAGAACACGTTTATAGGGTAGTGCTTAGAGGCGTGTTCAACTCGATGTGTTGAGAGTACATTTTTGCCTCCCTATAGGGAAAGTACAAATTCAGCAACCTAATAATCGAAAAGATCCAAGGTTCGGTTGTATTTTATGCTAATAAAATAAGGATTCCGTTGGTTTGTTCACTGTTCCCCAAAATAATCATTAGATATTGACGATATTTTAAAAGAATAATTTTGAGGGTCAGATAGTGTTTCATGTGTGCTTGGCACTCCCGGAAAATACATTATCGCCATCTGCTGTTCCCGAATATATATGTATATATATATATATATATTACAAATAATAAATCGATCCCTTTATTAGTTTTTCGGTCCGCTGCATCTACTAAACACATAGTTATATATTGATCAACTTTTGTATGAATTAGTTTGAGATGCCAATGAAACTTAGGTCAAAGTGGAAAATCACGGGCAACGCTGGTTAGCATCCGCTAGCTTAAAAAAATAACTATCACATAACATCCTTAAATTGATCGACAATATATTCAATTATATTTCGCAAAAAATTATAATATTTATATATCGGCAATCATGGGTGCGAAAATTCATTCATTCTGATAGATTGTATAATGTACTATCGGCCCTGATATATCGGTCGACCTTTAGACGGCAGTATGGGGTATGAAGGAATAAAAGACCTTGAAGAAATAATGTCTCAGACAAGAGGGAGGAGTCCACCACTATACAACTATAAATTCGACAAAACGCTGAACAAAGAAATCATGACGCATTTACATATAACTATTTATAAGCAAACGTTTATTCAAATGAATCTCTATAAAAGGATTCAGTCCACCTATTTCATTTATTCCTTTTTAATGGTCGCAATTTTAGAAAAGGGGTAGTAATCCTTTAGTTCCTTTATTCAAAGGATTGTTTAAGCCATTATATTGATATTAGCAATAAATATTTCAATAGATGTATTTAAACGTTCAAAGTTAAATATAAGTTAGTAAACATGAAATATTATATATATATAGGTAGGTATATATATTAACCATAAGGATTGTTATGGGAGGATTTCCAACAATTTGATATCCAAATATAATAAAAAATTACATTAGACAAAAGTTTTTTTTAACGTCTTAGGATTTAGTCATTCAAGCAAAAGAGATAAAAACATACACGAAGGGCTTCTTCTAACATACTGTACAATAGACAAACAACACAATCAAATATTTTAAGGAGAAAAAAATGTGTCTGACATAAAAAAACACCATGTTTGCTTCTATGATTTACACATATATGCAAACAAAATATTTGAAACAATACGTAAATCATTTAACACATTATTTGAGGATTTATTGCTTTTAACTACATAGGTATATATTTTTTCCCCTTCGAAATCTTTAGTTTTCATCGTTTCTTTAAATACGTCAAGGCTGACGCAAATAAAACAGTCTAGATACCATCTAATAGGTACGAACCAATGTACACTATTTTTGTCAAACTACCACACACACACGAGCATTGCATTTATACAAGTGAAGAGTAAGTCTCTTCTTTCACTTCTTGATTTATGTTTGCAAGACCCCTCATAGAAGGACGCTCATGGCATATTAGTACAAACATATATTTATTATTGCACCTGCAAGACTATTTAAATGAAAAGTGGCTGTCTCTTAGTTTTTTGAGACAGGAAGAAAAGAAATGGCAAAGAAAAAATTGTCTAGCGAATGATTTCCAGTCGAAACGCTGTGACATATATTATGAAAAGATAATGATTTCCTTAAATGGAGAGGTATTTAATAAATCATGATTTTGACGTCTTCGTAAATCATTATACAAGAAAAATGTCTAACTAATACTTGAAAAAGCTTTTAGTGTGTTTATTTTATACTCTTTAGTTTCGCAAATTATCAAATAAATACTTTTAACGATAATTTTTTTTTGGAAAGTACATTTAATTCAATAATTATTATGTATTAAAAAAATATGTTATGGTTAACTATGATATACCTATAAAGTCCAATTTTATATTTTTCTTTATTGCATAATTAGTGTTCATCTATTTTGACATTTTTTTAGAATATTTGGAGAGATAAATAAATATTAGCTAAAAGAATGTTATGGTTATTATACAATATTGATCTTAGTTATGATACTCTCGAGACCTTCAAATAAATCATTTAATGAGAGTATTTTATGTCATATAAAAAGTCGATTATAATTTTTTAAGATACTGTCAATGTGTTTAATTGATATGAATTAATTATTTTTTATCGCATTTTATTAATTGAAATGCATTTAATCAATATTGTAGTGACCATTTTTAGGAATGATTTCTATTTCACCGATTTACACAGAAAACATTTCTGCCTCAATCCTTGAGAGACGGGATCTTGGGTCATAATGTGTAAATTATCATCATCAACAATACACCCAAGAATAAAATAATGGTAGTGAAAATACAAAAATTAACAAATGCTTTACTCACATATTGATTATTTTAATGTAAACCCCGTTTGTTCATAGAAACAGATTCATGGTAAAGCTTTTTACATTACGTATAGGATATTATGCATTATAGAAAAATATGAAATTCATATTATAAAATACTAAAAAGTGTTTGTATTGCTTGAAAATAGAGTTAAAAAACACAAAGTCCAAATAGAATTGACCGTATGATGATAAATTACACTCAAGATTACAATAAAATATTTAATATTGATAATACGTTTCTCACGACACATAAATGTATTTTGTCCTTAGTTTGTGCTTATGAAATAGTAAAAAAAATAATCATTTTATCTTATATTTGTCACGCCACCAAAAAAGGGAATAATAAAAGCATTAGTATCTGTTGACAGAATTTGATGCACTTTAATTCATTTAATTTTCGGATGGTCATATATATTATATTATATATATATATGATTCTATACTGTCTTTAAAAAATTGAATAGTACACAAGTAAAAAGAAATTAAATGATAGCATGAAAACATAATTTGATATAAAGTATCTTTGTTTGACGTTTCTATATAAGATATTGAGATTATAAAGTCTATAAAAGGTATCAAAATACTTCATTACGTCGTCAAAAAGCTATCGAATGAACAATAACATTTGGATTGCATCACATCAAGAAATTAACTAATGGCGATAAAACGTATCCAAGAGTGATAATGTAATAGGTCCTTTCTCAAATTTCGATGCTTGGAGTCAAAATAGTATATAATTTAGTAATTATATGTAAGGTAATCATAGCTTCAAATGTTTATATAGAAATTATCGAATAAAGGATAAAACTACCGTTACTCCACTCTAATATAATCTTATTCTATCTTCTGTTGTTAGCATTATGTAGATTATATGTAATTATGTAGATCTTGTTTTTAAAGATGGCCTTATATATGAAAAATATGTAACCTAAAACAGCCTATACAACAAAACTAAATGCAAAAAATCAAATAATGTAAATACAACAATAATTTAAGCGAAAAAACTGTTGGATTTAATTGTTCAAATAATAGAGATTTCGTATTTCTATCAATGAACTTGCAAAAATGTTATATATTTTTATATAGCTTTCAATATGGATCTCGATTTCTAAAATACATAAAGATGGAAATGATTTTATTTGGTGCTAAAAATAAAATAGTAACAGGATCGAATGCATTTCTTATGCCACTGTCGAATTCTGTGAATGATATTTTTCAAACACAATAACATATTTTAAAAGTAAGCAAACAACTGCTCATACTAACAAAAAAAGATTGTTAATTTTGCTAACCATATATAACAATAAATGTATCATAACTCTGACTATAGGACATAGAAAAATAAAAAAGCAGTTTACTCAGATAAAAAACATGTTCTTGATGAGTTTGCGAAAAAAGCCCTTATGTTATCCTAATTTTAAAGTATCGCAATTGAACTCATATATATATATAATATATTATTCAGGGCACATAATTCTTCATAGCCTTTACTTATAAGATCTATGGAATATAATTGTTGAAAAATATCAAGTTTGTCTTTTGTCAATCAACTCTTGTGGCTTTTTACAACTTTTAGTATAAAATCAAAATGAGACTTGTCCTTCATTTACCTTTTTAAAAGGAGATATGATATATTATCTTTTTCTATCACATGCAATTTCAAACACACATAATTAAGTTGAAAAATAATAATTTCTCAATGAATGTAAAAAAAATATGTGGAATGTGTGTAATGTAATAAGCTTATAAACCGACCTTGAAATTTGACAATTTCTTTTATACACGAAATTCCCTATCTAAATGTGTGCTGTTTTAAATATTTTAAAAATAGAATATATTGTATATATAATTTTCAAAGAATCTCGCCTCAAATAAAAATAAAATAATTCAGAAGTTGATACACTGGAATGGATGATATTTCCTAAAAGTTAATAAACTATTTTTCAGGTAATGAAATTAAAATTAATGATATTATTAATAACTAATAATTAACCAAATTTTATAAATATAAATATATACCTATTACATATATATATCATATATATATATATATATATATATATATATATATATATATATATATATTATTATATATATATATATATCATTTATATATATGTATATATAAGGTTTACATAATTCCTTTTTGTAGTATATTTTTTCTTATTCAGATTTCAAGTAGGTAAGAAATATTACTTGTTCGAACGCAGGACATCATCGCATATTATCATATGTATCCATATTACATGTCTATGTGCGCACGTCGTCAGATATACAAAATTCTTGTCTTTTGCGATGATGACCTTTGAGGAAAAATAAGTCACGTCACAGTCATAAAGGTCACATTGGATATTTGGCAAATGATAAAAATATATTATTACTCATTGATTTTTCTATATAATGGGCTAGAAAAACTAAAATAAAATATTGAAAATACTTATCATCATTTTTAGAGTTTGTTACAGTTTTTCAAAACCCATAATAATGACGTCATAGATATTCAATTTTTAATTTGATTGTCTATTTGGTTGGATACAATTGCTTCTGTGTAGATTTGTGCATGATAGTATTAAAAAAATATAATATCATTACAAAGAGACACCTTTTTCAAAAGCGGTAATTTAAAAAGATAATATGAGTTTATAGTTTTGAAAGTATATATATATATATATAGCTTACAAATTTGTATAATCCTTAATACATATATTTTAATTTTATAAAAGGATTCTTCCTCGACATATTGAAAGAAATTCATTATTTTCACGTCTAAAAATAAGTGCATAGATAGAATAAATATTAACACAAACTGAAAGTTTCGAAACATTTTCAGAGCCTTCAGGCCATTTCTACATTCCTATTGCCCTTGATCTTTAATGAAGTAGTAATATATATTTGTGTGTAAAGCATATATCCAAAAGATGTATAAAGGATTCATATATTTTTTTCATTAATTATTCAATGGGAAAAGGTGGAGAAGTTTGTGTTTATTTGTAATGTCAGTTGTGTGTGTGTGTGTGATTGAAACGTCAAATAGAGAAAAATCTTGAAAAATATATTATTATTTAAATAAATGTTTTTTATTTGTTTATAAAATTGTGTCGCAATGTGTACGAAATAAATGAGACGACTACATTTTTACAATAATACGATTTTAAAACTCTTCCAACTTTTTGTCAAATATGGTTTTATTTAACTTTATAAAAAGAAGTAAAAAAATAAATTTATGATTTATTAAAAAAAACAATACATAATGTTATATATCAATAAACAAAAGGAATATATAATTTTAAAAATAAACGAAATTATGAACCATCTAAGAAGGATGCAATTAATAGGATAATATATATATTCTTTGTTGTTTATCAATCGGAATAATATAAACTATAAAACTGATAATTCTACGTATAAAAATAAATAGTCACAATAATAATTTTCCGCCATAAAAAAACTCTGAGCATCCAAATTATTCACTGAAAATTTCGTCAAAATGTCATGAGTCTTCTGAGGGAATCAGGCAAACGAAAGAATAAAGTTTTTTTAGAATAGATTGTAAAATCTTTTACAGGAACCAAAGATCTATACTATTATAATAATATTAATTAATTGTCAGTTTTTATTATTTCAAGCAACTCTAGTGGGTTACAAATAAAGACCACGGTCAAACTTTCACTGCGGGAGAAGATAACTCGATGCACTTTGACATGCCAGGAATTTTAATAGAAGGAATGCTTGACTTAGTTTCAATGTGGACTAATAGAGATATGGGAGTTAGGCAGAGGAGCTGCAGAAAATAAAATCACTTAAGCTGACACTTAAAAAAGTCGAAATATGAAGTATAAAGAAATACTTAATAATATAAGAGGGACTTTTTCAAGACAACCTTAAGTTTCTTAACTAAATTATATAATAAAAAAGTTGTCACAATTATTTTTTTTGCAATAATTTTTGATTTTTTAAGAATTAAGTTCCTAAATTATACTGATTTATATCTACTTATCGGCTAAAAATATTTAGAAAATGCATTTATAATATGCAAATATGAGAAATATCTACCAAATATTTTATATTGAGTGTTACGTTTTACTCGAAATTCTTATATATAAACACTTTGTACATCTAACCACCGACGTAACTAATAATTGAATGCTTAATAGACTAAGTAAAAAAATGGGACGAGCAATGCCAGAGTCAGCAACTGTTGGGATCCATTTTAATTATCCTTTTTGAGGAAAACTATTTTATTAAAGTTGATGAAACAAAAAATAGAAGAAAGGAATGCTTATTATTATCCTTTAAGGAATCAAAGTTTAAAATAGTTAAAATATTCTTTAAGGAATGGAGAAATGATAAAAGGTATACCTAATAAGTCATTTGGAGGGACTACTTTTTGTTCAAACATAACATATGAGTGACGTCACTGACATATATTGCTGGATTTCCTATTTCTATTCACTAACAAAACTACTTTGTTTCATCATCAGGTGAAGACACTATCTTAGTCGTCAAAGAGTTATTTCAGTGGATTGATTTTTACTTTTCTGATGAGTACCCAGTGATTATATTGGTTGGTGCATCTCACACTTGAAGTAAAAAATATTGTCCATGGTTCTGAAAAAGATGCAATCTCATTGCAAAAATAAAATAATATATATCACTTCGCATCTTTCAAAATCATATTTATAGCTTTTACGACTTTATTGACACAAAAGAAAATATCATATTCTTGGCATATTTTTTATTGTTGACCGATTTGACCTAATTAAGTATGCATATAAAAGAAAGAAATATAATATTTGGTGAGCCTCTGATGCAGTTCAAGGTTTTTGTGAAAAAAAAATGCTTAATGATAGATTTGACCTCCTTTTTTCAAATAATCAGTTATTAATTAAAGAAATAAATGATACATGATTCTTTAAATTATTTTGGCTTCATAAAAGATACTATTAGTCGTTATATAATGAATGAACATTTTATACAATATTGAAATAAAATAATATATAGGAGTAAATGTTGTCTTGGGATTTAAGTTCGAATTTTCACGATTTTTCATGTTATATTTAGGGATCGGAAGAAGATAGGTTTCACAAACTAAGCATGATTTTATTTTATCTTTAATTTTTTCTATGTCCGATAGCTAGAGTGATTATTCATATATCGACATATATGAGCTTTCTCAACAATATTATTGGTCTTAATAGTAACTAGAGGCATATATACACTCAGAGAGTGTGTACCTCCGCCGATCCCCACAACATTCCCATTCAAACATTCTCCCTTTCACACGCCCGATTTTCTATCTCTAATCATTGTTTCCTCTCTGTTAGCTCATTTTGCATATTAAAAAAGCACTCAGAGACGGGAAGAGGAAGAAGTTTAAGCTACGTCACTGGGTTAACATAGTCCTGAGCTGATATATGAACAATAATACGTCAATGAATATTTTTTTAGCGTTTGTTCTTTCCTACTCCCTGAATAGAGACCCCATTTCATTTAGTATTTTGCTCATTTTGCATATTAAAAAAGCACTTAGAGATGCCAAAATTTAATCACTTGTTCCTTTTAGCATTTCCAACAACTCCACAAGTTTCATTTGAATCCGTTCAGTACTTTTTGAGTTATCCTGCTGACAAACAAACCAACAAACGCCAGTGAAAACAATACCTCCTTCGGCGGAGGTAATAATAATAATATGTGGCATTACGGCCGTCCATTCGAAGGATTCGCTAATAACACGGCTCGAGGCCCATGAAATAGATTCTTTTTGTTTTATTATATACATATCTCTCAATTGATCTTCACTTCTCCCTAGCCACGAGTGAAGTGACACTTACTGGCATTTGTACTATTTGATTTCTCAGTTGGTAATATACAAGGAATTATGATTCCCTTTCCTCTGCCTACAATTGATCACATTAAAAATTGTCATTTTCTCATCTCTTGCTATAAATCAAAAGTTTTTTTTCTTATATCATATATAGTAAGTATACTAATAGTTATATTATTTTATAAAAACGATAAAGTTCCTAATAATAATAAATCGTATAAACAACCTTTTACTAGTCGTTACAGCAAGTCAGTTTGTGTATGATTTTTAGGACATAGTTTTAGTTTGTAAAATTGCAAATATTTAACGAATGTAATAGCTATGAATAATATAGCTGGAATACACAAGATGAATGGTAAGATATAGACAATTTAATTCTTAGAATTTTGAAGAGTTCATCATTTAAAAAACTGCTTTTTAACGGCCTCAAAAGGATATTTTTTTATAATTAACGAAATATTTATTTCTTGCTATATTTTAAAGCTATAATGCTTTTTTTGTTTTGAGATGATCAAAAAACATTTTTAAATGTCGACAAAATAATATTTTATGGTATAAGTTATCGTACGGTTTTTTGTATTCTAAATTCTTAAGTTAAAATGGTTATTTATGTCTTTCTACACATTAACATTATTATATACAATAAATATCATTCTTCCCTGAGGTGACACCACATCAGTAGCAAGATCAGAACACGGTACAATTTGTATAAATAATTCATTTCATATAATAAAATTAATATTTTAAACGTGTTTGTTTATGGTTACTGAAGAAATACAATAAATAAATCGTGAAAAATAGTTTTGTGTACAAAAAAATTGCTAAATTGTTTAATTATATTCGATATTAATCTCATATTTATCCATTAAGCCAAATGTACTCACCTAATGGTCAAATTGCAATGATCGTATAATATTAACTCTAAGAAACTGCAAGGTTTGTCGATGCAGATAAATTGATTAAGTAGCTTTAAAAAAGCCTTTAATATCAAGTTTCTTTCAGAACATTGAAGTGTGTGAGTGTGCATCACCCCTTACTATACAAATCATAGAGTGTTTTACGAGCATAAAAGGTTGAAATTTGATTCCTGTATTGTATCAAAATATCAAGTGGCAAAGTCGGCCACATTGAAAGGCAGATCGTTGTTTTTCCCCTCTTTTAACTCTATTAAAGTAAATTAATACATATAATAATATAAGGTATGACGGAAAAATCGATGTGTTATACTTGAAACTTTATAAATTAATTTTGATAGATGAGGTCAAAAAAATTAAAAGATTGCAATCATCCAATGAAGATCATGACAAGGGAGTTCTTAAAAGTTGTATATTAAATATGTACTTCACTTCTAAAAAAAATCCAAAGTAATTGCGTTAAAAACAAAATATTCAAAGGCATTTTAGACTAAAATTATTGCTTCGGAGTAGAACAACAACAATCATAATAAGGACTAAAAATAATCAAACAATAAAAATAACTATAAAAATGCACAATATATACTTTGAAAATGATTCTCAATTTCTCTTAAAAAACGTATTTTTAAGTTGTCAAAATCCGACATAAATATTCAAATGAGATAGGGAACTTGATGAGAAATATTTGAGCTCCTCACAAGCAATGGTTCACGAATTTATATATTGTGGTAAAATGGTTATTTTTACATATTTTATATTAGTATTACATCGTTGATAAAAATAATGTTTATTCGAGAATGTGAGCAAGGAACATATACAAATAGGGTACATTCATAAGGAAGCTAACTCTTTGTTTGCGGATGGGTTATAATGACGTCACCGGGGCAAACTGAAAAAATATGTAATCCTTTTCTTCCCGCTCATTAATGATAATGTTAAATTTTTGATGGCATGTCTATTAATATTATTATGACATACATTTCGCTATCTATGAAAACATGAAATAAGCTTACATTGAATTCTATATAGCTACCTTGGTATTTGAGTCATTTTTATTACACTAAACCGTGGCAGATATAAAATTTATAAATAAAAAAGTGCCAAATTGTTTAAAACCCACTAAAAAATAATATAATTGATACATGGAGAGACTTGATAAATGTTTATTCATATTCATAATTAGAATATATATCTTAACCAAGATAAATTGAAATATAATGTATACCCAAATTGCAAAGAGCACTAACTTTTTGCATGCCGATTGGGTTTATCAAACCGGCAAGCAGGAAGATTAACTTTACTAACGCTATTTTTCTCACTCAAGTCATCAAAAAACTTTTGTACAAATAGTTTTTTGAAGACGTAAAAAAATAATAAGAAGAAAACACGAAAAACATAAAACCTCTTCGTCAAAGGTCTTGATGTGAATAAGTGAAAAAAGTTTTAGTTATTAACATAAAAAATGAAGAAATCTGAAAAAATGACTTCCACCACGATAACTTGCAACAATAGTAAACAAATAAACATTGCAAAATAGTATCCAATTTTATTATTTATCTCAACATTTCATATTTATTTTAAAATTCTTCTTTAGAATAGTTAGTTAACCAAAAAGAGCTTATGTATGAGCTTGTATTTTTAAAAGATACTTTCACTCTTAAACTAATCAGAAGTTGAGGAATAAGGTTTAAAAACCCTATTTTTCAACTTCTTAATAATTTAATTATACATTTTTGGGTTGGGTATAGAGATAGGTACACCTCGGCATACTGCTCACCAATTGAATTATACTCTGTTACCGATTGATATCCGATGGAATATAAAGGTCCTAAGTGAAATGGGCTTACCTAAAATAAAATAAAAATACAAAATAGTTAAATATTAAAATAATTTATGTATTTAATTTAATGAACTATGAATATCTTATATATCCTTTGAATAGTTAAATGGCCACATATCGCCAACTACTATTATTATCATGCATATATATACAGGGGCGGAGTGGCCACCGGAGTATCAGGACTATTCCCGGTGGGCCGCTGGCCTTAAGAAACATAAACGGCCGTTGAAAGCCTCCAAATGGTATATTGGGGCATGTATAAGGCTGGCGAGGGTATAATTGTCCCGTGGATAAATTCTTCCCACTCTGTTCCTGAATATATATATATATATATATATTTTGAGAATACATGATCATCACTCTTACTATTTGACTTAGAAAAATAAAACAATGTTACCAAATAAAATTAGTGTATTTACTAATTTTGCAAAAACGATTATTTTCCTTTTTATATCCATATTTGATCATTCGTAATAATATGTGACCTGATCTGGCAAAATGAGTCACAGTGACCCAAAATTCAAAATTGATGTTTGGTATCATTGGAAAGAAGAGAAACCAATGATTAAAATGATATCTTGGTCAAAGCTGTATCTTAAATGGTTGTCAAGTTACATTTGTTTGAATTATGGTATCACAGCATCATTTTCTAATTGAAAAACCGAGAAAATCGCATTTAAAGTTTTTCGTCAGTTTTTTGTTGATATCTTTAACAATACATAGAATCCAAAGAGATGCACCCACTATTCAACAACAGAAATGTAATACAGACATTTAGATACTTGGGAAAATGTATTAAATCAGACTTTAGCTTCAAAATTTTCAAAAATATTTATTAAATACTTTACATCTTTTACGGTCATTCTTTTGTAATATTTGAGAGTTTCAACTCGTCATAAATAACCATTTAAGTACATTTCCACAATTACTAACACAATGAAACTTTAGGATATTAATTTTGAACATATTTCTTTCATATGAGACCAAAAAAGAAAAAAATATATTTTTGACGTGTTTTGACATAATCGGCCGTGTCTGAATAAATAGAACGCCGACTTCCGACTCATTACGGCAGATCGGGTCACATATATATGTATGTATAAAGAATGATTTACTACTTCTTTTTACGTGTATATAAATGTATGAATGTTGCTGAACATTGTTTGTCCCCATAATAATAATATAAATATATGTATGTAGAAAAAGGAAGTACGCCTCAGTTTCCTTTTAGTATTTGCTTCCCCTTTGCAAAAAAAACTGAGGATGTAGGATATTGGCATGCCATGTTCGCTTTATATATATATATGTACATAATAGTTGTTTGCTCATTTTCCTATGTTTTCTCCACATATATCAAACTCTTGACACCGTATTATTGGCATGTTAAAACATGATGATTGATCTCTCTAATTAAGTGCTAAATCTTTGGGGACAATAACGAAAAAATAACATTTGACTAGAGGTACATATTTTGTGTTAGAAATGATATTTATATAATAAATATCAACTCTTTTTATAGATTTTTATTATAGATTCGATTTGTCCTGTCTTTATTGTTAATATTTTTAAGAATATAAATAAATAAGTATAAAACAATATCAAGAGGGATTTTGATAATAACATCATAAAACACATTTAGTTTAAAATTATCCCTTTAGCTTAGGACTCATCACTTTCTTAGATTATCATAATCTATCGATATTGAAGTGAAAAGAGTAAACACGTAAAACAGTAATAAGAGATAAATATCGATATCGATGTGTGAAATATATTTGTAAGAGTTCCCTCGACGATTTTCTTTGAAGTTAGTTTCCATATTCGAGCCATACGTCTTTAAAGTTACTAGAAACGGCATAATATCTAAGGAAAGATTTGTGGCTTCAATACAAATTTCTTTAAAAACATCTATTTTTGCAAAAGCCATAAAAGCCATAATCTAGTATACGAAATCCATATAGAAACTCCTTCCTAGTAACGAGCAAATATGATGCTATCATATAGCGTCTTGTTCAATCTGTTAGCTAAATTTTTGAAAGAATTATCTTTTTATAAAATTTGAAATATTTTTTTCTATAAAATAAATCGTTATAATTTATTTTACTGTTTTAAATAGTTCTCAATTTTTACGTTATTCGAGAAGCCAAATAACTACACAACAATAAGAACGTTCAACTCCCACGCTTTTAACTATATTTGCCTTGACTAATGGCTGTTTTAAAACATATGTTATTTTGCTTTTTTCAATTATCTTTTTTTTTGTAGATCACAAAGAAGTATTTGACGCAAAAAATAGAGGTGTCATATATAATGTGAGCATACTATTGATGAGAAAGCTGTGCTAATAATGTCTCTTCTTTTTCTTAGTCACTCTTAAATTTCTACACACCTGTAGGCCTATGTGCGTGAATATGTATAGACAAATGATTAATGACTCAATCATATTAATATCTTATATCATTACTTTTATTGCTTGTCTTTTGATATACAGATATAGGCATTGAGGCTCTAAGAAAAAATAAGATTCATTAACTATTTAAACCTTCCCACGAGGTTAATCTATTTATCGAAACATAAGAGATGAAATAGGCTTCTTACAGATTTTGTACTCAATATACGTTTTATTCGTTTTTGGTACTCACATATTTTAGCTGAAAAAACTTATTTAGAACATCAAGATACAACCAAAAAACATTTTTAACATTTAGCATATTATTCGAACAGATATGAATCTATATTCCTTAAGAATACTTAGAATGGACTCCTCTATTATAACATTTGAATATTAATTCCATAAAAGAATATATGATGATTTTCATTCTATCATCCTTGATCTTAAATAGATCCGTCATCTGTAGACGTTGAAAAGGACAGAAAATTGTGTATCTATGAACTATACATAGATAAAAGCAAACGGAAATTAAAAATAGAGCTGATTCAGAGACTTACCTATATGAGTTTGTCTGCTGTCGAGGCCCAAAACATACAGAGTTTATTTACATATCCTAGAATAAATACATCAGAATCGAACACAAAATTGGCAATCACAAAACCTTTCAATCATGAATTAGTATGAATAGGTTTGTTTTGGTCTTACAGCTGACCGCTTCTCAAAAATTACTCTGTTACTGAATGGAATGAGCTATCTCTGGTTTTATGTATCTATAATAACACATTGAAAACAAATTTACAACTTGGTTCAGGTAAAAGCTTTGAAACTTTATTAAACAAATATGATTCATGCATTCATGCCTTAATGCATGAGATTTTACTGAGAAACACATTCAAAAGGAACAATAAGATTAAAGTCCTATAGAAAAAACGTGTTGTTATATTTCTCTTCTTGCATGACGATACATTTTTTGGAGATAAAATATTTTGGCATGAAGTCTTATTTTGTATATACTCCTAATTCATCTAATAATTTGCTTCAGTGAAATTGCAGATTGATGCGTGGGCGACAGGTGGAAAATATACACGTCCCAAAATATAGAATTTATTTATAGGAAGTCTCAAGTAATGGATATGTAATTTATTAGAATTTTTTTTGATATATGAAGAAAAAGTAATATTGGTGAGTATTTGACGATAGATTGATATATGTCAAAACCTATTATGAAAACAATAAAAAATATTAGGGTCTGCAATATTTCTGTTTTAGTTATTGACTTTAGATACGAGCACGATTTTTCAAAGGATAATCGTATACTTATTAAATAAATTATATGATATAACTATTAATACATTATAAACACATAGTACATCAAAATTGTGAATCGCCATTTAATGGTGAGATATATTTTATCGAATATAGATTGTAAGTACAGAAAATGAAATTATATTAGTATATTTTACTATTCAATGCGATATGTCAAATTTTACTTGCTAATAGATAGTATTACCAATATTTATGTATACTACTACAAGATCTATCGGGACAACCAGATCGTTTGATATCAATGATATGGTTTTTATCCCACATGACATACTAAAAATTTGAATAAAAGCAAATAATATTGAGCACTTTGCTCTAAGAAATCATCCGATTATTTAACCAAGCTTGAGCTGACATTCAGTAGTATTTTTTTTGCTTCACAATGGTAGAGAAATTATATATCTGAAACTTAGTTATTATAAATATAAAATTAAAAGAAACTTTTTAGCTCCGTCAAAGTATACTCTACTCTCAATATCAAGGGCGCAGGTTCGCATCCCGAAAGGGGAAGATCAATTTTTGTCAACCTCATTGATAAGATCATATTATAGATATACTAATTTACACGCATTAATGTTTATTTATATCCACTTGTATGTAATTCTATCATCCAAAGAAACAAAAAAATCAATCAAATAAATTAATGTTTTTTTAAATATCTGTTGTCCTAATTAATGCAAGATACCCCCTAAATTCTTCCAAGGTCCATATTTGAGAAATTGAAATCATTTTTTAAATTTGTAACTTATGATTTAAAAATAATTTTTTTGTTTGGAGACTGACTTCTATTAAATATTTATACAATAAATTAATGTTTTTCAACATCAAGACAACATGTGATTTATTATGCCTTAATAAATCACATGTTTTTTAAAGTTATGCCGAATTGATTTACATAAAATCTCTACTATAGTTTTTCTAAGGTATCATACAGATGAAGAATCAGTCATATTGTTATAAAAAACAAATATTTATTTAACTTTTGACCACTGATCGAAAGAATGCAAGACATTTTTGAACTTGACCTGAAAAAATTCATTTAAAAAGAGCAGGAAACTTAAACATTATTTATTCTACAATGTTTTATATAGAAAAAGAATATAAATATTGTTAAAAAGTATATAAGTATATCTATTTTTCTTTGATCCTTTATCAAAATATTAATTGGGCATCTTAGCCAAAATTCAAAATTGCCTAAAAACAGCAATAAATTTAAATGTACTTTCCTCTTCAATATATAAATATTGTTTAAAAGTTATAATCATTTTCTCAATTTTTTGATCTCGAATATAAATGTACAAGATAAGATTGAGCTTGAAATAAAAATTACAATTATAAGAATCGGCAAGTGTAATTATTCTTAACAATGCTAAAAATATAAAGAATATAAAATTGTTAAAAAAATTAAGTAGATACTTCTGCAAAGCCTCTTCTGATTTACTAATAAAGGAGATCACCTTGAGCTTGACCCAAAATCTCAATAATAAAAAATGAGGAATTTAGACACGCTTGGCGATACGTTATATTTAAAATAGAAAATATTTTGTGAAGAGCCTTAAATTATACATATAAATATTCACCAACATTCTCAGTAAAACAGCCGGTAATTGAGTCATGACACGCACTATATTAAAGGGTCTCTGCTATAAGAAGCCTTTACGGAGTGAGTGTAGTGTGATGATCGATGAATCATACTTCCTCTCTACATGTGCTGGTCCCCTGCGTTACGCAGCAAAAAAAAAAGTATACAGCATTCCTAAATCAATTTCAAATGACTTTGCAAATACGAATTACTGTGTTTTTCCTTTTTTTTTTTCTTCGTTTGTTCAATTTTACATAAATCTGTATTTCACTCCTACCATTGATAAAAAGCTCTCTTCAACTTGAATTAAGTTGATGATCTGTTTTAACGACATCTTCTTGACCATTTTTGTTTAAATCAAATAAATTATTTAGGATATCTATTGTCGTAAGGATACATCAGTATTGAAAAGCTAAAACAAACACCAAAGAGGTTATCAGACTATTATATATAGAAAAAAATAGGTTGAATCCGACTGTATAAATATATATATATATATATATATATATATATATATATATATATATATATAATATATATATATATACTATATATATATAATATACTTATATATACATATTTATACATATATGAATACAAAAATGATTGTATATATAAATGATAAATTGTTTCATTATTTATATATTATATTGTTATTAAAGGAACCTTCTTAGCGCATATATATATATATACAGTGTGTTCTATCATAAATGTGATTTTTAAATTGCGAATTAAAAGTACTTAAAATTCGTCAAATTCCCCTAATAGATGCACTATTTTAGAGGAAAAGAATGGATTTTTATGATTATTAAAAATTATTGTCCTTTATCATAAGAGGCACATCTGAAGCCTTACAAAAGTAGCTGGAAATGACCCCCTCCAGCCTGAAGACAGAAAGATACACGCTTCAGGACATTCTTGCAAACGTTTTTGATCGTCTCCTGGCTATATCCTTCAGCGAAGGTTTGGACACATTGTATGAAAGACTCAATGGAATCTGGTTTTCCTTATAAACTCGAGTTTGTGATACAGCCCAGAAGTGAAATACCAAAGGGTTGAGATCTGGACTGTGAGCTGGCCAGGGATTTTCCGTCCTTCTGCTGATGAATCGGCCTTCAAACTTTTCATTTATAAATTCTAAAGCTGCATTTGTGCAACGTGATGGAGCGCCATCTTGCATACACCAAAGTGAAGAACGAGTTGCAGAATGGTGCAGCCTGGGCCAAATTATGTCCTGGAGCAATCTAAGATATGAAACATCATTAACTGACGACAAATGACCGTCATCTTCAAGGAATGCATGAACGATTGGAACCATTCCATTAATAATGGCAATGAAGATCATTACCTTAACATCATTCCTATCATTTGTTTTCGCAGATATTTCGAGGATTTCCATTTGTCCACACTCTGTCGTTCTTTCAATGTGGTTTTTGATGAAGCAAAAGAACTTCTCGTCAGTCCAAATTATTCTATCGACAATGTAGGATGGTTACTACAGAATCCACTGAGAAAACTGCCTTCTCTACGCTTTGTGGTTATTAGTAAATAGTCGAACAGAAATGTAATGATAAAAACGGAATCAAAGATCATGTCTTACGATCCTCCACAACGTTGTTTTGGTGGGTGAAATTTGCTGAGAAGCTTTTCTGATTGAGCAACTGGGGTTTCTTCAAAGAAACTCTTTACCTCTTGAACCACTGCTTCTGTTCTTTTTGATTTTGTTTTCATTTGTTTTTTCTTGTGGGTGGAACCAGTCTTATTGAAATGATCAAGAACTCTAGTGAACTGGATCAGCTGGTATGATTTCGTCGTCCCCCCACTGATCTTGAAGTGAAGTATAAATTATCGGCGTACAGTGGAAGGAGAAGGTGCTTTGCCAAACTGCAGAATGATCCATTTCTTCTCAAGTTCAGAAAACATTTTTCAGGTTGACAATCAATGCAGATTTTCAAATATTGATAAAAATCCCTTCTTTATGAACAAAATGGTGTATCAATAATACGATTAGAATTATTTTAAATACTTCTTATTTGCAATTTAAAAATTACATTTCGGATGGAACACACTGTATTCCATATGTATATATATATACATATATACACACACACATATATATATATATATATATGTCTTAAATATTTGTAATAACGTATTTTTGAAAGACATTAGATAATATTACTATTCATCTTAGTTTATTCAGAACACACAAAAACGAGGGGCTTCTGACAGGTGTATCGTAAGCATGGTATGCTTATAGCAGTATTTTGACCTATATAAAAGGTTAAACAAAAATAGGATTTGCATTTCTAATCAAAGGGGGGGGGGGGGGGGGACTGGAAAAAGGGAACTGTTGGACTAAATATACCTTTATATTTACATACAGTATGAATAAACAAGTGATTTTATGATTAAAAGCATAAGTGTTAAGAGTCACGGAGTTGGAAAAAAGGTATTAAAGGAAGAGAGTGGTCGTACCACAAGCAAAGTTATTTTTATGTGAAATTGGAATGACACAAAAGGGTCACATTATTCAGATATTAGGTTCTAAAAAAAAGGGTCCCAATAGTCAAATGTATACAAAATAACAATGTCCAGATCCCTGATATAACAGATAATGATGCCCAATAAACTCTAAAAAAAGGAATGATCAATACTTATGGCAGCCATTTTATGTATTTCTTATAACGAAATAGTGTTTTGTGTTTTCTTTTCTGCGGGGAGAATTTGGGTGGGAATATAGACGAGTGACCGTTACAAGGTACGGTTTAAGTTGATGAAACAACGAGGAGAAGGAAGGAAATTTAGTTGTGGTTTCTTTAGCAGTCAATGCTTAAATTCCAAGTCAAATAAAAATGAAATCCCAAAAATAATGCCCGTGATGCTCGTTTTAATGGTACTGTTTCTTATATAACATAACATATGGTGACGATACCACTGGATTGTATGATTGTCTATTCCCACGCTATTACTAAATTAATCAATCACTACTATGTGAGGGGTAGCCATTTTCCTTTATTTTTACAATCGACGTTGATCACTTAGAACACCTTTTTTTAGTTTTTGACATTTTTAAAATTTGGACTTCATTTCCAACTATCAAATTAAAAAAATAATTTAAGTGTAAAGGAGATTTAAATGATTTTATTTTCTACTTTTTTCGCCTTTGAGACTTTCAATTTTATTTACTGTTTTTTTTGTGATTCATAAATTGGTGATCTTAATCTAAGACAATCAAATAGTTAAAAGACAAAAATAGTATTT